>VBSM01003176.1:21653360-21766036 GCA_008086735.1 Cheirogaleus medius | reverse complement strand
AAGGCTGCACTCAAGGATCCAGAAGGCCACATGTGGCCCCAAGGCCACAGATTTTCCACTCCTGAGTTATAGTCTATAAGGTATTTTAAAATTTATATTTATCAGACCTTGGGAGAAAATGCTTTAAGTCTTTCATTCCAACAGAACAAATGGGAAAATACCACCACACCCCTGACATTCATATAATTCTAAGTAATGCTATGAATAAGCCTCACATTAAGTCATCTAAAAACACTTCTGTCCACACTCCATTTAAAAAAAAAAAAAAAAGTCCACCAGAAAACCCTCAGAGAAGAAGCAGCTGAACAAATACTGAACAAAGTTTGTGTTTTCCTAAAACATAATTGCTTAGGTCTGTACCTTTGGTTGTTGATTAAGAACTGACTGGGAACCCTTTAGTTTAAGCTCAAAAAGGACCCACTGTGACTATGATATTTTTATTAAACACTAAGTTCTCTAGTTATATTAAATTGGAATACATTATTTGCTTTGAAAGGCAAAACAGTAGGAATATGAGTAACAAAATATAATCTAATTGTTAGTATTACATTAAGACCTGTTCTCAAGTGAATTTCATGGTCACTATAGATAGTTCAGCAGCACTTCAGGAGGCCAAAATCCCATGTGGTCACAGCAGGTCTAAGAAATATACAAGTAGCAAAACAAACAGATAAAATAAAACAAAACCTACTGCATGCGTTGTTGAATCTTTGTGTACCTTTTTTCATGTAGTATTATACTCTCTTAAATTTTTTGGACCTTTTTCTTAAAATTACTTATTTCAATATCACCTGCCCCTAAGGAATTAGATGGAGATATTATAACCCCAGACAATGCCATTGACCTTCAAATCTTACAGGCTGACAGTATTTTATGTGCAAGAGTGTTTTTCCTGGATATACCTGTGACCTAGATAGAGAGCTGGAATCAGCCCACCCATCCAAATGTGTTTTGTTAAATGCATTTCCAATTCTAGGTCAATTTCTATTGCTGTACACCACAAAGGTACCACATCTGAGCTTTTCTGAACTCGTATCCTGATTAAATATGAAACGTTCTTTATGAATCCCTAAGATGTTCATTTTTTTGCACTTTTATTTTGAAATATTTTCTGTAGAACTATTGTGGCCTCACTGAGGCTTGGTACATATTTTTAAGTGTAATTTATTTACCCAGAGCTCTGCTCAAATATAGCATCTGGTATTTCGTAGAGTTCTATCCAATAGTCAAATTTTCCATCTCTATTCGTGAAGCCAAAGCCATAGATCTTGCTTACTTTACTTTGAAAAGCCAGGAGTGGGAAATTTAACTTTCAGATTCTATAGATTCCAGGGTAACCTCACCTTCCCAAGTTCCCCTTCTCTGCTATACATCCAGGCCACCCCTCTCTGCCCCCCATCATCTTTTAGCTCTTTAAAAGGCTTTAGGTGAAGGTGTTGGATTTGGAGTCAGACAGATGAATCTGGCTCCTGGCTACATCTATTAATAGCTGCTAAGTGACCTCAGACAAATTGCTTAGGCTGTCCAAACGAGTATCCTCCCTGTAAATGGGAACAATAACAATTCTCTCACAGTTTTTTAGTGTTTGTTCTGTTTATTTTTGGTATTGGAGAACACGTAGTAGAAAGTGTTGCAGATGAAACTGATTTTCCATATCAAATCTCTGGACTCAAAGACTTCTTAAATACCCTCACCCACTTTCCCCTGATTTGCATGCAAAACTTTGGTGAGAAGGTATCTGCTATCAGTTCAGGCTGACAGTTGTCCTGGAATTTAATTGCATGGTCTTATGTTAGCTCTCTCCAAAACTCTCAGGACTCACTTTTGCAGAGGTTTTTTTGTTTGGTTCTTTTCTGCACTACTTCACACACAGCCTGCACTGATTCATAGGATCTGACATCTCACACTTCCTTAACTCCCTAGCTGTTATCCAACCCAGCAGAGCTGTCATCTCTCCGTCACCAGTGGTACACTTACTTGGTACTCATGCTTGTGACTGATCCATTTACCCTCTTCCAGGACTCCAGAGGTCACACGGTTCACTGTCTGTACCTGTATGTTAACAACCTAAGCTGCTTACTCTCCCAAATCCTTAACTCATATGGCAAATCCTCTCATAGTTTCTCACAGTTCTTTAAGGGAGACAGTACTTTAACTAGAGCCTCTCACACATGTTAGGTCTTCACCAAGGGCTTAATATATAATTCCTTTTTAGATCTTCTCATTTGTTATCTTTCAGCATTTCCTGAAATAGAGATTCAATATTTCCAGCATCAAAATAGGAGCAGGCACACAAAAGATTTTCCTAAATGCTTATGGAATTAATAAATTAATTTGCTATACAGGACAATCTTGAGTCAAGCACAACCCCTGAAATTTTTAAATGAGTCTCACTTTCAAGCGAATACACACACCCTCTGGCAACCACTAACCTGTTATCCATCTCTATAATTTTGTCATTTCAAGTATGTTACATAAATAGAATTGTACAGTATATTACCGTTTTGTATTGGCTTTTTTCACTTAGCATAATTCCCTTAAGATTCATCAATTTGTGATCCTTAAGGGTAAGAGAGGGAAGAGAAGTGGATGTGGTTATAAAAGGGCAGCATGAGGGATCCTTGTGGCAATAGAATAGTTTTGTATCTTGACTGTGATGACAGAAACACAAATCAACACAGGGGATCAAGTTACATAGACCAAAATCACACATACACAAAGGTACAATTAAAACTGCGGAAATCTGAATAAGATTTCACAAGATAACTGGTTGTAACATTGCACTATAGTTTTACAAGATTTTATCATTTGAAGAAAATAGGTAAAGGGTATATGGGATCTCTCTATTACTGCTTAGAACTCCATGTCAATCTACAGTGATCTCAACATAAAAAGCTTAATTAAGAACACACCAAAGGGATTTATGACTATTAGATCAAGATAGCATTCTTGAAGAATCATGTAATTTGAACGTCAGTTTTTGACAGAGCTTAAGGGATTTTGCACCTGCCATTTTAAAGAATTCAAATAGTACCTATTATGCAAAAAGCCTGGGGCAATCATCCCTTTAGCTCTCAGATAAAAATGGTTCCGCTATTATATATATAGAAATTATGGACACCAATTTCTACAAACAGCCCAAGGGAATGACAGATGTATTAGTTTCGAGAACTGCCACTACAAATTACCACAAACCAGGTGCTTTATACGACAGAAATTTGTTCTCTCACAATCCTGGAGGACAGAAGTCTGAAATCAAAGGTGTTGGCCAGGCCAAGTTCCCTTTGGAGGCTCTAGGGGAGAATGCTTTCTTGCCACTTTCAGCTTCTGGGGGCTCCAGGAGTTCCTTGGCTTATGCATCCATCTTCACATGACCTCCTCCTCTTCTGTCTGTTTCTTCTCCTCTTCTGTGTCATTGAATTTAGGGACCACCTGGATAATCTAGGATGATCTCATCTCAAGACCCTTAATTTAATTATTTCTGCAAAAACCTGCCCCCCACCCCCACCATGGTCACTTAAAAAGTTCCAGAGATGAGATCATGGACATATCTTTTTTTTAGGGGGAAGCCGGCACCATTCAATCCTCTACAATGAGCAATAATCAATTCATCCATTCATTCTTTCAAGAAGTATTCCTTGAGCTCCTAATAGGAATATAACACCATCCTATAAAAGATAGTCCATATACCATGGTGTTTCAATAGCTTGTTGTCACATTGTGAGGAAATACTTGCCAAAGCTTAAGGACAGTAGATGCAAAGAATGCATAAATACAAGTGAAGTGGTCAAATTTAGGAGGTCCTAGAAGTCAGATTCATTGTAAACTGACTTTAGGTAGATTTCTCACGGGCCTTATGTTTGAGCATTGAATATTTGAGTCATACAGATATCTTTATTTCCCATCAAGTAAGGTAGCTTGAGATAGACCTGAAAGGGTGGTGGATTGCATTTCAGCCTAAGGAATAACGACATTGTGCTAGAAATAACCACTGTGTCCAAACGTAAGTGTGTAGGAAACAAAAATGGCCAGGGCCAATGGCTAATATTGATGTATATGACTAGAAAATTTACATTGAGATTGAAAATTTACATTGAGTTTAGATGCCAAAGGGTAATGAATGCAACTAAATAAGATTAAGGAAAGCCATGGACAGTTTCTTAACGGGGGGGGGCACTAATTGATTGTATTTGTGGAAGTCTGACAGGGAGATGTCCAAAGGGAGAGATAGCTAGGGCCCTCTGGCATAGAGCAGGCAAGACATAAAGGTCTGAGTTCATTTGGCAGCAGCGGGAATTGAAGAACCCAAAGGGTATAGGAGATGCCCAGAATAGGCTTCATAGGCATGGCCCTACCTTAAAAGGATGCCATACTCAGAAAGACCCTTCTTGGAGTTTAAAGCTCTGTGATCACCATCTTAAAATTCTTAGTAATTTTATCTTTGAATCTGTAACTTTTCTAGGTAAAACCCGGTGGGTTGAAGGAGAATTGGAGCCACTGCGCACATGTAGTCCCACCTCCCACAGCCTCCTCTTCTTTCCAAGATGGGTCCTCTGGCACCAGCCTCACCATTCCGTAGTGTCCTAGGCCTGTCTGACTTCCCCCTCCATGCTCCAGCCTAGTGACTGCTGCTGCTCTCTGCCCACAGGGGAGCCTGGTGCTGGCAAGGGGCAGATCGGAGTTGGGTGTGCACGTCCTGTGACGTCTCGTCTCACAGCGGGGTCTGGAGGTAGCTGTCAGGGCCCTGATGCATTCAGTGGGCAACTCCAGGGGAATGAGTTTCTTCCCTCTCCCGTGTTCAGGTGATGAGCACATCCTGGCACATAGGTTATAGTCATGTGGGTCACTGTCCACTGACATTAAATCGAAAATAAAAACACCATGACAGATTGAAAGAGAAAGACCACGTTAAGACTGCTTAGTTTCTTCAACAGTATCTTTTTTCCTGCTTTTTGAATAGAAATTCTATATTTTCATTTTTCACAGGGGCCCCACAAATTACCGTGTTTCCCCGAAAATAAGACCTACCCATAAAATAAGCCCTAGCAGGATTTCTAAGCATTTGCGCATTATAAGCCCTACCCCGAAAATAAGACCTAGTGATGGAGTGGCTACGCAGTGTATCTGCACAACCCATGCATTTCCTCCCCGAGCGGTAAAGAAGAGGAGCAGCCCTTCTCATCTGCCCCATCCCAGAGGTGACCGGAAAGGTGCTGGCAGCCCCACCAACAAGGTCGGCTCCCCCTGTCAGGTCCCGGACATCCTGTGCGTGCTGCAAACTGAGGCTTTGAGGGGAAAGTCTCCTCAGTGAAGTGAGGAGCGGGACGCTCCGCTTTAGGTATTGTGTGTCCCCAGGGGGAAGAAGGAAAGCTGTGGCTGCCATTTTACTATGATGATGTTCCAGAAGAAGACGACTAAACTATATTTGAATAAATGTAGATTGTTGTACCTTACCTAAAAAAAATAACACATCCCCTGAAAATAAGTCCTAGGGTGTCTTCTTGAGGAAAAATTAATATAAGACTCTGTCTTATTTTCGGGGAAACACAGTATGTAGTCAGTGGGGATGTGCCATAAAGGAAGAATAGAAAGGCTTTGTGATTGGATGTGAACATGGCAGAGGCAAAATGCATCAAGATTACGACCCTGGATGGCAGAGAAAGTGGAAATCACTATTACCAGAAATTGTGAGTCAGAAAGGGAGCTAACCTCCAAGGAAGGTGACCAGTCGCTATGGTTTGGATATAGTTTGTCCCCATCAAATCTCATGTTGAAATTTGAGATTTCACCCATGTGATGTTATTGGGAGGTGGGACCTAGTGGGAGGTGTTTAAGTCATAGGGGTGGATTCCCCACCAACGGCTTGGTACCATTGTCCAGTAGTGAGTTAGTTCTGGCTCTCAGGAGACTGGATTGGTTCTCTAAAGGAATGGATTAGTTCCCCTGAGAGTGGGTTGTTACGCTGCCAGGATGCCTCTTCACAGGGCACCATACTTCTTGTACACCCTGGAGAACCGCAAGCTAAATATGCTTCTTTTCTTTATAAATTACCCAGCCTCAGTGTTTCCTTTATAGCAGTGTAACTGGACTAAGACAGGAGTCATGTCAGAAGTGTTGAATTGTGAACTTGGGTGTACACTAGGCTGCCACAACAAACATTTGAGCCCATGCTCACTGTGTGGACCTGGATATGCTCCTCATTCTTGGCTTTCAAGCTGCAGAGCTGCCACCTCCGGGCAGTCCTCCTTCCACAAAACATTCTACTCTCCCAACTCCCCAAATGCTTCTCTTCGCATGAGGTGTAAAGAAGCTGATTTAGCTTATAAGGGATCATGTGTAAGGAATGAAGGAATGAGGGAACTACCTTAACGGGCTATTGTGACATCTGTAATTTACTGTCAAGTATTCCTGCCTTTGCACTGTGATAACATATTTGTTTTAGTTTGAGCTAAATTCCAGGGTAACCAGTTTCCCTAATCAGAAACTCATAATCTTGGGGTTGTCTGTCCACATTTAAGAAAAGTTGTCTTTCGGAAGCAGCACTTGTAGTGCAAGTGTTTCATATATCTTTATCTCCCATCAACATCAAAGGCTTTCCTAATCAGTATAACAAAGGCCAGATATTGCCTTATTAGTGAAATTAGTGTTATTGAGATATGTGTATTAGAAAAAGTATTTTTAAAACACTTCCTCCCCATTGCATGAACAAGTTACAAGCATCTAGTAAGCCTGTACCCTTAAGGATGATCCCTAAGGGGTCATCTCTACCTCTAGAGTGTTCCTGCTTCCAGAATACGGTATCAGTATCAACCGAACCTCTTATACAAGTTGTGTTCCAGTCTCTTCAGGGTCCAGAGAACTGGGATTTCACAGAGTTTATAGAATAGGTTGTATGAATGGTCTTACGCTGTTTTGTGCCTACTTGCTTATAAATATTTGTTTATTAAATGTCTATGTGACAGATTTTGGTTTGAGACTCAGTTTCATTATAAACCATTTTAACCAGTTTGTAGATATCAGTTAACCCTCAACTGCCCCTGTTGGCAACTACCATTAACTATCACAAATAATCTAAAAGTTATAATGAGCGAATTGGTTTAGAACAAATTTAAACCATACATGAACTCACATGCCAGCCATATACAGATACTCAAGGGGCAGAAGTTACTCACTTGGATGTGTTGTTAGTCCATATCTAATGGAAATTTATGAGGTGAGTTTCAAAAAAGAAAGGCTGAGAATTTATCTTTAAAATTTGAAAGGGAAACCCAAGGAAAGGAATGGGTTGTCTTGACTCTCAAAAGATCTTTGAAGCAATGTCAAAGTACGAATATCTAGAATGAAGAAAAGGAGGAAATACCAAAAAGGAAACTTAATTTCCTGGAGATGTTGACATGTCTTTGTAAAAAAAAAGGCATATGGAGATTTTTAAAAAAATACAAAGGAAATCTAGAAATACACAATATAAAATTACTTTTGAGAAAGTTTTCCTAATAGTTCTTCTTTTTTTTCAATTCCTTTGCTCTTATATACAGATAAGTATGTGATGAAAATTATGGGATTCTCTTCTCAGGAAAACACTGGGAGAAAGAAGTATCAAGGTGCCTATCTCAACAAAGGTGCCATCTACCCTGTAAGCAGCACCAAGTATTTCTTGAGACCTCGTGATTTCCTTTAACAGATTCAACTTCCTTCGAAGGAAGGTATGGTTCAAAATAGCATTTCTCTCATCGAAATATCTATCATTTCAGAAGGTATATGGACCATCTGAAGCTGATTCCATGCATATCAGATCATAATTACCTGAACTACCCTTCCAATTACCAAGTGGCTGCTAAGCAAAGCACCCTATCTGCCAGGTCCCCTTCAATATTGTTATTTCCTTTCCCAATGCTAAGATAGCTTTCTTGAAGTAAAATGAATGTAATGGACTGGGAGAAAGACCATTTGTTGTCTAATACTGTTTAAGTACTTCTCCCCAACATATAATGCAAGCGATATAATTAATTGCATTCAGAATTTCATCTTATAGGGTTAGCATTTTATGACATCTTTCATGAAGGGTATAATGCAAAGGCTAAATGGTGGTTATTTGTACACATTTGACCACCTGTGCTTAAGAAATGTTTCAAAGCTTACCTGATATGTTTAGTTTTAGTTTCTTAATCTAGATAAGCTTTAGGACTTTTAAAATTCATCCCTTAATACCTTTATACTTTCTGCATAGTCATTTTTCACTACAAAGTTTCAGTAACCTTAAATGGGCATCTGAATTACATTTACTATGCATCACTACTATTTTCTACTGCTTTTCACATGTCTCATATGTAAAAAGGGAAGGATACAATAGTCTGAGCCCTTTCTTAATTCCTCCGGCTCCTTTTATCACAATTGCCTGCTGCTTCCTCACCAGGCCCCACTCATCACATTCTGAGGATTCCATTCAGAAGAGAAGACATTGTAGAGCAATATGGTGTATTTAAAAATAGGCAAGGTCAAGCTACACATGAACTTGGCTAGAAAAAGTTTTCAGGACAAACATCCAAGCAAACAAGGCATGAAGACACTGAACCTCGGGTACCTGTGTCTTTGCTATAGCTAGATAAGGTGGGTAGGTCAGTGGGGATCTCACTCCCTCAGCCCCTCCAGGGCCTGCATTCTAGTTTTCTTTTTGAGTTTATGTTCTTGTCTGTCACCTAGTCTTGGGCCGGTGTCCAACTGTGTGATTTTCACTTTCTTCAGAGCTGTTTGCCCCTGTCCAGTTAAAAAAGCTAATACCACATGACTTTGGACTGTCCTGTTTTTTCCTTTTCTCTTTTCTTATAACTACATTTTAATATTTTGATCTCTTTTACTCCTAGATATCTCCTTGCCACTACCAAAATACTTTTCCTACATGCAAATTAATTCCAAGCCTAGGGAGAGAGGAGCTGGTATCAAGGAGAACTGTTATCATTGGACATTAATGTGATCTTGCCTCTCTGTGACTTAGCTTCTTCCCGATTAGCCTAGGATAACATCTTGGCCTAATCTCTGTGGCAGTCACATAGCCTCTGATGGTGGTGCTATTGTTTTGAACGTCTATTCATCTTACGTCATTCTTGCTTTCTGCCCATCATTTTTTTTTTTCTAATTTCCAAGTTGCCCATACCCTAACTCACTGTCCACTGTTCTGGTTTTGGATTTCAGATTTGTAACTCCATCTTAGTTGGTTCATGGTACAGATGTAATCAATCAATGTACCCACCCCCAATAAGCACCCAATCTGACTTCTCAGGCTGCTGGTTCCCTTCCCATAAGTGATCTACTATTCTAGTAGGATGTAATTTTCTGCCTTCTTCACCTCTGTCTTAGTCTGTTTGTGTTGCTACAAATGAATATTGAGGCTGAGTAGTTTATAAAGAGAAGAGGTTTATTTGGCTCATGGTTCTATGGGTTGTACAAGTATAGCACCAGCATCTGCTTGTGTTGAGGGCTTCAGGCTGCTTCCATTTATGACACAAGGCAAAGGGGATCTGGCATGCAGAGATCACATGGCTAGGAAAGGAGATGAGAGAGAGAGAGCATGCTAGAGAGAGAAGGTGCAGAGAACCAGGCTCTTTTCAACAAACAGTTATTGTAGGAACCAAAAGAGTAAGAACTTGCTCCTTACCCTAGGACAGCACCAAGCCATTCATGAGAAATCCGCCCCCATGACCCAAACATTTTCCATTAGGCCCCACCTCCAACATTGGGAATAAAATTTCAACATGAAATTTGGAGGGATCAAATATTCAAACCACAGCAAACTTCTTTGTCTTTTTCATTCAGATCCCCTAAAGTCTTTAAGCAAAGAGCAACCAATGTTAGCAGGAGAAAGTTCTATCTTTTAATTACTACAATCTAATGCCTGTGAGGATTTATTCACTAAACAAATGTTTATTGAATACCTACTGTGTGCCAGGCATAGTTCTGAGAATTGGAGATTTGGAGAGGAATATGTAAAGTCCATGTCCTCAAAGAGCTTACACTGAAATCAGGGAGAACTGTGGGTAAAAGGGAGCTTGAGATGGTAGGTTCCCAGGCAGAAAACTTGGATCAACTTTACAAGCTTAGCACCAGAGGCCGAGGCCAATACATGGAGGAGATCTAATAGAAAATGAAGGAGGAAGGGTGGCTCAGGGAAAGAGAAGACTTCTAGGCACTCAAGGAAGGTGAACTTGGTATTGACCTAAGTGCATTATTAAGGGAAGAGTAAATACAGATTTGTATCAGCCTCTACACTTCAATTCTACTCTGGGTTGGCCACAGTTAGTATTTTTTAAAAAGCGGTGGATTAAACTAATCCTATGTATCTTTCTGTTTCTCATGGATCTAAATGGAGAAGGATTATATAATATGAGAAAACGTTAGGTTTTAGTGACAAACAGAAAGAAGAATTGTTATCTCACAGCATGTGTGTACTTATAAAGAAAGATAGAATTAAGTTCAAAGTATATAGTTAATCAGACGGCTTATGCTAATCATGAACTATGCTAATTTATTAGAATTGCTTACAGTTATGATTTCTATAGCTTTGTTTTCCATTTTCACATAGAACAAATAAAAAGAAAAAGAGGGAAAGAGAAGCTAATAACACCTACAGTTTCCTTTTAATAATAAATACCTTTCAATTCACTGTTAAAATATTTCAATAAATATGTTTAACTTCTGATATTGTAATCCATGGATAAGTGAGCTGAATTCAGCTTTGTCAATAGCACTTTGAAAATAGATATGTTTGGCCTAATTTTCCTCTCATAAAATCTTCATGAGATTAACCAAGCATACCTTCATTACCAAGATTTTGAAGTAGGTATTTATAGTCTTGATAATGTTTCTTATGTCTGGACAATTTTTACTGTCAATTATGCATATGAAGCTTAATTATTTAGTTAAACAGAAATGAATATGGGTAAGCTTTTATCCCTGGTCTTAAAGATTTCTTCATTACAGCTGTCACCTATCCAAAGGGACCAGTGTTTAGACAATGAATAGGTAGCTATCAAAGAGAATTGATTTGACTAATTCAGTGCACAGAGTTTCCCACCTAGATCTTCTCTAAAGAGTGTGGGATCAGCACCATTCCTAGAGGATCATGTCTTCTCCTCTACCTCCCTGTCTGATGTCTATATATCGTGACTAAGTTTAAGAAAGCATGAGCACCAAAGACAAACTTTAAATTTGAAGAGAAAATAAGGAATAAGGAAGGAATTGTAGATTGAATGAGTATGTAGGGCTTGGAGTCTGCGGAAGGAAGAGCTGTGTATCTTTCAATTGTTTTGACTTGATGCTAAGAGAAGGATTACAGATTGTGTGCGTGTGTATGTACACACACATATATATGCTCATATATTTTTTAAAATACTGACTACAGCAAGGAAATTAGAATAATATATTCAACTTTACTGAAAACAGAAGATGAGATTCTGATCCTCATCAGTCCCTTTTCTGGACTGCAGACTGTCAACTTCTCCTTGCATCCTCATATGTAGGAAAGAGGGTGAGAGAGTTCTCTGGAGTCCCTCTTATAAGGGCCCTAATCCCATACTCATGATCTAATTGCTTCTCAAAGGCTTACTTCTTAATGCTATCTCATTAGTGGTTAGGATTTCAACATATGAATTTGGGGGGAGGGGATATTTAGTCCATGGCAGTATCTTTTTTATCTTTTGTTTTAGAGTCAGTCTTGTGTTTTAAAAACACAGATCCATAATCTCTTTGCTTGCTGTTGTTCTCACTACCCACAGCTGACAGCTCACAGTGCTCACCTCAGCTAAATTTAGGGCTGCTTGGTCCCTGATCTTGAGTTTTCATTTTCTCAGAAAACCTTTTTGAGAAACCTGGTACAATCTTACCATTTAAATATAATAAACAATAATAACTTTTCTCAAAAGTATTGTGACCACTAATTATTAAAATTTCAACACTTTTATTTATTTTTTCTGGTATTACCAACCAGCACCCATCCTGAACACACATACACGGGCACACACCACACATACACACACAGTTCACTTCTCCAAATCTTTCTTATGAACTTATACCAGTTTGGTATTTTTCACCGAGTTTCAATTTTCACAATTTATTAAGGCAAAATTTATCAAAATAGAGGATACTTCCTATAATATTAAATGGAATTAAATCAATATTTAATGTTTATGAGTATGTAAATAATATTTGAATCTGAGCCAAATGTTTTATTTTCTTTCTTTTTAAATTTTCCTCATAGATAATACTTGCATTTATATTTGATTAGTTTTCTATATTTTTATTATTATTTCACTTTCAAGCTTTCCTAGAGAAGTGTAAACCTCTGATCAGTAGCTTTGCAACATATTGGATAATGTATCATTTCCAATTTTTTAAAAATCGATTGGGAGAGTCAATTGTATCAATAATTAGAATCAATTGTACTAGACTTTATTTTTTAGAGCTGTTTTAGATTCATAGAAGAACTGAATGGAAAATACATATATTCCCTGTCACCTATCAACTTCCCACACCACATGGTTCATTTCTTACAATGGATAAACATATATTAATATATCATCACCCCAAATACATAGTTAATATTAGGGTTCACTCTGGGTGTTGTAAATTCTATGGATTTTGACAAATGTATAATATGTATCCACTATTACAGTATAATACAGAATAAATTTATAGCCCTAAAAGTTCTCTGTGCTCCACCTATTCATCTCTCCTTCTCCCATCACGCCTGGCAACTACTGATCTTTTTACGGCCTCCATAGTTTTGCCTTTTCCAGAATGGCATAGTTGGGAATCATACAGTATGTGGCTTTTTCAGATTGTTTTCTTTCACTTATTAATATACATTTAAGGTTCCTCTGTGTTTTTTCATGGCTTAACATCTCATTTCTTTTTTAGCTCTGAGTAATACTCCGTTGTCTGGATGTATCATGGTTTATTTATTCATTTACCTACTAAAGGTCGTCTTTGTTCCTTCCAAGTTTTGGTAGTTATGAATAAAACTGCTATGAACAATGATGTGCAAGTTTTTGTGTGGGCATAAATTTTCGATTCATTTGGGTAAATGCCAAGGAGCACGGTTGCTAAATCATATGGTAAGATTATATCAAGTTTTTAAAGAAACTACCAAATTGTCTTCCAAAGTGGCTGTACTATTTTGCATTCCCACTAGCAAAGAATGAGAGTTCTTGTTGCTCTACATCCTTGCCAGCATTTGGTGTTGTCAGTGTCTTGGATTTTTGTACATTCTAATATGTAAGTAGTGGTATCTCATGGCTGTTTTAATTTTCAGTTCTCTGATGACATCTAATGTTGAACATCTTTTTATATGCTTATTTGACATCTTTGTGTCTTCTTTGGTGAGGTCTCTGTTCGGGTCTTTTGATCATGTTTTAATCAGGTTGTTAGTTTTCTTATTATTGAGTTAAGAGTTCTTTGCTTATTTTGGATAACAGTTCTTTTCAAATATAACATATCTTTTGCAAATATTTTCTCCCAGTCTGTGACTTGTCTTCTCATTCTCTTGGCAGTGTCTTTCACAGAGCAGAAGTTTTTAATTTTAATGAAGCCTAACTTATCAATTCTTTTTTTCATGGATTGTGCCATTGATGTTGCATATAAAAAGTCATAGCCAAGGTTATCTAGATTTTCTCCTATGTTATTTTCTAGGAGTTTTATAGTTTTGAGTTTTACATTTAGGTCTATGATCCATTTTGAGTTAATTTTTATGAAGGATTTAAGGTCTGTGTTTACTTTTATTTTTTTGGATATGGATGTAATTGTTGAAAAGACTATCTGCTCCATTGTACTACTGCCTTTGTCTTTTGTCTAATTAGTTAACTATACTTATATGAGTCTATTTCTGGCTTCTCCCTTCTGTTCAATTGATCTGTTTGTGTTTTTTGCCAATACCACACTGTCTTGATACTGTAGCTTTATAAGAAGTCTTGAAGTGTCAGGCAGCCCCTCAACTTTGTTCTTATTTAAGATTGAGCTGCCTATTCTGGGTTTTTGCATCTCCATATTAACTTTAGAATCAGTTGGTCAATATCACAAAATAATTTACTGATATTGAGATTGTGTTGAATCTATAGTTAAAGTTGGGAAGAACTGTCAAGATAAGAATATCTTGACAATATTGAGTCTTCCTAGCTATGATCATGGAATATCTCTTCATTTATTTATTTCTTTGATTTCTTTCATCAGAGCTTTGTGGTTTTCTTCATATAGATCTTGTACATATTTTGTTCGATTTATACCAAAGTATTTCATTATGCATGAAACAACTAACTAACTAATCCAGCTACAAATGAATCAGGATTAAGTCATTGTGGTGGCAGAAAATGTGTTGCTAAGAATATTAATAGCAGTGATAGTAAATGGAAAAGAATTATGTCCTAAGTGATTTTATCCTGATATTACTGCTAGTTGCATTTTTAATACAGGATAAAAATGCTTCATGAAAACCTCGATTTTTATATAGTTTATACTTTTACAAATCCATATTCTGTGAGCAAGTATGTTTTGTTTTCTGTTCTATCTTCCTCTGTTTTCCTTTATGATACTTTATTTTATCACATTCCAGGATTCAGGGCATAGCTTAAGTGATCATCATCCTTGCTTCCACTCTCTTCCCAGGCGAATCTGTTTTTCTTATCGTTGTATTTATGTTGTTCTATGGACTAAGAACCTAAATTTCTGCATAAGCTGTCCTACCACAGTCACTCACCCTTTCCCCCATCATGAACTTTACATGCTAATCTGCCCAGTTTCACCTTGTTTCCTTCATATGATATACTCCTTTTGGCCTTGATGCATTTACTTATGCAAACTTTACAGCTTTGAAAGTTCTTCTTCCTATTGTTCTCTTAAAAAAAGTTTTTAACCCATATTTCAATACGTTTCTTCCACCTTCATAGACTTCTTTAACTAATCTAGTTCTTTCACTGGGAGTATCAATGCTCTGTTCTAATTAAATGAAGTATTTGGTTGTCTGAATTGTCTCTCCTGTGATAGTTTTTTTTTTTTTTTACTATATTATAATCTTAGCTATAGAAGGAACAACATCATGTATTCCCATGTTTCCTCTACAAGATTAGACACATAACATTAAATAAATAAAGTGCATTTATTCAATAGTGTCTGTACTAGCTAGGGTGAAATGGTATAATGACTTACTTTTCTCTCATGCTACATGTTAGTGGAAGGTGGCAGTTTAGAGAGGTGGACATCTGTGTTCCTTGAAAGCTGTCATTGAGGGACTTAGGCTTCTTCCATTCAGCTGCTCCACTCTAGGTTTTTCTCTGGTTCACATGGTCCATATTACAAGATAGGGGAACAAGAGAAGTGGAGGGAAAGAACTTCTCTTTAGGTAACTGGCATATATTACTTCTCTTCACGTTCCATTGAGAACATAGTCACTTGGTCAGATCAGGGGAGTCTGATCATCTTTAGCTGGGTGGAGATGTGCCAGACACAACTACACTGTTATGAAGTAGGGAGAACACATGTTGGTAGACAATTAGTAGTCAACCCCTGTATCTTAAAATTGAGAGATACTGTACAAACTTAGTTTAATGTCCAATGTGGCATCATATCTCAGAAAAGATCAGAATGCTTTTCTTCAGAGGTTGACTTCATTGGAGAAAAATTATTTCAACAGGAAAAAAATAATTCATCAACCTGATTGTGTACATGTATCAAAATCACCAGTATTTAGGTATACAAATTGTAAAATAAATAATTATAAAACTGGAGGACTTAAAATTTTATTATATCTTATTAATTATTCATGATGTTAAGATGAGGAAATTGGTACTTCTTAATAAAATAAAATAGATCATCTCAATTAAACAATATAACTAGAAGTTAAAAAAAACCCTCAGTATACATTTTAAGGATCTTGACTACATTTCTAGTTTTTATAAAATTTAAAGTCAACAATTAAAAGGACATGCAATTAAAATATGAAGTATGAAGCTCCTAATAGGAAAGGGCTCTTTTGCTAGACAAAATTCTTTTATCTATTAAACTTAATTAATTCTGAGCTGATTATTATCACCACTTGGGAAGAAGCAGCAAGCAAAATTCTTGCCAAACTGTGGGTAGACCTATATTTTTCCCAACCTACACTCTTTTTATTTTTGTCCCATAGGAGCTGTTAACAATCACTTTGAATTTATAAAACTACAGCATTTTATCTCTCTCAAATTTTATCATCTTCTGGTGAAGTGACAGGTAATATCATAGACTAAATGCTCATGTCTCCTGCCTAAATTCACTTGTTAAAAACCTAACCAAATCTAACCACTAATGTGATGGTATTTGGAAGTGGGGCCTTTGGAAGGTGATTAGGTTTAGATGAGCTCATGAAGGTGGGAGGCCTAGGCAGGAGGGTCACTAGAGGTCAGGAGTTTGAGACCAGCCTGAGCAAGAGTGACACTCCCATCTCTACTAAAACTAGAAAAATTAGCCAGGCGTGGTGGTGCATACCTGTAGTCCCAGCTACTTGGGAGGCTGAGGCAGGAGGATTACTTGAGCTCAGGAGTTTGAGGTTGCTGTGAACTAGGCTGATGCCAAGGCTCTCTAGCCTGGGCAACACAGCAAGACTCTGCAGTCCAGACCTGAAGAATTCCTGAGCAGACAAAAGCAATCAGGCCTCCTGAGTGACCTCAACCCTTGCTTGATTTGCAAACATATGCAAAACTTAACTTGATCAATTTCTCATAAATGCCTATGTTAAAGAAAAGCAGAACTTAAGCTCAATCAGTTAGAAACAGACAATAAACTTATAATTATATAACTAGGAACTTTCCAATGAGATGGATCAAATAAAGTAACTGTATAACTGTAACCAATTAAAAATTTGCTTTGCATTACTTTTGTGTTTGTCCCACATAAGCCTCTCTCTTATATTCCTTGGTGAAGTTCTTGGACCACTTCTGGTTTGAAGCTGCCCAATTCATGAATTGTTTTGCTCAAATAAACTGTTTAACATTTTATTATTCTTCAGCTTCCCTTTCTAATTGTGCCTTTATAAGAAGAGAAAGAAAGACCATAATTCTCTCCTTCTCTGCCATGTGAGGACACAGTGAGAAGGTGGCAGGCCATCTGTAAGCCAGGAAGAGAGCCCTCACCACGTAGTCAAATTGTTTGGCACCTTGATCTTGGAATATCCAGGCTCCAAAACTGTGAAAAATAAATTCCTATGGCCTAAGCCACCTAGTCTATGGTATTTTGTTATGGTCTCCCAAGTTGACTAAGATAGTTTAAAAACAGATCCAATGACAGAAAGGAACTGTGCAAGCAGAAATAAATTATACACTACCAGCCCACACTGCAGTGGGCATAAAGGAGTTAAATTATAATATGACTATAAGGCGGGGACTTAATTATTTTAAAAATAGAGCATGATAGTTGTGCATTCCATTTTCTGCCCAGAACCCAAGCAAGGAGTGACTTTTCCTACTAAATGCGAGCCTATTATATCTTACCCTAACTTAGCAATAGGGTAGAGAATACTGCTCTACCACTGCCACTACTACTACTCTAGCAAAGATATACTCTGAGCAATGACACTGTGGAATTGTTACAACATGAGAGACCCTTCGGAGAATCCTTGGTTTAATGCCATGTGTCAGCTTCTTTTCCAGTCTTCCAAGAGCCAGAAGCTCCTGTTGGATGGGGGGCTGTGGAACCAACTCCCATCACTTAATAAATATTCAATGAGGGGACACATGTAGGATGAGAGATGGGGAAAGGAAGCTGACATACAGCAGTAAAACAAGGACTCTCAGATGGGTCCCCCATGTTGTGATGGTTGCACAGTGTCATCCAAAGGAATCTAGTTGGTGTCCTGTTTGAGGAGGCATTGCGTGACAGCTATTGGCCTGGGAGTAGGGTGAGGGGAACATAAAACCTATGGTAATGATTGGAGAGAGGGTGGAAAAACAAAAAACTATGATGATGGCTATGAGACAACATGAATTTAAGAGACAGCACTCAACAGAGACAGAACCTCAGAGCTAAGCCAAAAGAAATCATTAAACATGTGATCGCCACTTTCTAGCTCTGTGAACTGAAGAACATTATTAACCACTCTGACCCTCAGTTTTTTCCTCCCTGAAATTAAGAAAATGCTATCTACAATGCAGTGTTGTCAAGATTAAATGAGATAATATATTTGTAGAGGAAAACTTTTGTTTTTGGTCATTCAGCATCTCGTCTTTTGAGGACCTGCTTTTCCACTACTCCATGTGATTCTTGAAGGCTGTCAATCATAGAATCCTACCCTGTGATCTCAAGTTTGGGCATATGACCAAGGCTAGGATAACCAAAATCTCTTTCTGGAATTTTGAATGTTGAATGGAAATACATGAGATGGGTGCATTCCATGAGAGTTTTTACTTATGAGATCCTGGGAGCCATCATGTTTCCTAGCTTTTCTAAGACTTCATGTTCAATTTATTCTATGAAAAACTGTGTTAGGAACATAACCTTCTTGCTTAAGTTCTTCATGCCATTGTCTGTTTCTTGCAACTAAAAAGCCCATAATAATGTAAAATATGAATTGATAAGCACATTTACTTAGCAAAGCACTTATCTTTTATCTTGCTGCATTACCAATCTTTTTCTCTGTGGACAGTGCCACCAGCACACACATATTCTCTGGTATCTTCTATATGTGAGGTAGATAGTGAGGGATTCCAGGTCTCCTAGGAACAAAAGTGGGTGCTGTTGCCCCCATCTTGGTCCTGCCCAACCCTGATTCTCCATACCTGGGGAAGGAGGGAATACCCTGTGAGTCTGCCAATCAGAACTTGGTGCACCAGCTGCAAAAGACTGCAGAGGACTCTGTAGCCCATGGGCCAAGCCACATGAGTACCATGAAGTCCAGAAAGTGACCTAAAACCCCCGTGTGTAGTTAAGGCTCAGGTCATGTGACTTCCAACTCTCTAATCAAAGTGGTGCCATGGTGACGTCTGAACCACAAGGGAGGTCCCTATCCAGACTATAAAATAGGACGCAGATCATAGCCAAGCTCTCTCTCAGCCTTTCCTTTTGCCTGCCCTGCTATGACGATGGGTCTGGTCATCATCTGTGGCTGTGGCATACGTACCATGCTCTGTAAACCGATATTTTGCTCTTGCCCTATAGTCCTATCTTTGTCTCCTCAATAAACTTCATTTTTGTGCTTGCCTAACTTTAGTGTATCTAATCATTCTTCCACCATGGGCATGCCAAGAACCTACAGTTTCATATTGAAACCTAACACACACACACACACACACACACACACACACATAGCAAACACCCAAAATAAAACTCTGTCTTTACCCCCAAATCTCCCACCCTAGTCTGAGTTCACTACAAAGCTTCTCTAGAGAAGTGCCCTCTTGTGCTGTTCCCTTTCTCTATTACCCATGCATTCTTCAACTCACTCAGGTCTGGCTCTGGCCTCCCCTGCCCCTGACTCTCCTTCCTGTGGAAACTTCAGTGTTGACAGCTCCAGTGGCCCCCTATCTATGATTATAGTGACCTGTTGTTGCATTGCCCATCCTGCTTTCTCCCTCATTTACTCTTTTCTTGGTTTCCAGGATACTTTCTTTTTCTCAGTTTATCTCTTGCCTCAAGGTCCTTCTTCTCTGTCTTCTTTAATGGCTCCTTATCTATTCAGTCATTAAATGTTTTAGCGCCTCAGGATTTAGTTCTGGGCAATTTTCTTTTCTCTACCTATGTCCTATACTTGAGTAATCTTATCAAATCCCTTGGTTTTAAAACAATTCAAACACAGCCATCCTTAAGTATTTGGAATATAATCCCAGGTTATAGGTGGGATTTATGGACTAGAGATGTTGGATTGTCAATTTATCGGAATAGAGTTGTTACTTGAGACTCTGAGATTGGGAGAGT
The DNA here is from genome assembly GCA_008086735.1 of Cheirogaleus medius. Classification (NCBI taxonomy): domain Eukaryota; kingdom Metazoa; phylum Chordata; class Mammalia; order Primates; family Cheirogaleidae; genus Cheirogaleus; species Cheirogaleus medius. Next base: position 21,746,113 of record VBSM01003176.1, on the reverse strand, counting down.
TCACAGAAGAATGAAAGATACAGGCCTTAAGATAAGATCCTGTGTTTTGGGGTTAAGTGTAGAAAGAAGTGAAACAGAAAGCTGTGATCAGAGAATGAAGAAGAAAACCAACATATGAAACTCCAGAATAGAGAGAAGGTCAAGGGAAAATCTTCCACACAATGAAATTCTACAGATATTTTTGATTAGAAGATGACAGAAAGACTTCTTAGGGTTTGAACAGAAAGAAAGGATATCATAATATTTGAAAGGATAATTTTGGTAGGTTGTAAAATTGGCACATTTATTTCACAGTGAGGATTGGAAAGAGATAATTACCAGACATAAATCACTCATTTCATGAGTTTGACTATGGGAGAAATGGTTTGGTAAACAATAAAAATGGTGAGGTCAACCTTGTTTTGTTTTCTGTTTTGTTTTGTTTTTAATGCTGTTTATTGGGGCAGGGAGAAGGGATTATATTTTAAAAAAAGATATCTACAGAGAAGGAGCAACTGAAAATGTAAGAGGAATAAAACAGTTAAAAACAGAGAAAATGGAAGGATTGGGTTTTACAGTCCAGGTGAAAAAATAGGATTCTCTTATAGAAATAAAGAGGGTTAATGCTTCTTTTGAAACATATGGAAGAAACCGAAAGGCCTGTAGAATGTGATAATGCTGGATTAAACTGAGGATGATGGCCCAAATCTTTCTTGTGACATAAGAGGCAAGACCATCTACTAAATGATCAGAGAGGAATCAGGACTTACACAGTCTAGTGAAAATAAGGAAGCTTAGCTGTGATGCATCAGGCGGGAATCAGGAAGTCAGAGTTTAAAATTTCAACTGCCCGAGAATATCCATTGATCTCAGCCAAGTCTACCAGTTTCACATTCTTCTTAACCTTCAAAGTAAAGGAACTGGACTCAATCTCTAATGTCCCTGACATTCTGTGTTTGATCTTGTGATTGGGGCCTGGAATATCTTCTGTAAGAAGGGGGTTTACTGAATCAGTAAGAAAAAAATGAAAAGATCAAGCAGTAGCATGAAAGTCTAGTTGAAACTGGCTAATGCTGAGTTAGTTCTGATTCACGCTGCATCTTCCTCTAAGGAATCCTCAGTGGCCAGGAAGGAGCAGTGGAGAAAGCAAGCCATGGTAGTGGCCCTTTAAAGAAAACAGTAGTGTCCAGTTCTTCAGAATGTCAGGGGTCGGGGCATCTAGCCTAGTGAGGGCGTTGGGAGGGACCATGCTGCTCAGTCTGAGGACAAAGTCTAGTATCATAAAGAGTGCTCTAATGAGATCAAGTGAATTAAAGGACACTGAAGGCTTGCAGATGTCTCTGAAGTTAGAATGCTGGTTTCAGAGGGCAGAGCAGGGGCCAGTAGAAGCATGGAGGAATTTGATATACAGCAGGTGAGGAGTTCATAGGGAGCTCAGAGGAACAGCAATATCTGTTAAAGGTGAGATCTGCTGCATTGCTATCCTGGTGTGTAGATGATGTTAAATAGAAATGCAGAGAAGTTAAGATGACAAACTCAATAACAGTGGCATCAAGGCAGTTTATTAATAAGAACACTGAAGTGCCTTAGACCATTGCTTATAGAGAAATGGATTATAAGATAAAGTATAATTGTGATGAATGTGGAGATGGGGTCTGGAGAATTATACATCTGAAGATTTGAAGACGATGGTGTAAATGGGTTGCATTATCCTCAAAACCATATGTGTATGGATGTGTGTGTATGCATATGTGAAAACGAGAGATAGAGAGAGAGTGGGAGAGAGAGAGAAATTGTACAACAAAACAAAAAAGAGCCAATAGAGACTGTACAATGAGAGACAAAAGAGTCAACAGGCAACCCCAATAAAACAAGAAATAGGAAGTTAAGGCCATCATGATAGACCAACAAGTTATTGTTAGAGGGAAAAATAGTTTTCATCAAAATGAGTGGGAAGAGACAATAAGGGAGATTATAACAGCATTTACCATATGCTTAGTAAACAGAGCACTCAGTAAATTTTGTTGAATACTAATCACACATTTGTTTGGGGTTTGCCTTTTCCCTAATACTTTCACATGTATCTGCTTTAATCATGTGAGATTTTTAATAGATTATCTTAATTTGTCCCTGACTTTTTCTTTACAGAAAAGCTGAGGTCAACCCAGCAGAGGATACCTGGCACCAAAATAGCAAGAATTTGCAGCTTGGTTATGGATTCTCATCTAAAATCAGGGTAATAAGCACCCTTTGCCCAAAGGGTATAGACCCTTAGGAAAAGCCCAGATTCAAATGCTGAGAAGACCAAGAACTAACTTTAAATTCAAAAGGCCAAAGGCAGGTTCTAAATTATCACTGCTGGGCCAGAAATTAGGCAGAGCCTGGACAAGAGATGGAGAGCAATTTAGAAAAAAGTGAAGAGGAATGATGGATTTAATCATTCCACAATGTAAACATATATCGAAACATCACATGGTACCCATAAAAATATAATATGTACAATTATTATTTGTCAGTTGAAAATAAAATAGAAAACTAAAAAAGGAAAAAGTGAGGCGGGTTCATAGAAGCAGTCTTGGTGACACTTCAGCCACTTTCATTAATTCATGGTGTGTGGGTGTGCTGGTCTAGTTTGAAGAACTAACAACAGGACTGGGTGACATTTGCTCTTGGGTCTTCATCTGATAAGTAGTGATGGATGTTTAGGTTTCTTATTCTACATATCAGGTTGAGATAAAAGTCTAAACTGAAAAGGCGTTTGTCCACAATGAAAGAATGGTTTTACAATTTATTCATTCAGTTGCCCTTAAATTCTCCTGACTTGCAGGGTCACCCTTTTCTTTAATCCAAATAATTGGCTGGGGCCACCATTTTGTATGCTTTTGGAAAGAAAGTACACCCCCAACCACTGCAATATTTCCACATCTTCCTGGTCTTCTATTACTCATAATTCCTGTACCCTCTTAATTATTAATCACTATTTATTTTCCTGACTACTGCAGCTGTCACCTTTGCCCTGCACAGGGCTCCAGCCCTCCCTCCTGCCTTCACCAAAGCACCACTAATGTAACAGCTGTCTGCCTAGCTGTCTGCCTAGGCTGTGAGGATACTAGGGGCATAGGAACATTCACTCATCCCATTTTGTAAATAGTTTTTCACACCTACCATCTAGACATTTTTCTAGGTGCTGGCCATAACATATTGAACAATGAAGATAAAATCCCTGTCTTTATGTTGCTTACATATTATTCGGAGCATAGACAGTAAGTAATTTTAAAAACCAAATTAAGTTTGCAATTCACTTCTTTCTTTGTAGTGCCAGTACTATTTTAAGAGTCGAGAAAAAATTAGGGCTTGGATTCTTTAGAGGGTGGCTTATTCTTTCCCTCACCCCTGTGTTTCTCTAAAGAACAAAAGGAATGAGAGAAAGGCCAAATGATGAAGGTTCCTAAAGATAACAGGACAACTCCAAGCAGCTCTCCTGGACTCTTGCATTCGTAAGTAAGGAAGAAAGGCACCCGTCATAGAATTCTGAAGAGGAAAACACCTGTGAATATAATCTATCTTGGAACAGTCTCTTCCAGGTTTTTATCTCCTCAAATGAGTACAGTCTGACATATGAATTCACCTCCTTATCAGTGTCAGTTGGGAACTTTCTCCAGGATGCAGGTCATTCCCTCCTTAATTGTATGAAGAGCCTCCCTACATATTTACACTCATGCCTCCTATATGGAAAAATGCTCTTTTCTTTGTACTGTGACAACTCTTTTCTATTGAACTCTCTCAGTTCTCAGCTCACGATTAATATTTGTAGCTAATGTCCTTTCCTTTACTTATTTATTTAGTTTACAGAGATGAACTTTCTCTCTCTGTTGTAACTAATGCAGATAGCTTTCTATTTTATATACTCCACTAGAAAATGGTGCAGAAAAGGAAAATCTCTGGCCAGATAAAAGAAAGAGTCTCTGGTCTCTGACTAGATAAATATAGTTCCCCTAACCCCTTTTGACCACAGATGTTACTTTTTTTAAAGATCCCTAGAATTTGTATTGAGGGATAGTCTCCCTTTCTCTTTTATCTCCCCCTAGGCCTTTCTTGCCTTCTATTAATATTTAAATCTGTCTTTTAAAGCTTCTCTTCCAGTTCCAGGATGCTCCAATCCTTTTTCTCCCCTGACTTCCAAGGGAAAATTTTTAAAAATCCTTAATTATGCAGATACTTTTATTTCTTTATTGTCTCAACCATTCCAATTCCAACTGAGCTTTAGGGCCTACCTTCTTATAACTAAATGAGCCTGAATAAAAAAGCCATCATTTATACAGCTCCCCTCCGTTGTGGAAGCAAGCTTGAGGCATCCTTTTTAATAGAAATTTTTCTTCTTGCCACAAATACATTGGTGCTAACAAGAGTAAAAGAGTGAATGTTTTGGCATGGGGAGAGATGGGTTTGGGATGGATAGATATAAAAAATATCAGAAGGTTTTAGGGGTGAGGGGCTTTTGCCTAAAACAGTAAAATAGAGATGAAGGGAGCTTTTCAGCTAGAGGTGGATAAGATTTCTATTAGTGGTTTGGAGGGAAGGGTAGGTGGAAATTAAAAAGGAAAGGACAGTTTACATATACAGAGATTCAAAATTCCTAATACAGACACAGAAAAGACAACCCATTTGTTTTCGGCATCCTAAATTGCACATTTGTGTGGACCCAGTGCAAAGTGTACACAAACATGCCAGTTATATCCCAGGACGTTTTGGAGGAGCCATGTTGATTGACATTACAAGTGGAAAAGAGGCTGGGGGTTTTGTTCACCCCCAGTGAGTTCAATACAAAAAAACCTGTGATTTGCCTTCCAAAAGAGCTGACTAGTATTTTAGGCTGCATTACCTATTCTACTGTATTTACCATGGGGAGTAAATGAAACATTTCTAGCATGTAATGAAATAAATTTATTGGTGACACAGTCATTAATGAGCTATCTGCTTTGTTGGATAAATTTTTATTTGGTCATATTATGATACGGTAAGGTTTTGCTTCTACAAAGTAAATAATCTTTACACTTTTTTTGGTAATTCAAAGGGAAACCTTAATTTTGGTTGGCTAATATTCATTTTCCCCTCTATTTAGATGCTCCTAAGAGAACAATTGTAGTTATTTAAAAAAGTAATTAAGTTTAGGAGACCAGTATGGGTAAGATGCTACAATATGATTATACGGGGAGGATCAGATATAGAAACCCCAAGAAACTACCCCAGGCCTGATTCCTTCTTTCTGCCCTTGCCCAACCTCTCTTGTTTTTTTTTGAGGGACATAGAGTAAACAGAGTCAACTGTGGTTCAGGGACCACAACAGTTCTGTGGTCACAAATCATCTAGGCCTGCAGGTAGGTGCCCCAGGTTCATAGGAACTGATGTCAAAGAAGGAGCCCACCCTCCTAACACCTCAAGATCTGTGAGGGGGCTCCCAGCAGGGGCTTCAACTCCTTTCCATCTCCCCCGAAAGCCCTAGGCTAGGAGGGTAACTGAGTTGTCATAGAAAAGCCAAATATCTGCAGCTCAGCCAATCCTGAAAAACAATTCTGACAGACAACCTTTTTGTATTTTTTTGTTTTTCTTTTTCTATATTCAGTTCATGTCAAGCAGAGCATATCACCTACCCAGCGTATCCAAACATAGTGGGTGTCAGAATTGCATGCCCCTTCCAGAAAGCCTGCCTCTGCCAAGTCTCCTGACAGACCCCTTTGGGCACTGTGTCACCTGCTGGCTTTAACAGGAGGTCCTGGGGGTCCTGGTTGCTTTGTTGGGAGAATAAGGTAATAATCTGGGGCCTCATTTCCTTGGTTGTAAAATGAAGAGGTTGGCCCAGATGACTTGTAAGGTTCTTTTCAATTCTTACCTTTTACAAAAGACAACAAAAAGAAAAGTTGTGTTTATTTTTTAAACTGGTGTTCTCATTTATAATATACTAGAATACACAGGAGAAGTAAATAAATAATTTGGTGACTAATTTGATCATAGTAGACAGCCAAATGGGGTAGTTAAGTTCCAAAGTGATTTTTTTTTTTGGCCTAATTTTCCTATTTGGCTGTCTAGCAGTATCAAAATAATTGCTAATTGCCAAGTCTCTTTCTCACTTTTCTGTATGCTTAGATAATATTGTTCCAGTACATAAAAAAAAAAAAAAGAAGTTGCTATCATTGTTCAGCCTACTTGAGCATATCCCAGTGATTAAATAGTGTAAGCGTAGTATTCTTTGCTGGGGGTGTGGGAGTGGGATGGGAAAAGGAGAATATTTGCACAAATAGGGAGTAGTCACAGCCTGAGGCTAAATGTCTAGCTCTAGAAACTGCAGCATAGTGGTTTGTCCTAAGTGAAATTTAGGAACTGCGGAGCCAGCTATAGGCCAAGACCTCCAAAATAAGCTTGGTCAGTGGTTCCAAAATTTTGCTGCAATGGAAATCACCTAGGGATCTTTCAAAATACTGGTGCTTGGTTCCTCCCAGCTCTATCATACATAGCAATTTAACTGATGTATAATGACACCAGGAATCTAAGAGCCCCAGGTGATTCTAATAGGGAATGAAGTTTGAGAATCACTAGAATTTGGTTAATATCATGCTAAATTAGTAAAATGAGCTGGTTTAACATCTGCAGAATCTATTTCTTACAATAGTTGGGCCTAAAGCCATGTGGTTAGGATCACAGGCACTTGTATTGGACAGCTCAGCTTCTGAATCTTGCTCTATCTCTTCTGGTTCTATATATTTCCTCAGACTGGCCAATTAATTTTTAGTTTCAGTCATTTATTTATACAAGGAAGGTAAATTTGCCAACCTCATAGGATTTTTCTGAAGATGAGGTGAGCTTGGAAATTTTGGAAAGTGCTTGGCACAGAGTCTGAGGCCCAGAACTTGATACATTGTAGCCATCATTGTATTTTGTCAGAATTTTGAACCTATGTTTTATGTTTATAAAAGCTCTTTGAATAAGTCACCTGAGAATGTTACCATAAGCCTTTCTTTTATTTATTTTCTAAAGGTTTCATGATTATATATTTATTTTTTATTACAAAATTAATTTCTGCAAAAGGAAAAAAGATATACCTTTCACCACTACAACTCTCCTCTTTTTTTTTTATCACTCTCCCTTTCTTTCGCCTTTTCTTTTGTTCTATAAAATGGAAATGATTTTGTGATAGCACCCTACAAGAGCAGTCACAAACTAGCATCTAATTTAATTACCTTTACAGCATCTTTTATAAATCTAAGTCAGCAGGAGGTCATGAGCACAAGATTTAAGGAATTTTGGCCAGGCATGGTGGCTTAGCTTGTAGTTCTAGCACTTTGCAAGGCTGAGGTGGGAGGATCACTTGAGGCCAGGAGTTCAAGACCAGCCTGGGCAACACAGAGAGGTCTCTTTCTCTAGAAAAGTTTAAAAATTATTAAAAACAAACAGAAAAAGAAAATTTAAGGAATTTTATTAGTCTCTTAGGTAATAGTACAGGCATTTTTCTTGAATTCATAATGCCTTGGTGGGCTTTTTATTAGATATTTAACTCAAGTCACATGTATAACACATGAGAACTAATTGTTGACATGATCAGTAAATACAGACTATGAAGGTCAACAATCTTACTGCCAATCTCTCAGGCTCTAACTCTAAAATCATGTGTAATGCGACCATCTGACTCTAATGTAAAACAGTAAAATTCTATTTTCATTCATTATTTTCTTTTGATTTTTAAAAGTTTTAAACCAATATAAAAATGAAATTATACATGGTTAGCTCACTTTGAGCAAAAATGCAGTATTTTGGGGGGTGAGGTGGGAATAGAGGAATAGGTGTCCTGATTAGAAGGAAGATTAAAGGAGTTTTAGGCAATTCTTGAACCAAAGCCTATGCTGTACTCTATTAGGTTTCCCTAATGCCTTGGCTATGCACGCAGAATGCTAGCAGGGTCCTGCCAACACTAGGATTGTTGCCCTAGGCTTAGAGGAGCCTCTAGGGTTTATTCTACCATGCTGTGCAAATATAATCATTTTTCATGTGTATCACAATGTGAAAAAGGTGGAAAGCCCTGCTTACATAGCACGATTTTTTTCCACTGAATTTTATATCATTACAATTAAAGTTTCTTTGGGTGCAAATTTGGATAATTCTAATATTTGAAGATCAGAAATGAAGAATTCCTGACCATTTCAAAAAGTCATCCAATTTCAAGATGGTCTTTTCAGTTGTGAACGAAAACAAAATTAGAGATTGTTGTTGAAATTATATGATAGAGAAATGACTCTGCAGTGCATTATAGTATCAAAGAACCTGGGATTTCTCAGCTTTGGAGGGCTATTATTATCATAACAGTTGGATGATTCATTTAGGTCAGGAAAACCCCATTTCAGGATATCCTTGAAAAATATAATTAATATAATCATACAATCCCAAATATGTCACACAATTCCATTCACAGACTTGAGAACATTTGGTTTATTTCTAGCTAAAATAATTTCTTCTACACCAAAAAATAAATTATATCCTTCTTTTTTGTTTTAGGTTTATGTGTTGCTAGGTTTCACTTGAACTTTATTTCAACTTTAAAAATAAATTGGAAAGAAAAAAAATGGGGTGGAGACTGAAATAAGTAATGTAGAATTTCAAATCAAGGCTAAAAGAAAAAAAAAACAATGGTTTTGGGACAGGATGTGATATAAATAGAAAAACTATGGGAAGATTGCCCAGAAGCCAGAATTTGGGTTCAAATACTAAAATTTTAGAACTGGAAACAACTCTAAAGATTTTAAATATGGAAGCTAAGGGCCACAAAATATCGTAGATTATAGTTCAAGAATAGAATGAAATTGTGTGTTTTAGCAATAATACCTTCAGCAGGCCAATTCTTCCACCCTCAAGTCTGGGTAGGTCCCTTCAATATTAATCCTGCTACTGAGATGAGATTTTAGAGACATCTGGAAATACTAGTGTTCCAAAGTGGTATCAGAGGGCTAACTCCTCTCAAATATTTCCTTTTGTTTCAAAAAACCACAGCCCCACCCACCTCATCTCCATCTCCTTCCCTGACCTGCTCTCCTCCTCCAAAAATACCTCTCTTCTTATATTTTTTAATATACAGATAACTTTTATCCAAAAGATTGAAATTTTTTTTTTTGAAGCAAGATTTGGGTCTTCATCACTGCATTTTAGGAAATAACATAATACTGTTTAACTATTAGTTGCTTATTAAATATTTGCTAAACAAACAAACAAAAAATGCCTTAGAGAAAAGACCTGAAACCAATCTGAAAGTAGAAAAAACAAAAACAAAACAACACAACCAAATGAACCTGTTTATCACTATCACTGGGCCAGGGGAAAACTGCAGTTTCAAACATCTATAGATTGAGTCTCTGCCAGGACCTAACAGGATTTGATCCTCAGCCCCACTGAAGCACTTCTACTCTGAGGGTACATGATGAGTTTCCAGAACCACTTGGGTAGGTGTATCCCAGTCACTGCCATTTTGTGTGACAGCAGCTAGCAGACATTATACCTTGCTTTAATTCTCTTACTTTCTTCTTCATTTTATTTTCCTTCTTCTTAGGTATTTTGGCTTGTTCCTACCATAAAAATAGTTTAAAAAGGATGCATTGACCATGCATATTTATCTCCTTCCTAAGAACACACTAAAATGTTGGCAAGGGAAAAACAAAATACTGGAAGGACAAATAAGAGAGAGCAGGGTGGCTGAGAGATTTCAGTAAATATTTAGCAGAGGGAAAGCATGGAGCAGTGATAACTGAATTAAGGGACAGAAGAAACTGTCTAGGAGATGAGAGGTCATTTGTCCCAAAGAACTGTGATGGGGCTGATGACCACTGAAAGTGGTTCCTGTCTTGTGCTTCTTTCCCCTTCCCTAGCTCTGTAGCTTACTACGTTGCTTACTATCTCTAGCTGCTCGCTCCCTGGCAGGAGATACAACTGCTGGATCAAGGAGATCAAGAATTGCTTCTGTTCTGGAGCAACTGTTCAGAATTGTTGTACTCTCCATGCAAAGGCAACCCACCCTAGATCACTAGAACCAGGCTTAAAATCTCACACTTCCAAATATGTCACAAAGAGAGATTCTCAGTTCTCAACACTTTGAACAAAAAACGTCCTGGAATTGAAACTTCTTGGATTGACTTGGGTTACCTGTTTTTTCTGAACCAATCACTGTGGCCAGGGGGAATGAATGCTTTGATTAATCAGACCTGGGCTATGGGGTAAGGGTGGTACCTCAAGAAAAATAATACGAGGTTTTGTAAGAAAAGAAGTGGATTCTGGGGAAGAAATGACCTTATCCACTACGGTAACTCTCAGGACAAAGTGTCTTTGTTGAGTGGGGCTCTAATAGTAGCTACTCATTTGTCTATAGGTGGCTTGATATGAGCCAGAACCAATCTCTGGGCCAACCAGCTGGTACCAGATTTGCACATGTTACAAAATATGGCAATATCTGCATAATTGACTATATTCTACTGCTTTCCTCAGAAGGAGACAGTGACTGAAAAATATTTTACATAGAAACTTTTCTGCTTTCAAATACTTCCAGAGAAGATTTCTTAAACTTCCTTAATAGCCTGTTCCAGCACAGCCACCTCTGTCAGGAGATTTACTTTTGTGCTTATACTTTAAGTCTTCTATTTTCTCTGCAGTATCTTTCAAAGTAGCCAGACATAATTCTCCGTATAATATGCATGCTTGAAGATAATTATAAAATTTTCTTCCAGGATGAATGACTTCTGTTTCTTTAGCCACAATATTTTATTTCTCAAACCTTTCATCATCTTTGTGTGTCTCCTCTCAACTGCCTGCAAATTTTCTGCATTTATGTCAAGTTCCAGAGTCCAGTAATGAATATAATAATCCAGGGAAATCCCCACAACAAAGTAAAGGCAATTGCGTAGGGAAATAGAAACAATATTTTATTTTTGCATAGCACTTCATAGTTTCAAAAGGACTCTCATAGGCATTATTTTGTCATTTGAGGTAAGCGTTGCTTCCTCCTCCTCTTAAACTCTGATGGTTGATGTGGGTCTGTATTGAGTCAGGCCCAGATTGGGAAAGCTTAGAGCTCCAGTTTGGGGTCAGTTTGAAGTCCAAGGTGGTTCTGAGGTTACATCAGAAGTTCATATTTCCTTACACTTCCCTTGGACCAGTAACAGTTTTGAAAATGGAGAAAATCACAGGGACTTTCCGTGGTCTGGATTGGCACTGTCTGGTGGAACTCTCTGTGAAGATAAAATGATCTATATCCGCACTGTCCAATATGGTAGCTCTTAGCCACACATGGGTATTAAGTACTGGAAATTTGGCTAGTGCAACTGAAAAACAGAATTTTTAATTTTACTTAATTTTACATGTGGCTAGTGGCACAATCTTTCGACCATCCTTAAATCTGGGTCTCAGTTGACTTGGCTTCTGAAACTGAAGCATAAGGCACTTTGGAAGAGTATCATATTTTAGAAAGAATTTGATGGTTGAGAAGCATCTTAGTGGAATCCCAGTGTTTTCTCATCATGTTCCATTTTATGCATTACAGTGTTATTTGATTTAAAACATTTTTTCTTTAGGAATGCTGGCACTTTGTGACTTATTTTTTTTCAGAAATAGATTAAGAGGTATTTAGCTTTTTGCCTAGAACAGTAAATATGTTCTCAAGTAAATTTACATGGGCATAGCAACAAAACCATGGGGTATCAAGGTAGTGACTAAACATGTTTTGGCTAAGAAGACAAGTCTTAAGAGAGGCTGAGTTCTAACTGTCCATCTGAGACCGAGACCAATACTACTAAGCCATAAGAGAGTGTAACATTTCATCTATGCATGACACACTTATTGGCATAAAAAGGCTATGTTAAACTAAATTAAAGGATATACATAATATAAAACTTAACTAGCTCTATTCAACTTCTGCCACATCTTTGGGCTGTAGTTTTTGCTGAGTTTAGTTTCTGAAGCATCTTAAAAGCCAGAGCAGTTATTAGATCAGAAGGAATGTTAGTGAGGAATCACTCCTCTATTCTTACAGATATGCACTCCCCAAACTCCAAATTTATAGAGAACTTTGTCTTTATGGGCCCTCTCCCCCCTTATAGGCTTTTGATAATCAAAAAGAAATATAGTCAAGTGCTGCATAATGACGTTTGGTCAACAACAGACCACATATACGATGGTGGTCCCATAAAATTATAAAACCTTATTTTAACTGGACCTTTTCTATGTTTAGATATGTTTACACACATAAGTGCTTACCACTGTGCTATAAATGCCTATAGTATTCAGCACAGGTTTGTAGCCTGGGAGCAATAGGCTATACAATATAGGCGAGGTGTGTGGCAGGCAGTACCATCTAGGTTTGTGTAAGTACATTCTGTGATGTTCCACAACCAAAAAATTGCCTAATGATGCATTTCTCAGAATGTATCCCCATCCTTAAGCAAATGCATGATTGTATAGTGTTTTTTTCCTCTTAAAAGTAAGGTAGCTTCATGGTTCATTTATATTAATACATGTTTTTGTTGACTTTATTATTGCTTTCTTCCTCTGACCTTCTCTTTCTTACAGTTCTGCTTTTTTCTTTGAAGTGACCTTAAATTTTCAACATTCCTCCCCCTCTTCGATTTTAGCTGGTGACTTTGCTTCTAATTGTAGTGAGAAAATAGGAGCTGTTAGGGAAGCGCTTCTCATCTCTCTAACATCAAATCGACTACACACACTTACATTCATGCCCAGTGTCCTCTGCTGTCCCTTCTTCTGCAGTGGATGAATTGTCCATGCTGCAATCCAAGGCCAAGCCCTTGCATATGCACTGAACTCATCTCTACTTGGCTGTGGAAGGGTTTTGCCTCTGAAATTACTATCTCTTCCTCATGACCCATCCATTGTCCCTTTTCAATTGGATTTTTCCTATTCCCCATTATATACTTGCTTTAATATCACTCATACTCAAGCAATGGCAATCATAGCAAACCTTCTTAATTCCAGTATCTCCAGCTGCTAGTTCATATCTCTGCTTCATTTTACAGCAAAATTCCAGAAAAGAGTTCTATATACTCAATGACTCCACCTTTTCACCTCCTATTCTTTTCTTTGTACATATATACATGATTTTTTTTGCTATAAAGAATATTATGAAAATTGATTAAATATACACAAAGTCTTTAGATACATTTTTTAAATTGGAAATAATTTCAAACTTATGGAGAAGTTGCAAGAATGGTACAAAACTCACACATCTCTAATTATTAACATTTTACCACATTTGCCTTATCATTCACTCTCTATGATGCTAGTTTACTCTTAAATACTTCAGTGTCTTATTAGCAAGGATATTTTCTTGCCTAATCATAGTATTATTACAGTATAACTAACAAAAACAATTAACAGTGACACAAAACTATTATTTAATCTAAAACTTTATGTAATTTCATCAATTTGTAATCAACTTTATGTAATTTCAATCAACTTTATGTAATTTCATCAATTTCCTCTTCTTTTTGTCCCACTTTGGGTCCCTTTCCACAAATTTGTGTTCCTTCTTCAGTCTTCATTGAGGATTTTCAGATGAGTGCCTTTGATCTTTATTTTTTTCTGTAATTTTTCCAGTTTTAAATATTTTCACACCTCCTCCACTGTTTCTGTGCCCATCACTACCCCTCCCCAACTATTTAGTAATTTTGTGTATATTTCTCCATAACTTTCTTCATGCTCACATAATCATGTGCAAATATGAATTCAATCTTTTTAATGACTGAATACAATTCTATGGTATGGATATAACACAGTGTTTTGAATCGTTACCCTACTGATGTACATTCTCTTTGTTTCCAAGTTTTAACACCACAAAGAAGTGCTACAACCAATATCCTCTTATGTTAGTGGATTTTTCACTATGTGCATTTAATTTCAGTTTTTATTTTACGTATTTGAAAGCTATGCTTTAGGAACATAATGTAATACTATTATAAATTTTGGGCTTTTTTTTTCTTTTATTATTATATAATTGTCTGCTGGCACCTGTTGCAGTATTCCAAAGTCTTCTGTCAGCCTAATTAGTTTCCTTTTTAAGTGATCTATCTTTTCTCTCTGGTAGATTTTAAATTTTCTTTTCCACCTTGATGCTCTGCAGTTATATTAGAAAATGTCTAAGAGTAGATTTATTCTTATTTGTACGCCTTTGATAATCAAAGAGTACTTTTAGCCTAACTCATGTTTTTCCTCAGTTTAGGAACATTCTCAGTCATCTTTTCACATATCGTTTCCCTGCTACTTCCTTCTCTTTTTCCATAGCACTTACCACAAACATTTTAAAGCTTCTTAATTTTGAATCCATCTCTTTTATGTTTCTTACATCTCTTTGTCTCTGTGTTCTGTGTTATGACTTCCTCAATGCAATCTTCTAATTCATTTCTCCATCTTAGAGTCTTTCCCAACTATCAAGGTTTCCATCTCCATAATTCTATTGTTTTGTTTCCAAGATATCTAACTTATTTTTATAGCTATTCAGCCACATTTCATTTCTGCCTATTTTTGTTATGATTTCTTATATTATACATATTGCCTACATAAAAATAAATATTTTAAATTAATATATGATAAATAAAGGTAAACTTTTACTTCTAACCATGATATGTGGGTGCAACATTGTATCAGAATGTCTGCCATTTACCTAGAACTCACCTTCTAGCCCACCCATCCCTTTACAACACAGCCTTAAAATCCTCAGAAATCTGGAACTCTTCAGCAATGCAGCAATTTCTATTCCAGGTCTTTCTATTAGAGTCATTGTCTAGTCCACCACAGATCTAAAATTTTTATCAGGATTAAAAATTGGAATATATTACACCAATTCATCAAGCATTTTAAAATTCAGTTAATGAAACTACAGTATGTCTTAGAATGTCTTATGTTCACATATGCTATATTTTTTTGCTGTTGTTAAACTTATTCAAATGCAGACTAAATCTCTGACTTTCAGTTATGTCGTCTTACAACATCACTTTATTTTTTAACCATTTTGATTTAGTAATAGCCAATAACAGTTATACTCATTAAACACAAATATCCCTTACTTTGTTACAACAAGATTAGGACTTGATTCCAAGTAAAAGTATTATTTTGCCTCCCAAGAAGTATTGCAGATTTTAAGTCTAACCTTGACCATGTTCAAGTAATAGTGGCACAATTAAACAATAACAGTGTAGTGACTTTGCTTTCTCAAAGTTGAGAGGAGGTAGCTTGAGAAACCCATGTTAACACAGGAGTTCCCGAGTATTATCTCCCATGGGGATGAAAAGACATGGAAGACATTGTTTGTTTCCCCTTTGGTTTTAATTCTGAGTCTGTATTACCTTTTCTTGTGAGAGTGATGAGAAACCTAACACAGTTTGGGGAATCTACTTGTTTTGTCTGAAAAGCTGTTCAATTCTCCAGGGTCTTTGAAAGACATTATTTTGATTTTGAAGAGTAAAACCACTAGAATGGGATATTTCAGTGTTTGATCATTGCTCAGGTTACTAAACATATGAGAAACTCAATTTCCTACTGTTTGCATAATTTATTGAAAGCTACTGCTTTCTGATACCTTCCCGCAATCATTCCTGTGATTCAAAGTTTATATATAAAAAAAGATAAAAACAGATGACAGAAGTTCATTTCTAACTTTTAGAGCTCATGGAGAAAGCCACTTTGAAAGCCTAAAACATGAATAAGCTTGTAAGTGATACTCAACAAAATGGAAGATTCTGTATAAAGTCATTCTCAATGTAATTCTCAATAATTCTTGTACAAGTTATTCAACTTTGTCATTGGATCATTGATGGTTTATGCAAAACCATACAAGCAAAGTGAAAATATCTGTTAATAAAATCCCTTAAATCATGCAGAGAATTAGGTTAATAATTTAATCAAATAATTATGTGCCTCAAAGCTGTGTGTTCCCTGAAATTTTTTACTGAAGAAACGGAGAAAAATTGGAAGAGCTCTGTGTCAAGACTAGTTACTGATATAGTGTCCTATTTTTTACAATATGTTCCTTAATTCATCAACTTCATTATCAATTTTCACAAAGGCATTAATGAATAACAGTAGCAAGTATATATTAATAACAAAATTAATACGTTTATATGACCATATTTTTCTTCTAGAAAAGTGATTTATGTACAAAATAATATTGTACTGTAAAGGAACAGCCTTCCTTTTCCTTGATGGAAAGCTGTCTATTATTAATACTATGTGTTTAAAATCATGTTTTCTAAAGTAAGGTATATGTGTTACTGATAGAGTAAACCATGATTTTGATAGCTATTAAATGAACAATTATTTAAGTGGAAATTAGATACAGGAAAATTTGTGAAGGTGGTATGTGAATGACTAAGGTTTGAGAAACTCTGATTTAAGTTATTTTTAAATAATAAAAGATGATTTCCATGGAAGAAGAAGAGACCAAAATAGGACTTTAATTGAAAATTTAAAAAAGAATAAGGCTGCCATTACAGCATGGATGAGCCTGGAAGACATTATGCTAAGAGAAATAAACCAGACAACAGAGAGACAAATATTGAATTATTTCCCTTATATATAGGTATATAAATATAGATATATAAATACAATCTAAAGAAGTCAAACTCATAACAGCAGAGAGTATATGATAGTTGCCAAGCGTTGGGTATGGGAGGAAATGAGGAGATATTGGTCAAAGTGTACAAAAGTTCATTTATGTGGATGAGTAAGTTCTGGGAGTCTAACGTACAGCATGGTGACTATATTGAATAATGTTGTATTGTATACTTGAAATTTGCTAAGAGAGTAGATCTTAGGTGTTCTCACCACACACACAAAAAAATCATTAACTACGTGAGGTGATGGATATGTTAATTAGCTTGATTGCTGTAATTATTTCACTGTACATATATAAAAACATCAAGTTGTACACCTTAAATATATACAACTTTTGTTTGTCAAGTGTACCTCAGTAAAACTGGGGGAAAAAAGAGTAACACTGCAAAGAATCAGAGGCACAGGTGCATTTGGTATGCTGGGTAGGGCTGGCCAGACATGAGCAGGCTTCATTTATACAAAACTCACTTTTGAAGCTGCTGGCTGATGGTAGAACTAAGCTCCAAACTCATTTGGAACCAAGAGCAAGAAGCCCAGTTCACCTAAGAATTGAGCCAGTTGGGACCTCAGCTTTCAATAAGAATAACAGGACAGAGACAAATGTGTCTGGACAGAGAGTAAAGATTCCCAGAACCAGAGGCATGGAGACCACCAAATAGGTCAATGAGGGGTCAGAAAGGTTGGTGCCATGGCTAGAAACAGGAAAGGAGCTTTTAGGAATCATTCAGGAAAGTACTTTTCTTTCCTAGGGATCTATAGACAATGTCAGGACCTATGAGGACGGCTCACTAAAGGTGTGGGCTGCAGATGCCAATCTCTACCTACCCCCGCCCTGCCACTATCATTGTGTAGTTTCTCGTCTTGTTATTCTTATTGAAAGCTGAGGTTCAAACGGATGATAATACAAAGCAGACCAATTTTTATTTGCTTTTACTATTGTTAGTAAATTCTCTATACAGTGTGGCCCCCTGGGTGGAGGGCTCTCATCATCCCATTTGGTTACACTCCTGCAGAATATTTGGCATGACTGTGGAACAGCAGGTATGATAGCTCTAGGTCTGGGGACATTTGGTCTCCAATGTAGCAGGTCAATTAAAAAGCAAAGGTCTCTTTGGAAGGGATCTACGTGGAGGTGCAATCTGAGTAATTTGTGCTCCTGCTCAATCCAGGTAAACTAGAACACCTTGTTTCCAATAGAAGTAGAGGGATTCTCAAACAATAACTGGTGAGGAGTATGAGGAAGGGAGAGCCAGAGAGATACATAACTAGGCACAACGAAGGAGGCAGGCAGCCAAATTCAAGGAAGAAATAGGAAATAATAGAGTATTGACAAGTCTCTCTTCTGGTTTGCTGGATTTAGATTTGGTGTGCATCTTTCTGTGCTCAATTTTGGAACCCAGAAGCAGAGGCTGCAGCATCCTACTTTATATGCTAAGAGTCAGGGGCCTGGTGACAGTTGGCATATCTCCAAATCCTTTCCTGCACCTAGGTCTGTGTAGGCAGGCCTGAGTGATGCTAAGTAGGGATAGAGCCTGTCTTTAAAATCAAGAAATACTAATTTTATTTTCCACTGTAGTCCAGGTGAGTCTGTTGGAAATTATACTGAAGGAATTTTGTTGTAAAAAACCAAAGAGGCTGGGCCTGGTGGCTCATGCCTGTGATCCTAGCACTTTTGGAGGCTGAGGCAGGAGGATCTCTGGAGGCCAAGAGTTCAAGACCAGCCTTGGCAATAGCGAGGCCCTGTCTCTACAAAAACACTTAAAAAATTAGCTGGGCAAGGTAGCAAGTGCCTATCGTCCTAGCTACTCTGGAGACTGAGGCAGGAAGATGGCTTGAGCTATGATGATGCCACTGTACTCTAGCCTGGGTGACAAAGCAAGATCCTGTGTCAAACACAAACAAACAAACACCCAAATTGAGTTAAATACAGAAGACCCCGTAGCCAATATGAGAGATCTTACTCGGAAGCTGCTTTGAGAAGAAGAGCCATGCATTCCCATAAAAATGTCCTTAGATGCCCTGGTAGTTAATGTGCTGACTGGACCATGGATCTGGACCAGTGAGGCAAAGTGTGTGGTACTACCTCAAATTTGTAATGATATAAAATAGTGCTCTAGGTCAAAACTTAAAAAAAAAAGCCAATAAGCTGTTCTACTCCCTATTAGTTATTTTGTGTAAAGGACAGTGCATGTCAGCTACACTTTTATTTCCTTTAGTTCTCTGGATTGCCTTACAAACATATCATTTGTGTTGTAGTTGAGGTAAGGGAGATGCTTTGAATTGGTGGGGAAGCAAGGGAGAGAAGAGAATAATAACTATTGCAGCTTTTCCATTTACACAAATTTCCAGTGTTCGCCTTGATTAACATCTTAAGTGGTTATCTGAGCAACCTATGTATACTTCTACCTTTGTAAACACTCGCTTTTTTTAGAGATAACATTTATTTTCCTCTGTTGGCAGCTGTCTGAGGTATTCATTTACCCTCCCGGTAAAGGTTTTCACTTTTCCCTGAAGCTCTGTTAACAGAAAAAGTGAAATGCTCTTCAAATTACAACTTACATCAACTTCATGAGCCATTTGAAAGTAAAAACACACAAAAATCTTTTGTCGTACTTTCTTGAGAGATGGTAATCCTAAACTTGAGTGATGTTTTTCTCTTTTTATTTTAGAGCCGAGGAAGCTTAATCACTTTACAGGCAGCCTGCTCTTTCTCTTAATCCCATAATATTCCTTGGATTCTTAGCTGCTTTGACTTTTAATTCCTTTAATCTAGTGTTAGTGCTTCTTGATACCTATTCCTGTCTTCCACCTGATTGGGTGCCAGACAACCAGAGACACGAAAAACTGGCACATCCTTCCTTCCATGTAATTAGGTCTAAGTAGGAGGAAGGCAGCCTCGTAATTTCCCCTTTCTTGAAAGATGTGATTACACAATGTAAACCATCAGTCAATCAGAGTCAGGTTGTGCTGAAATAATATCAGTGTTTCTAGTTAATGCAGGGAAAATGTCCATCAAGCCCCAAATGCTTGAAACTTGGAGACTATATTTTTCAATTCTTAGTCTTTTCATGTAGAAACACCCTCATGTAAATTGTCATTAAACGCTGCTGAAACTGTGAGACTTAAAGACGTCATGATCTTTTTAGTTTAAGAGTTCTAAGCCAAAGTTTCAGGAAGCAAATTGAAAATACCCTGAGACATTCATCCCAGCACATTAGATTCTACTACTATGGAATACACTCCCTTTGGAGGTAGTAAGGCTCATGTCTCAGGGCTTGTTACTGAAAAACAGTTTTGATATTGAAGACATAAAGTAAGCTCTGGGTTATTTTATTAGTTTCCTAGGGCTACTGTAACAAATTGCCACAATTGGGTGGGTTAAAACAACAGAAATTTATTCTCCCAGTTCTAGAGGCCAGAAGTCTGCAATCAAGGTGTCAACAGGGCCATTCTCCCTCTGCTACTCTGGGTAGAATCCTTCCTTCCTTCTTCCTACTTTCTGCTGGTAGTTGCCAATCCGTGGTGTTCCTTGTCTTGCAGCTGCATCATTCCAATCTCTGCCACTGTCATCACATGGCATTCTCCCTTTGTGTATCTGTGTTTGTCTCTTCTCTTCTTATAAGGACACCAGTTATGTTTGATTAGGGCCCATGGTGTTTCAGTGTGACCTCATCTTAACTTGATTACCTTTGCAAAGACTCTATTTCAAATTAAGGTCACATTCACAGGTACTAGGGCTTAGGACTTCAGCATACCTTTTTGAGGACACAAGTCAATCCATAACAGTTGTATTACAACTAATATCCCTGTGGATACTAAGATTTCATAATTCTCACTTTGGGTAAAATGGTTTCATATACATTAAATGGTTGCTTGAGTATGATATTTCTAGTACTGTCCTTAGGAGGAAGTATATTTAGAAGGTATTAAAGAATGAGAGCTATGTTTCCAGGTCTTAGAGCAAAGATAAATCCCTTAAACTTACTACGTTTGGTTTACAGCAGTGAAACCTCTTTGGAAGTACTTTCTATGTTATAGAAAGTAAATTAGGCTTCACCCCAAAGGGCCTATAGTGTAAAATAATTGATTCATTCAAGAAACATTAATTGAGTGCATACTCTGTGTCAGGCACTGCACTAGATGCTAGTGATGCAAAGATGAATAGAATAAATGGTTTTTTCTTGATCTAGTTGGAGAAAAGGATTGTGGGTAAAAAATTACTACACAGTGTGAGATATGTCAAAATAGAATGCTATACAAAGAGCTATGGGACCATAGGAACTAAATTGGTTAGTAAGAGAAGAGCTGTCTTAAAGATAGTATTTGAGCTGATATATATATATATATATAATTTCATGTGGCAGACAAAGCAGAAACAGTATGTGAGGCAGAGAGAACTTCAGATACTAAGCGTGGACCTATTAAAGGTCAGGTAATGTGACTGGAATAGCGATGAATGGAGAAAACAATCACATGGGGCTTATTCCTGCATAGATTATTTGGAAGTAATTTCATAGGCTATGGAAAGCCTTAAAAATACTTGAAACCAAGGAAAGTCATCATTATATCTGTGATTCAGCAAGGAAACCATGGAAGTGCGAGGATGAAGCAGAGTCTAGTATCATGGGGACCATTTAGGAGAGTCTAGCAGCTGTCCAAGCAAGACATGTAGAAAGTCTGAATTGAAACAGTGGCAGCAGTTGCAGAGAATAACATAAGGCATCAGTATACAGTTGGATAGTAGAAATGGAAGGACTTGGTGGCAACTTTGAAATGGAGAGAAAGAAGGAGAGGATAAATGACTTCTAGCATTCTAGATTTCTACCCTAATCATCATAAAAGAGACAAAGTATAAACAAGGCTTTTCATTATGGCAAGAAAATGAGTCCATTTAAAGATTATAGGGGGAGAAAGAGAATCAGAGGTCAAGGAGGGAGATCAAATATAAACTCCACCTCAAGTGAAAAGCAGTAAAGAAAATAACTAGAAATATGTATCAAATTAGAGCCAAGTTATACTATAATCTCTATCAAAGTAATTCTAGTTATGTATTAGTAAAGTTTCTCACTCTCTCTACTTTTCACTCTTTTTCTTTTTCTCTCTTTCTCTGTCTCAGTCACAGGAAAAGCGTATTCTTCATACTACTTCAAATGCATACCAACTGAATTTTAGTCATTTTTTTTTTCATTGTTTATCTTTGGGGGCCGGCAGCAATTATAACATCATGGTAAGTATTTGTGCATCCAAACAGATCCAAACATAGAAAAGATACAGTGCAAGTGACCTATAAAAGATTTTAAAAAATGGTACACCTGGATAGGGCACTTACCGTGAATGGAGCTTGCAGTACTAGAAGTTGCTCCAGGTGAGTTATTGAGTGAATGGTGAATGAATATGGAGATCTAGAACATTACTGTACGCTACTGTGGACTTTATAAACACGGTACACTTAGGCTATGCTAAATATATATATATATAATTTTTAATTTCTTCAATAATTAATTAACCTTAGCTTACTGTAGCTTTTTTACTTTATAAACTTTTAAATTTTTAAAAACTTACTATTTTGTAATAACTCAAAGTACAAATACATCATACAGCTGTACAAAAATATTTTCTTTCTTTATATACTTATTTTATAAGCTTTTTTCTATTTTATTTATTTATTTTACTTTTTAAACCTTTTTGTTAAATACTAAAATATACATTAACCTAGGCCTACACAGAGCCAGGATAACAATATCACTGTCTTTCACCTCCATATATTGTCCCGCTGGACGGTCTTCAGGGGTAATAAGAGGCATAAAGGTGTCATCTCCTGTGATAACAGTGCTTTCTTCTGGTGTACCTCTTGAATGACCTGCCTGAGGCTGTTTTATAATTAACTTTTTGTTTTTAAATTAGTAGAAGGAGTATACTCTAAAATAAAGATAAATAGTAGCACAGTAAATACTTAATCCAGTTAACATAGTCTTTTATGATCATTATCAAGTATTATGTTCTGTACATAATTGTGCTATACTTTTATATGACTGGCAGTGCGGTAGGTTTGTACGTGTATATAATAACCCTTGATATCTGATATATCTTTGATGTATAAGTCTGTGGCCTGCTTTTAGCAGGAATCCTGTTAGATTAATTTAACAAGAATTCCTCTATCCTAGAGGCTCCTCTTAGTAATTTTCTATCCATTGCCCCCTTCCCTCCGCTCATTGACTAGAAATTCCCAACTTTGCTGTCTTCAGAGTTTAGTTTTTTTCCTCTCTCTCTCCCCTACTGAAATAGAGTTGACCACTATTACAATAGTCTTGAATTGAGTCTTCCTTACCATTTTAACAAGTGTCAGAATAATTTTCCCTTAACACCAAGACTACCAAGATATCAATGAAATCTTATTGAGGACATTGGACTTCTCACAAATTGTGAAATAGGGAATAGATAAATCTCTCCTAGTAGAAATCCGGTATAACTAAATTCTAATTTAAATTGGTGGAATACAAGTGGAAGAATTATAAAAAATCTTTTTTTGGTCTTAAAAGAAGAAAAAATGGCAACATGGATTATTGGTTAGAAATGGATCTTAGAGATAGCCTGGCATAATTCACTTATCTTAAGTTAACTGAGGCCCAGAAAACAACTTGACTGGCAAACAACAGAGTCACAGAGAGAACAAAATCCAGCCTCAAATACATTTATCTTTCCATCACACTCACTACCTTCCTATTAATTATTCTAGAAAAATTTCTCATGAATTATTTTTAAACTAATGAACTAGATTGAGTTCTTTAACAGTAGGGCCTGATTTTTACACTTGTTTAAATGAATCACAATACCTAGCACTGTGCTGAGTTCACAAAGAACCTTGGCAAACAATCATTAAATTGATTTTCAATCCTGCCAGCTACCTGTACTAATTCTGATAGATCCAGAATAAATTGTAAACAGACTGAAGAGGATATTGGTAAATTATTGTTTCCTATTCCTGACAACATCACTCAATCCTCTAAGAAGAAAGAAAAATAGAATGCATGAGGGGACAAATGATGGATTTTCACACTATTTTTGTCATTTGGGCATAGGAAATCAAAGCAAAAAAGAAACTGAAACCTGTAGATGGCTACTGTACAGTTGTTAGAATCATATGCTTTCCTTCTAAGGAAACTTCTTAGACTTCTAAGGAAACTACCACATTAGGTCTTGCAGAAGGGTCAGTGGCATTTTGTGGGAGGACCATCTGACTGTCTTTCCTTTTTCTACTTAACACTGATTAAACCAAAACTAAGGCAATCAAACCATAGTCTGGCAAAGGCCCTATATTGCCTATCATTTACATCAATAACTGAAAGGATAAACTGGGTAAATCAGATAATTGCTCCTGGTAAATCTGAACTAAAAAATAAATGAAGTAAACTGCCTATCAGTAGCAGAGGCAGAAGCACAAGGGTGCATTGAAAGATATTATATGATATTATAATCATAGGTGGTAAGTCAAAAACACACACAAATATAGACATAAAGAACAAAAATTATAAATGAGCAGAGGAAGAAGCTTGGTAAGCAGAGAAGAATGAAGCAGTTTAGAGAGAAGCAGAGGTGGCTTTGTAGAGCAGAGCCCATGCACCATATAAGAAAAAGCAGGCAAAACTTGTTTCTCAACTTGTCTTCATTCCTGATGACTTCTCAGTGAACTTTCCATTCATACGTACCTTTACAATAACTCCTTTTCTTGAACTAGCTTGAGTCAGACTTTTTTCTTTTCTTTTATTTGCAAAAAACAAACCTACCTACAGGGCTTTTAGGACATCGTCTCTTTTAACCCTCTCAACAAACTTGCTAGTTATAATTACCATCAACTTAGAATATGGAGGTAAAACAAGCTTAAGAAATTTGTTAAGATTTACAAAGCTACTGAGTGTCAGAGGTGAAAATTAAACCCAGGACCGTCTGGCTCCAAAGTACTAAAACTCTTTTTTTTTTTTTAACTACATTACCTTGTTTTTAAAAAATAGTTTATGCCAGTTGTAGTGCCTCACTCCTGTAATCCCAGCATTTTGGGAAGCCTAGGCAGGAAGATCGCTTGAGGCCAGGAGATAGAGACCAGCCTGAGCAACAGAATGAGACCCCATCTCTACAAAAAAATTTAAAAAATTGGCCCTACTCAGGAGGCTGAGGTGGGAGGATTGCTTGAGCTCAGGAGTTTGAGGTTATAGTGAGCTATGACTGTATCACTGCACTCTAGCCTGGGTGACAGAGCAAGACCCTATCTCGAAAAAAAGAAAAAAAGAGATATAAAACAAAACCAAACATTTTTTAAACTTTCTTTGTTCAAAGTTGCTAAACCATTGTGTTCCACATATGTCAAAGTAGTGCATTTAGTAAAGTTTTAATTGCAGAGGGGGGAATCTAGGTTTAGAAAAAAAAAAGGCAGTGTCCTTAGACAATGTCTGTAATATTAGTTTAAAAAGTAAAATACTTCAATAAAAAATGCATTTAACTGACTCATGCATGTTTACTGAAATGTGGTTTTGACTTTTTAATGTGAATACATAATTTTAGTGATGGATATGACATAGAAAACAATTTGTAAATTATGATTTATAGAATAACTTTCCAGGAGATCATAACTGATCATAGTCTATTATTGGAAAATTGATAAAACCTATCAATTTTGGCAGAATGTGTCAATCCCATGCCTTGGGAGGGACAATGAGTCACATTAGTTGATTAATTTGTAAGAGAATGTGGGATTTGAAGGCCATTTCAGGATGGACCCTGACTCCACTATTTTCTAGCTTTACACGACACTAAGAAAGTCCCTTTAACTTCGATTTGGGTTTCCTTGTCTATAAAAATACTCATGACAGTACAGCAAAATCTATCTCAAAGGATTTTCAAGAGAGCTACAGTAGACAGCAACTGTTCAGCAATGCACACACAATCAACACTTAGCAAGTACTCATTTCTTTATTATTTCCTTTAAAGACATGAAAACCTTGAACTAGGAAATTCAGACACACTAGAACTTTCCAATATGACACACTGTAATTATTGCCTATAAAAGTAAACTCTAATGCTT
Source organism: Cheirogaleus medius (assembly GCA_008086735.1). Lineage (NCBI taxonomy): Eukaryota > Metazoa > Chordata > Mammalia > Primates > Cheirogaleidae > Cheirogaleus > Cheirogaleus medius. Next base: position 21,720,411 of record VBSM01003176.1, on the reverse strand, counting down.
GAAAGGTCAAAGAAACCTTTTATGGTGGTTTTATTATGCAGTAGAGAATGATTTCATAGCCACAACCCCAACAGAAGTCTGCTATTTCCAAGTAATGTCAAATTCAAGCCAGTAAAGAAAGGTCAGGGTCAAGTAATTAGTTTTTAGCCGATTTCCTGTCTGCTAATATTCCTTATTGATTCTCCCCTCTAAATGTTTTCTAAAATGGTAGAAAAGGAAGAAGAAATGTTAAATTCACAAGGACAAAAAAGAGGCGCCAATAGAAGAAGAGAAAACAGTAGACAAGAGGTGGTAACACTCTTTTGGAAGACAGAAACAACAGAGAGGAATGGCTACCGATAGAGAAGATAAAAGAAAGATAAAAGAAAGCTGCCCCTTACAGGCTACGCAGGAAGAGTGCCAACAGGAGGCAAGTCCCAGAAAATCCCTGAACCTGGGACACCAGGCATTGCCGGGGCACCGTGAAGAGGAGAAGTTGAAAGCAGAGGGACTGGCTTTCCAGTGAAAAGAAAAATTCACTTTTCCTGCCTCCCTTCTTAAAATGCTACTGAAAGATGTGTCTGCAGACAGAGCTGGGAGTTCCCCAGGGCTCCTCCCAGCACTTCACAGGGCCAAGCAACTACCCTTACCTCTATCCTCTGTCCTGAAGGAGAAGGAGGCTGGTTTATTCTCTGAAGAACCTGGAACTGAAAAGCTACTTACTTAGGCAAACAGAGAACCCTAAGAACAGGGAAATAAAGTGAGAGTCAGCAAATGGAATTCAAAGCCCCTCCTCCTCTTCTCCCACAACTCCAGGAGCCAGGCATAAACCTCCCAGGCAGGAGACAAGAGGAATGACATCCTCAGGGAAAATGCCTTCAGTTACAGACATTGTGGGTGATCCAGTGAAAAATCCCACCCATTGCTGACTGTCCTTTCCAGAAGGTCACTAACTAACAAGCTTTGCCCATGCACACAGAACTTTCAGTCAAGATTTTTAACTGCCTTAAATGTAGTAACAATTAGATATTTAAGAGAAGCCCCTAGTATAAACAGACCCAAAAGCAGAAAACAAGAAAAAAAAAAAAAAAAAAAAAAAAAAAAAAAAAAAAGAGAAAGGAACATAGAGGAAGCAGAAGAGAATGTAGAAGACAATTTCTAAAAACACTTTAACTTATGACCTCAGAGATGTATTATAAGACACAATATTGCATCATGAAACAAGAATATGAAGACTTAAAAAAGAAAAATCAGAGAACTTAAAGGGTAATTGGAAATTAAAATTAAGATAACAGAGTAAAAAGTTTCAACTGAGATTTAAAGGCAAAGTGTAAATTTTAGGAATTTAGAAAAGAATTAGAAGAAAATAATGAATGAAAGAAAATATAAGAAAATGAGAGAAACAATGAAGAAGATGCAATATCTGACTAATAGAAGTCAAAAGAATGAAAGCACCCTTTATAAAATTAATAAAAGGATATAAGTTGGGGACTCTAAAGGAATAGGCATAGTTAAAATGTACCCTAGATTGCTTTCCTATAATTGTGCACTACTCAGGAGTCACATAGCTGATGGTCATAAAGGTTCTTAGCTTTCCCCATTGCTCCTATAGATAGCACCACCCTTGTGAAACCTAAGGTGGGTCTTTGAGATATCTTCCAGACCCTGCATTCTGGTGGACCAACTGACCCAACCGGACCAGTGGCCCATACCAAGGAACTAACTCAACTGGTCTTGAGACTGGGGAATTGACTTAGCACAAGAAGACAATTTCTGCTTCTCCATCCTATGAGTTCATCCCCAGCAGACCCAATTCCTTAGCCCTTTTCCCCCCAGACTATCTTTAAAGATCCTCGCCCAAAAATTCTCTGGGAGACGGATTTGAGAACTTCCTCCCATCACCTCACTTGGTGCCCTGCGATATTAAACCAACTTTCTCTGCTGTGACGTCTGCTGTCTCAGTGTATTGGCTTCCTCTTGAGCAGTGAGCAATGAACCTGGTTGGGTGGTAACAGGAAGTGAGGAGAGAGAAAATGTTGATGAGCAAACTATCATATAATAAAGTTTCCCGGAACAATAAAATACATGTCTTTTCATGGTGAAAGCATCCCCTGAAAGCCCTGCATGATAAGTTTGAAAAGAATCATAACAAAGAAAATGATCACAAAATTTCAGCACACTTGGGTCGCACTCTTTCCAAAGTCTCTAAGGGAGATTCCTTCCTGGTGTCTTCCAGCTCCTGGTAGGTTCAGATATTCCTTGGTTTGTGGCAGCATAACAGCATAACTCCAGTCTCTCTGTGTCTTCTCATGGCCTTCCCTGTGTCTCTGTGTGTCCTTTTTTTGTCTCTTAGAAGAGTGTTTTCATTGGATTTAGGGCCTGCCCTAATCCAGTAGGATCTCATCTTAATTCTTACCTCAATTACGTCTGCAAAGACCCTATTTCCAAATAAGGTCACTTTCTGAGGTTCCAGTTGGCCACGAATTTTGCGGGGACATTATTCACACCATTATATGTGGCTAAAACTTTGCAGATGCTATTAAATGAAGGATCATGTGATTGGGAGATCATCTTTCATTGTCCAGGTGGGCCCTCAATGCCATCACAAGTGTTCTTATAAGACAGAGGCAGAGGCAGGTTACATGCACAGAAAAGGAGAAGGCGATGGGACATTGGAGGCTGAGATTACAGTGATGTAACCACACAAGCCAAGGAAGGTCACCAGTAGCTGGAAAAGCAAGGAAGGGATTCTCCCCTAGAGACTTCTGAGGGAGTGAAGACCTGCTGACACCTTGATTTTGGTCCAGTGAAACTCATTTTGGACTTCTGGCCTCCAACATTGTGAAGGAATAAATTTCTGTTGTTTTAAACCACATCATTTGTGGTAATTTATCATAGAAAACTAATACAGCAGGTAACAATTAAGGAAGTACTCTCTTTCTCTCTGTCTTTCATGTGTTCCCTATCTTTTCAACACACATATACATACAAGTAAGTGCAAATATGCACACAAACATTAATTTTCCACTAAAGAGCAAATATTTTCACAAATGGGCCAGCTTAAACCTACAAGATAGGAGAAAAAAAGAGAAAGAAACATTTTCCTGACTAGTATGTGTATCTTAACATGCTACTAATAAATAATGAAGTTAATTCTTTGACTTATTACACACAACGGTGCTAATTCCATTAATTCCGTCTTTCTCTTCCTTAACAAGTTATGCAATCTTATACCTACAGAATAACAAAGAGGTCTATTTCTGAACAAGAAGAGTTCATAAAAAAGAATTCTTAAAGCGAACTTTAAAAAAATTTAAAGAACTTGTTGCAAAAATAGTATAGCATTCTTATATACCTGTACTAGCCAAGGTTCTCCACAGAAAGGGAACCAACCGATAGGAGATTTATTTATTTATTATGGTACAATTCCCATAATGAGATTATTGGAATCTCTCATGACATTACAGAGGCCAAGAAGTCCCGTGATCTGCCATCAGCAAGCGGGAGAAGCAGGTGGAATTCAGTCTGAGTCCAAAGGCTGGAAGGGCCTCTTATTTCCTACTGGCTGGTGTCAAGGAAGTTGAAAAGGAAAGCTCCCTTCTCTGGAGGCACTGTGTGCAAGCCTGATCGAGGCAGCTTCAACAACCTTTGATCTTGCTTTTTTGGGAGATGAAAAGTAATTTATTTATTTATTTATTTTACAATATATTGCTTCAGAGGTTTTAAAGGACTAATAAAGCAGACTGTGGTGGGGAGCATGGCAGGTGTGGGCTTGGTGGTTCCCAGGTGTTAAGACAGCCACTCACCTCTGAGTGTACCTACCCACTCCTCTTTCTCTTCAAAAAACCCAACAATGGCTGGATGTCGTCGCTCATATCTGCAATCCCAGTGCTTTGGGAGGCCAAGGTGGGAGGATTGTTTGAGCTCAGGAGTTGGAGGCTCCAGCCTGTCTCTAAAAAAAAAAAAGAAGGCAAATAATACTCTAAACTTTCTGTCTCCTTCAGAGGATATGAAACTGTCATAGGTCACAGGTGCTGGACAACAATAAAAACTTTTGGAAAGCCTAAAGTTTGGGACCACCAGGCCAAAATAAAGACACCAATGTCATTAGTTTGGCAAATATGTTAATTAAATATACAAACCGTATGGAGAAAATGAACAAACCTTGGATTACTAAGCTTGAGATTTTGAAGTTATAAACTAATAGGAAACCCAACAATACTATTTACAAAAATAGCATTATATGATGACTATATCATCTTAATTGATTGAAATGTACCAAAAAGCTCTTAGAGTTCTTGTTACAGTTTGTTTGCAGGCAGATTATCACTGCAAATTATCATAGATATGGCAACTCATACAATTGCCAGTCTGTGTGAAAATGATGGTTTTCTTGTATACTTTAGCCATGAAACAAATGCTTGGGTATTTTAATAGAATTTTCTTAATATTATGCCTTGAGATTTTAAAAAATTCTATTAATATGGCAAGTCTATTGCTAATCATTGTTTCAAATAGTATTTTATGAATACAATTTTAGGATCTCAATACAATATGGGCAGGATTCTAAAGTCCTGGTAGGACCAGGTACATAATCTATAGGTCCCAATGCAAAATGAAGATGCAAGTCCCTTTTCAAAAAGTTAAGAATTTCTAGACAGGGATGGCAGAGTATTAAGCCAAATTAAGCCAGTTCTTCTAAGTGTGTGTCCCTGTATGACTGCACAGATTGCACACCCATGAAGCTACAATGAAGACTGCACAGGTTGAATATCTATACCTCTGCCTACTGGAGAAAATCTCTCAAAAGAGCAGGTTGGTTCTTTCAGAGAATTCAGAATTAAATGGGTTCCCTACTACCCAGCATGTGCCTGTGTTGATTGGTTCAAATCACTTTCAAACTCTTTTCAAACCTCCTTTACTTTCCTCAAACTTTTTTTCTGTTCCCCACCCAACATATCTACCTTGCTGAGAAAATTAAAGCCATTCGACTAGAACTACCTTAATTTCCTCCTAACAAACATGCAAATGTACCTACACCCACATCAATCTTCCCCTTCTTCCCTTCCTGCCACCTAAGGCTAGTCCCTTCTCCCTTAAATTGTGGGTCCTGTGCCCATTCACCTCCTCAAAACTTGTCAATGTTAATTAATCTCTCTTTACCTTTCTGTTTCAACTTAATCCTTCTCATGATTTATATGCAAGTTCAAATCTCTTCTCTTTTGTTGAACAAGCACACACATGCAGATAAGTTTCCCTTAAATGCACACCTTAAATTCAACTCAAGCCTTATCTCATTCCTCCCCTTCATAGCTAAGCTTGTAAATTTTTTATGCTTGTTGTCATTTTCTCACCTCACCTTAAATTCAACTCAAGCCTTATCTCATTCCTCCCCTTCATAGCTAAGCTTGTAAATTTTTTCACTTGCTGTCATTTTCTCACCTCAATTCCAATCTGGCTTTTGTCTCCTCATTCTACAAACCCAGATCCTCTTCATTCTTGAAACTCATCTCCTTACAGTTACCCTCACTATGATTTTCCTTCTGTTTGGAATGGTTTTGCCTCATTTCTTCTCTAATTAACTCCTACTCATACTTCAAATCTTAGTTTCATTGGCACTTCCTCAGGGGGAATTATATCATTCATGGTTTGTACTATAAACAACAGAAGCTTTTTCTGACCTAAGCAGAAAAAAGCGTGTATTAAAATGATATTTGTGACTCACAGATGGAATGGTTATGCAGTCTGGAGAACCAAGCCTTTGCACTTAGGGACAACATACTAACCACTCTCAGAAACTGGTCTGGGAATGAAACTGCTACCATCATCATTAAGCATTACACTGTAGAATTTGTATCATGCCAATGGTGGGAGTTGGGGGAAGAGACAGAGAGAGAGAGAGAGAGAGAGAGAGAGAGAGAGAAAGGACAGACAGACAAGCACTGATGGCATCCTAGCCACAAGGGAAGCTCGGAAGGCAAGTATTTGATATTTTCAGTTTCTTAGTACGAGGCATTTTATGACTCCCACCAAGGCTTATAATTCAGAAAATTCCCTAAATATTTGAAAGGTGTTAGTGAAAAAGAAGTACAAAATCTCTATAACACATTTCCCTGATCTCCTTGGTAAGTTAAATTCCATTACTAACTCTCATTGCAACATGTACTACTTCTTAATAGCACTTGTAACAGTTGGAATTTTACATTTATACATGTGGTTGCAATTTGCCATGTGCTTACTATCTGTTTCCTTTAATATCCTGCCAACTCCCTGAGAGAGGGATTGTGCTCACCTGTATACTCCCAACATTAATACATTATAGGTGTTCAAAAACTGTTTCTTGAAAAAATAATATTTAACCTATAATAATTTATTTCTACCCAAATTGATTAAATAAGCATAACAACTTCTCTCATTTGGTGGCTGTGTGTTATATGCCTCTCCTTCGTCCTTTAAAACCCAGATGGGGAAAGCACCATACTGCTGTCCTATTGTGAAAGGAACAGAAGCTATTTATTTTGTGGGCACTCCTTCACAGGAATAACAATTTGGATGAATTTTAAAATGTCTTACACACTGAGCCAGGACATAACAATGGTCTCTTCAATCCCTAAAGTAAATATGGTAGTAACTCAAGAATTAAGAGACTTTTATACAAAACTACATTGTCCTCCTTCATTCTGAGCTCAAGAGCATTTTTGGCTTCTTTCATTTTGCCCTGAAGGGGTACCTGCTACACTTCCTCTTAATTCTTTCAGAGGTAGCAGAAGAGGAAAGCCCAGCTAAAAGGGCCTGGTGACATTAAGTCAGTCCCAGAAAAGAAATTTCCATATCAGGAGAGCTTTTAGTTGTCATTATTTTTTAATGGCCATATACTGTTTAGACTCTGGGTGCTGTTTCCATATTTGTATTTTGGCCTTAAATATAAATAATCCTAGAGAGAAAAACATCCTGTAGGGTAAAAATCCTGGGTATCAGTTTCATATAAATTTTTCTATGGAAATATGTCCCGTATTACTTCTGCAGGGCAGCCATAACAAGCGCCGCAGACTAAGTGGCTTACACAACAGATATTTATGGTCTCACACTTCTGGAGGACAGAAGTCTGAGATCAAAGTGTCAGCAGGATTGGTTCCTTCTGAAGGCTGTGTCTCTCTCTTAGCTTTTGATAGCCTCAGGCATTCTTTGCTTGTAGATAGTATTCTCCTTGTGTCTTCACATAATCTTTTCCCTGTAAATGTCTGTCTCTGTGTCCAAATATCCCCTTTTCATAATGACACCACTCATATTTGATTGAGGTCTACCCTAATGACCTCATTTTAACTTGATTACCTCTGTAAAGACCCTATCTCCAAATAAAGCTACCTCTTAAGATTTGGGGAGGGAGGCCTTCAATGTATCTTTTTGGGGAGGACAGAATTCAATCCATAATATACCCTGATCTGGGAAGCCCCAGATGCACACAGGCTACCTGCAATGCAGGCTGCAGAACTGGACAATTTGTGCAAGCAAAGGCATTGGATGGTGGCTGACCAGCTGCAAAAGAGCACTACAGGCAGGATAAGCTCAGCTATCAATAGCCACAGTCCAAATAAAGGAAGTATTATACCCAGAGAAAGAAATGAGCTTTGGGCTTCTCGATTTTGCTCATGTACTCAGAAAACAGCAGCAAAATGGCAAGCATTTCTCTAATTTGGTAAATTGATAATTTGGTAAAATTTTCAAGATCACATGAATCATTAGTTAGTTAAACATTATGGAAGTAGTTAAATAGAATTGATTATAATTTAGCTATTTTCTTACAGAGAAGATAAAAAAATGGAATTGTATCTCTGGTTCATTATAGGAAATGCACATGAAATTGTCCAGACTGGTTGACATCTTACACATTGTACACTCTCACACTTCCATGTACCTTTACTACTTAGGCTCTGTGAAGGATGAAATTCTATATTAGCTTGTGTGATTCTTGGATTAATGTTTGTCTTCCCCTCTAGAATGTTACCTCCCTATGAGCAAGAAATGCATTTTTGTTGTTGTTTTGTTAAGTTTTTAGTTCTCAGCAGTGACCACAGGTGTTGCCACACAGTATGGCCTCAATAAATATTTGTTTGTTATGAATAAATGAGGTAACATTTGAATGAATTAATTTCTTATTCAGTCAAATGCTGTATTATTCAATTATTCAATCATGTATAGATAATATTTACTGTTCTACCAGTATAGCTAAAGAAGTGCTAAAGAGGTTATGATGAAAAAGGAGTAATATTTGCTATGAAAGAGCTTAGGATTATAAAGAGAATCAAAACATATAAAAAATCAAGTGATTACAAATGTTATATGCAATGGTAAAATATGAGAACAATGAGAATGGAGTAAAAGTGCTACAGGCATACAGAAGGTGGGAAAGGCTATCATAGTCTGAGAGCAGGGAAGAAAGTTTATGAAAGAAGCAACATTTGAGATAGGCAATGGATGGGTAGGATTTTGACAAATAAAAATGAGAGCAAAAGGAAAATGGTGAGAGAAGGGACCAAAAGTGATGCTTTTTTTGTATCCTGGATAGAGCTGGAACCAATTCTACTAAGAGAAGTATCCCAAGAATGGAAAAACAAGCACCACATGTACTCACCGTCAAATTGGTATTAACTGATCGACACTTAAGTGTACATATAGTAATAACATTCATCGGATGTTGGGCAGATGGGAGGAGGAGGAGGGGATCGGTATATTCACACCTAATGGGTGTGGTTTGCACCGTCTGGGGGATGGACACTCTTGAAGCTCTGACTCTGGTGGGGCAAGGGCAATGTATGTAACCTAAATATTTGTGCCCCCATAATATGCTGAAATAAAAAAAAAAGTGATGCTTTTAGAACAGCAAGTAGTTACACTGCAAGTAGTTACATAGGCAGAAAAACAAAATAAGAACTAAAATAGGGAGTGGTGGACAATAAAAATGAAAATTAGACTGGGACCCTCATTTGCCAGACTGAAGAATTTAGATAACTTTTGTGATGGGGAGACACTAATGATTTTTAAATAGGGCAGTGAGTGTTTCCTGGGGAAGACTGTTGGGTAGCAGTGGGTAGTGTGGCTTTGGATGGAAGTCAGTGAGATGAGGAAGATTATTTAGGAAGCTGCTAGTGAAGGCAGATAGGTGTAGATCCAGGTTTTGCAAGGCCCTGAACCTTACACCATTTGGACACTTTAAGAAGAAATATAAAATCAAGTATCAAACTAAATATTAATTTAAAGAAAAAAGTTATAAAAAGTATGTATTTTGGCTAGATGCAGTGGCCCACATCTGTAATCCCAGCACTTTGGGAGGCCAAGGCTGGAGGATCACTTGAGGTCAGGAGTTCAAGACCAGCCTGAGCAATAGTGAGACCCCATCTCTACAAAAAATAGAAACATTATTAATAGCTGGGTGTGGTGGCATACACCTGTAGTCTCTGCATCTTGGGAGGCTAAAGCAGAATAGCTTGAGACGAGGAGTTTGAGGTTGCAGGGAGTTATGATGACACTACCACCGCATTCTAGACCAGGTGACAGAGCACGACCCTGTCTCAAATAAAAAGTATGTATTTTAAAAGTATGTATTTTAAAAGTCAATAAATGCCATAAATATAAAAAATCCAGAAAAAATCAGAATATTTTTTAACAATCTGACACATATTCCTAACATTTTATTTTCTTACCTTTTTTAACTGCATAACACATTTAATTGCCTCTTAACATGACATGTAACATAATTTTCTGTAAAGGGAACAGAAAGATGATTTATTTTTTTCCTGTGGTATGATTAGCCATAGTTTAAAAAATTATTGATAGTTTTGGAAAGTTTCTTTCAATTTTATAACTTGTTACTCATAATTTCACACTAAGATAGCTTCTGATATATTGGAATACATGAAATATACAACTTTGCCCAGAAACATACTTGTTGTTGCTTTATACCCAGAATATCTAATAAACCTATGTCACAAATTAGCCATCAGAAAAGAAAAAAACATAAATGCTATATTTATAATTGTACATGTTGCATTATTGATATATTCTTTACAAGATCTGTCAAGAACTGAATCTTCTGCTTCTAACTATACACTTCTAATGATTCAACAAATTTTCCCCAGACAGGCTTCTCTCTCCACGCCTTTCAAATATTGTATCTAATTCTGCCAATACTGGAAGTCCAAGAACATGTTCATAGAAAGAGATGACCTTTGCTTTGTATCACAAGTCTGGTTGAGTCAGCGTAGTAGGCAACTGGTGCATTTCTGGAAACCATTCCTACACCAGAGTGACTGGAAATAAATTAGTTATACAAGGAAGTGACTATAAACCACTTAACATACTGCACTAAACTCATGCTAAATGTGTTTCCATTCAAATTCTCCTTATATGAATTACAAAGTTCCTGCTATCATTCCAATGCCACCAGACAAGGGAGCGTGGGTTGCTCCTGGGGATATAGGCTGTAAGGAAGTGTGAAGTGGAAAGAGACAGTGGCCTTAACCATTTGCTGTTAAAATATCTTATTTTTGTAAAATTTATTAAAATATATGACCCAGTGAACATACTGCTAGGGACCTGTGGCAGGAAGATTCTAAAGATGGCTGCAAAGATCCATGCTTCCTGGGACTTACTTTTAACCCTGTGTAATCCCTTCCCCTTGAGAGAGTGACTTGCTCTGACCAACAGAATGTGACAAAGGTGATGGGATTAAGTTACATAAGATAGTCACTACTGTCTTGCTGGCTGACTCTCTTTCATCCCAGCTTTGATAAAGCAAGTTGCCATTTTATGGAGGCCCCTGTGGCAAGGAATTGAGGGTGGCTTCTGGCCAGCAGCCAGTTTGAAACTGAAATGAGAAGTTGTCAGTCCAACAATGCTGGAACAACTAAAAGTCTGCAGAGCACCACATGAGTTTGGAAGTCAATCCTTCCTCAGTCAAGCCTTCAAATGAGACTCCGGCTCTGGCCAACTCCTTGATTGAAGCCGTATGAGAAAACCTGAACCAGGGGGCCCGGCTAACCCATGCTTTGATTCCTGAACCAAGAAAACTGAGAGGTAAAATGTATATTATTTAAGCTACTAAATTTTGAAGTGATTTATTACATAGCAATAGAAAAACTAATGCAGGTCCCTTCCAGGGTCTTGGGATGATACAAATGAAGGGCATTAAAACTTTATTTCTTCATGGTTAGTCAGCCCCTGAATATGAACCTGAACCAGGGTTGTTGCCATGGGAACAGCACTTTATAATTCTATAGAATCACATTTTATATTGTATCATTGTTTGCAGCATTTTATTTGTGGACAGGCAGCATGGTTTTGTTGCTGGTGATTGCTCAACTGAGTAAAAGAAAAAAAATCATTTGCAAAAGATTGGAGGTTAGATAGAGACAGTTTAGGGAAAGAGGTTTCTTTGAATCAGTTTTTAAAATTAGGAGTCGTTACAAAATGATAAATGTAAATTAGAAGGTGCAGGGCAGCCACCTAGAATTAGAGAGCACACACTTAACAATCTCATCAACATGATTTCATGACTTTCTCCAGCAAAGTTTGGTAGCTTTGATGTGGAAGCTGAGAAAGAGAAAGTTGGGGTTATCTAATAGTGAGGTTTTATGATGTGGTTATGGGTCATCCTGGCCCAGTTGAATGGCAAGTTAAATTAGAAAAAGGTAATATAATAGAAGAAAAGGAGGATATACAGGGCCTGGAAGTCACAGTGAGATGGGAAAATAGGTTCAGTAGATATAACAGAGGAACAGGAGAGACAAATAGATGATGTGGTCAGAGAAGGGGTTTTGAGTTTGAGAACATGGAAATAGAATAGTTTTAAGGGATGAGGAGTTGGATTTGGTCATATAAATGTGGTAAAAATGGACGCAAAAGAAAATTTATTGAAGTTTAAAGCAAAAATTATGACACCAGGGTCTCAAAAAAGTGTCATCTACATTTTTTAGAAGATACAAAAGATTGTTATAGGTACTGAAAGATGACTGTGAGCTAGATATATTCCATCTGTATGATCCTGTCCACTTTTCACTTCTGAAAAGATGTTTTTTCCAAGTGGCACATCTAATTTAGCATTAGTCCTATTGTTAAAACACATCATTCTCTTAATAACAAAAAATAACCAAGGAAATTATAACCTGTGTGCTGAATCATTTTCAATTTAAGAAATACAAATAATATTTTCCCTAAGATTAACTTTAGCAGCTGTTCTATACTTCATTGCATTGGTTTCAACCAAATGATTCATTAACAGATACCAAAGACAGGGCATCTGAAATTGGTCATCAGGGGGAACATGGGGTCCTAGTGCTTACCTTCATCCCATCTCTTGGTTCTACAGAGAGAAAGCTCAGATGGGCTGTTTTGGCCAATGAGCATCCCTCCAGGTGTTGAAGTGAGGATTTCACCTCGAGCTGGAGAAGCTAAGATTTCAAGAAAGCATACAGAGTTGAGTGTTGAAAGGAAAATGGAGGTTAATAAGTCATAGCAGCAGTGTGACTTGGTCTCTACTAATGTAGTTGTAATTTTAAAGGCTAACCATCATCTTTGAAATACCAATAGTATTTGGGTAAATTCCCACACGGAGGGTTGTGCTTCTTCCTTGCATCACAACTCAAATTCTCAGGCTTGCCAGCAGATTAACTGCAGACCTTGGTCTTCAGCTACGTGTATCAGAAGCAACAGGAGGCTATCGGCCTTGTGGGGAGCTTCCATGCTGGCTGGGGCACACAGCAGCAAATGCATTAAACTTTCAGTCTTGGCAGTGGCAGGGCAGTTTCCCCGGGAGTCCAAGGCAGAGTTCCTGGCATAGAAGTAGCACTGAGAGGGTGGCAGCTGCCAAGTTTCCTTTAGTACTCAGTGGGAAAGCAGCAACGGCAGCAGGTTTTTTCATCAGGCCAATTCTGTTGTGAGGTTTTGGGCTTTGTTCCTGAAAACTTAGCCTGAAGTCTGGTTTGCTAGCCTTCCCAGCAATTTTGAAATTTTTGATTATACTTTGAATAAACTCCTTTCTTGCTTAATCACTCAGTCATCATCTGTTGATCGCAACTAAGAGCTCTGACATACATTTCATGTTAGGGTGGAGATACCAGAAGGACTTCCAGATGGCATTCCTAAGCAGATACTTTTGCCTGAGGATGGTTTCAGTGTCCATTTCTCACTGCAGTGTGGGGAGGATTCACCTATTATACGTTTAAATGACTGGGATGGGCTCAACAGCTCCTTTGATTCAGACTTCCACTCCAAGATGGGAAGAAGGTATGCTTAGTAGATAAAGGCCAATGGAAGACAGTATTAGTCTGCTACAGTTGCCATAACAAAATATCACAGACTAGGTGGTATGAATAACAGAAATTTATTTTCTCATGGTTCTGGGGCAAGACGTCTGAGATCAAAGTGTCAGTAGGTTTGTTTCTTCTGAAGCTTCTCTCCTTGGCTTACAGATGGTTGCCTTCTCACTGCCTGAGAAGCTTGTCTGTCTGTGCACTCACACCTTTGGTATCTTTTCTTTGCATGTCCAAATTTCCCGTTTATAAGGACACCATGCAGATAGATTAGGGTCCACCCTAAGAACCTCATTTTAACTAATCACTTCCTTAAAGGCTCTATCTTCAAATATAGTCACATTCTGAGTTCTAGGGGTGAGAACTTCAACAAAGACCTTGGCATTTTATTAATACTTGGTTCACAATAAAACTGTTACTTGAACATACCAATGTAGTAGAGTTCATCAAGCTTGTGACGCTTTTAATGCTCCAGTTACTTTTTCACTTCTTCCTGCTGCACCCTGTATCCCAACCTACAGTCCCTGAGAGGGAACAACCCAAGTATTTATTGGCAAGTGCTGTCCACAAACAGCCAGTTCTAAGACTTACTTTACTGTAAAGGGTACTTACTATGGAAATGTTCATGGGGACGGCCTCCTATTTTTGGAATGTTTCAGAATACGTTAGGAACTTCCACTGGGCAAATCCAAGATGATATCTTTTCCACTCCAAATAGGAGATCTACACTAGTTCCCAAGTCCTGGTGATGTTATAAAATCTTCAAATTTTTTTTAGTCCTTTTCTCTTAATTATGAACAAACAGCCATTGACTAACAGATGTTTTAGGGCAAGTCTCTAATATGAGAAAGAAAAAACACAGTGAAAACAGACAATGTAGGAAGGATATAAAAAGTCCATTATAATTAATATCTTTAGACAGATATTACATTCATGAAACAATAACATAATATTATTTCTCAAGTATGTACCAGAATAATAAGAAAGAGCTCTTGGACATTAAAACATAATAGCAGGTATAAAATTGCAATATTAAAACAGAAAATCAAGTCAAGAAAACTTGATACTGTTTTGTTTGATCATCAATGTTTTCATGGGTGACTTAGACTTTGAGGATTAAACAAAAATAATTTATATTTTATTATTTGACAGAATTTGGACCTAGATTGTATTCTAAAATCCATGTTTTTACCACATATGTTTTATATGTAAAACTAAAATTAAAAAAAAAAGAATGTGATAAACTGACTGACTAGAGAAGTGTGAATAAAAAGTTTTGGGATTTTTAAAAACTTTGCCATGTTTGCTTTCTCTCTCTCTCTCTCAATAGATTTAAATATATGTATATAATTAAAAAATTTTTAACTTACTTCACAAAAATAGTTCCAGACATCATGAACATTTATCCCTCTATATTTCAGCATGAATATCTTAAAAATATAAAACTACAACATTATTACACCCCCAACATTTGACATTGATATAATGATATTATCTTATATGGAGACCTTATTCAAAGTTTTCTGATTTTCCCCAAATATACTTCATGCTTTTTTTAAAAAAATAAATAAATAAAGGATTCAATCAAGGATTATTCTTTAAAGTACAAAATGGTTATTTTGACAATGATGCCATGAAGTTAGCTGCAGAACAGCAAAAATAACTTTGACCTTGGACCCTGACATGCATTTGTACCTCAGCTTTGTCCTCTTCCTTGCTGTGCAAGGCTCAAATGTGACAATGCTTGTGAAAATGAGCTGTAAAATATAAAGACCAACACAAAAGAAGAACGTTGCTGTTAAAGGTGTTTCCAGAGAATTGGATGGAGTTCATAGAAGAGATGAAGTGAGGAGGTTATGTCAGTCCCTGATCAGAAGAGAACCAATATCCCACCCTGAAATTGAAGACATCTGGGGGTTAGAGCTGTAGAGTTGTTCCAATTGGCATTGCAATAGACAGCTCTAGGATGGCCCCTAATGATCCCCCACGTCTTGGTATTCACATCCTAGTGTAGTCCCCACCCACATTTCACCTGGGATGGACAGTGTGCCCAGTAGAATATGGCAGAAATTATATACTATTGCTTCTTAATTGGTTTAAGCAGACACTGTGGCCTCCATGTCTGCTGTCTGTTTGTGATCTCCACTGCTTCTTAGGAAGCCAGCTGCTGTGTTGTGAGCTGCCCGTGGAGAATCCTGCATGGTAGGCAATGGAGACCAATTGTGTAAGATAATAGATCTTTGTTATTAAGCAGGTAAACTTAGAGATTTTACTTTTCATTATTATTATTTTTTTCAACATGAAGGGGAGGACTGAGGAGGTGAGTTCAATATCTTTTTCTTTTTTTTTTTGAGATAGAGTCTCATTCTATTGCCTGGGCTAGAGTGCTGTGGCGTCAGCCTAGTTCACAGCAACCTCAAACTCCTGAGTTCAAGCGATCCCCCTGCCTCAGTCTCCCAAATAGCTGGGACTGCAGGCACCTGCCAAGCTTGAGGATTTTAAAAAAATATTGCTGAGTAATGTATCAGCTTGGCTGAACTAAACTACATTTCCCAGAATTCACCTTCCTGTATGGTCTGGTTTACTTGGGTCATAAGAGAATTTCTCATGGGAGATTTGGAAGATGGAAATGAAGTAGCAGCCTTTTGTACTCACACACATTGTCACCTGTCTGCTAACTCATCTAGTTGGGGTGAGGCCAGTGGCCAGGCTTGCAATTGGATCCTTTTTCAGCTTCTCTGTCTCCTGAGCTCGGTGTCTGTGTTTAGTTCTGTGAAGGAGAACCTGGCTTCTGCAGGTCTTCCACACACCAAGGTCAGAGGCAGTGTGAACTGACGTAGGTTTCAGTCTGAACTCATGAGCTCTACTGGTGCAGCTTTGTTCCAGGTTGTCCTTGTTCTCCCCTACTTTATTTTCCATCTTTCCTTCCCAAATGCCTGCTTTGTGGACATAAAGCCCAGCTTCAGACATGAAGACAACAGCCTTAGAGAAACTGCTTACCCAACTCAAACAGTTGAGTAAGGTCAAATCTCTGTATACATATGATATATATATATATATATGTGTGTGTGTACATATATATACACATGTGTATATATGCATGAATGTGTGTGTCTGTGTGTGCACACACACAGACACACACTTGGTCACTTGGTTTGGTTACATGAGATCAGTAGGTTCCATCACCAGGAAGGAAAAGGTAATATTTACTGACATATTTAAATTATAGTTCACATGATTGCTCATTTTTTTCACTTCTGATTCTCCCAGTTACTGCTTTCTATCTTTTTATTAATATCTAGTATTGCTACAAAGTAAATAGCTATCATACTGTTTTCTCTAGGAGTGAAATGTCAGTATGCTTGTAAATGAAACCTGATAATTAAAATTATAATAATTCAAAATGACATTAAAAGAAGGAAGATACTGGAAGTCCCAGCAATCAGTGTTTTAAAATCTCTCCAGGTAAATCTGATGCACACTAAAATGACAGAACCTCTGTTGTAGATTTAACCAAAGCATCTCTGAAACACATATATCCTATAACTAACTCATAAAAAAGAAGTTTGTCATTTATTAATGGCACTCTTTCTAATTCAACTTTAAACAGGAGTAGTAGTTTCACACTTGGCGGTAGGCCAACTCATGAGGCAGGGCTTAAAATAAAGGTGGCTTCTAGATTCTTGAACATTCACAAACCAATTGATTCAGAATCTCTATGAGGTGGAGTTGTGCCAGCTGCATATTTAATAACATCTTTGGAGTTTCTTATGCGAAATTGGTTTATGAGAGCCTTGGCTTAAGATCAGCTATACTCTAAGGAGTTTCTGTATGGGTAAACTTTTGCATTGCTTAAGTCCCAGGGGGAAACTTGGTATGTTTGTCCTGAAGCCTGTTTGACTGGCTGTGTGTTTAAGGCCACCTCTGCTTTTTGCCTGATAGTATCATATTTTACTAAATAAAAGCTATCTCATCTTTAGAATTCCTGGTTTCTCTCACTTACCCTTTGTAGCCAGTTACCGAATTTCAGGTCTCCAAGTTGTTCACTGTCTTACTAACCTGTAGTCAAGCACACCTCAGTGATAAAAGCAGCATGGTCACGGAACTTCCAAAGAATACTTCTCTGATTGTGTTATATATAAGAAAAGTTTGCACTGTTCCCATAATTAAGACACTGGCTACAAATTAAATGTGTTATCCAAGTATCTGTCACTTAGTTGATAGGAGAAGGAAAAAAACTTATTTCAAGGGTACTAATATATAAGCAGGAAAAAATATTTAATTACAGATACATAGAAATAAGCCTTATATAAAATAAAGTTCTGTAAGGGCTGTTAACAACCTGACATTGCTTGCTTTGAGCAGCATTACATTCTTAATAGTAAGAGTCAAATAGATTGTACCTAGGTGAGGGATCCATGTCGAATACCTGGTAGGTTCTGAAAATGGGTGAAAATAAAGAAAAGCAAAGGAGGCTAACTGATCCATGATCTGGAATAAGAGCTAAATACATTTATATTAATCATCTGTGATGAAATATTCCAACTAAAAAATTGGTGGATATGGGGTGAGGACATCTGATAGAAGTTGCCAGCCTAATCAGGGCCCTACTTTTGCTCTCAGTTCCATTGCAGATTTCCCATTTCCCAGCATGAAGGTGTGGCAGGTTATACTGATCACCCTTCCAGGCAGTAGGAACACTTCACTCCTCCAGGTCTGCTGGATGTTTATCTAAATGTGGTCCTTACAAACAAGTGGAAATCAAGCAGAACCTTCTCCTTTAGGCTAAAACTATTCTACCAGGCAATCTCCTGATGCTGGAACTGATGACTCACTTTCTACTTCCTGGTTCCTATGTTCATAAATTCCTTAAATTAGCTGAAGAATGTAGTCTAGGCAAATTCCAGTTCCTTACTTGAGACACTTCACTGAATTTCTCCTTTACCCTGTTTTCTTCTTTTTCCTCTTTCTGGCCCTTTTACTATGTTATCATTTGCCTAGATTTATATTTTCCATTCCTGCACTATATTAAGTTGCTTTTCTCTCTGTCAAATTTAGAACAATACAAATTTAGGTTCTGAAAACAGATACTTTCATATATATAGGAAGCCTTCGCGTTGTATGACTGTGGCATGCATGAATTTCAGTTATCTTAGTTAAATGACTCCAGTCCCTCAACAACACAGTTCAAATTTACCACAGTATATTAACTGAGTAATTACATGAAGTACAAACTCTGCTGCTAGCTTTTTGCTCCACAAAGCACTGTGTAAATAACAGATGCTGCCAATCATGATCAGTGACCTTCACATCAGCTCTTTCAAAGTCTGTCAATGATTGGTCACCACACATCTGTTTTTCAGTTCACACACAGAAAGCAAAGCATGGAGCTGTGTTGCCTTTTGGTTTCCCAGCAGTCAAGAGATACTGTAGGCAAAACAGTTTAACTTTTAAAGCAATACTACTGTCACTGCAATGCTCTCGAGAACTTAAAAATGTGAAAATTTGCTTTTTGCACCAAACACAGCTTCATTAACCTAGCCAATGGGCCAAGGAGTTGTTTTAACTTTTAAAGTCTTGTTCTTATATAGAGTTGAATACAGGCTATTGATGCTACAACTGGAAATCCTGTAACTTCTTTAGCTGAGTTTTGGGAGAAATGTGGCATAGAGTATGCAATTGAAAATATATAAACATTACAGCAGGAAGTAAAAGTGGATAATATATATGCAGTATGGCAGAAATTTTTACAACATTGTGTAAATAATTGTGCAGGATGCAAATCAAAAGTATATGGAGTTAAAATAGCTGACTGTGGGGATATCAACCTTGTGAAAGAAATAAAAATATTTCACCCCAAACTGTACTTCTTTGACATGTTTTGAGATGACTGTTCAGAGGGCCTGCAAAGAGAAGTAGCCCTGCAATGTTGTCTTTTGTGTTAGATTTGAATTTCTGGAGTCAAGCCTTTCTTGTTTTAATCAAGGAAAGATTAATTGAGATTCTGAACCTTGAAAGGTCTGAAAGAAACATTTACCATCTACTCTTTTTGAGGGCTGCTACCTGTGAGATTTCAACTACGTAACAAGACCACCTTTGCTAGCCAGGCCTCGTCTTCTCCCCACTCTCCTAATCTGTCTTGCCCCTATAACCTAATTTACCATCATAATCTGTTCTGTGCCATGCTTTGAGTTCCTATGTGGGTTGGGGTAATAACCCTCTGGTTCACCCCCAGGTGCACATTAATAAATTTGTATGTCTTTTTGCCAATTAATCTTCTTTCTGTCAGTTGAGTTTTCAGTAAATCATAAGAGGGTGAAGGGGAAATTTTCTCTCAGCTCCTACACCTCCCACAGCTTTAGAGGCTCCGGACAGACAGCCAGAGGGACTCAGTGAAGATGAACTCATCAGTATAAATTAGCAAAGTGGTTGTGATGAAAAGGATGAAGAGGTCCCAGAAGTGAAATGGCAGAAACAACTTTAGATTACAGGAATTCTCAGAAGTATGTCCTGACATTGAAATGTACAAAGCATATGATTTTGGAAGCTGATCCAAACTTAGAAAGGAGAGTGACAATTCACCAAGGTGCAGGAAGATGCCTGCTCCTTATTGCAAGTTACACAATGAGAAGAAAGCAAGCACTGTTCATACTACTCTTGATAAATATTTTACAAACAAATAAAGCACCTTAATTTTCAATGTGTCTACTGTTTTTAATTACAGTGTACTAAATAAATATATTAGTTTTATTATTTTTTGATATACCTATATGTTTATAACTGACATTGAAACAGTTTTTGATATTGTAAAAAAATATTTGAAAGGTCACCAAACAATCATAATTTTTTCACATTATTAAGATTGCTTTGCATAGATTCAGCTTGCATAGTCAATTTAATGGTTCCTCAAAATGTGAAAAGTAAAGATTGCTATATATATCACATATATAATATTTGAATGTGTAGAAAAATTTATTCACTTACTTCACAGTTATTTATTCAGTATCAACTATTTACCAAGAACTGGAGATATATCGTGAACAACAACAACAACAACAACAAAAGCTTCAGCACTCAAAAATAAATTTAAAACATGTCTAGAGATTTTAAGAGCTATGAAGAAAAGCAAAGCTAAAAAATGGGATACAAAGTTTAGGGCAGGGGAATGCTATTTTATTTTTCTGTAGTGTGGTCTCTGATAGCCTATCTATGAGATGACATTGAACATAGAAATGCAGATACCTGCAGGAGGAGAATTCCAGGCAAAGGAAATACTAAAACATGCTATTATTCTCTCTTATTATCAGTGATTCTACAAAATAGTTTCTTGGTAACTCAGGAGCCAGGTCTTGGCGAAGAATTGGACAATATTTATGAGGCTGTTGCTATATTTAGGAACCCACAGAATTCTCAGCATGTGATTGGTCCTAAATAGCTGTGCCTTCAGACCAATATAATAGTGCAATGATTCATTACTATTAATATTTCTTGAAAAAATATATTGATTCAAATTCTGCTTGTTTTCCCAGTACATAATTAGGTAAAAGTAACTCAGTCAAGAAAATACAGTTTCCACTACTCAAACATTACCTTTCATATGTCAAACATCATTTGAATTTCATGTATGTTTCTAGATTTTTGAGGTATATTGTTGATGCATAGGTCTTAGTTATCCCTACCTTCTATTTACTCATTTCGACAAATAGGCCATGAACTCTGATATATATTTTTTCTCTGATAGATGACAATTGCTTTAAGCATGAAAAAATTAAATACCTAGCAAAACAGAAATTAAATGCATGTCACATATTTGCAATTGAACTCCAGAAACAATTGGGGAGTAAGGCAATACTAACTTTGTCTTAAATGTGTTCCAGGTATTTTTTAGAAGTGTATTTACTAGCTGAATCTTCAAACAGTCTATGAAGTAGATACTATTATCCTTACATTGCAGATGAAGACCCAGTTGAGAGCGCTAGTAACTGGTAGATCTGGGATTTGAACCCAGACAGTGGGACTCCGGGGCCTGTACACTTCATCACTGTTTTAATCACTAAACTGGACCGAACCAAAAGGCCCAGTTATCTCAGAAAACAAGTCTCACAGAAGAAACAGTTAAGTGAGAATTTCGCCATATGCACATCATGTTCTCTACAGTTGTTGTTGCACAAGAATCATTTTGCTGTATGCAAGGTTCACTCAAACTGAATACTGAAAAAGATCAAAGCTCTATATTCAGCTTAAGTTTTAGAGAAAGAGAAGGCAGAATTGGATCAATCGAAATAAGAAATTTAATCATCAAAGCATGGTTATTTCTGCGGTACGAAATACCAACTATTAGAAGCTTTAAGAGAACTAAAGGGTTATTCTTGTTATGTGTGCATGCACACACATACTCATTAATATAAATGGAAGTCCTCTGAGTACAATGGAAAATCAAGCTCTAGGTACAGAGGTTTATGACTGTTTCATGGGACTAATGAATAGGGAGATTCTAACCATTAGAATTAGGAAGGTTATTATATAATTCACAAAGGCTTTTAGTAATACACAAATGTCTGTTTTTTAAAAAAGTGACATTTACTTAGGCCACATTTTTTTTTATCACAGTCACTTAAATTATTAATAAAACCACAGCTTTTAAGATGGCCACAATAAAAATGATTTTCAAAAGATGATGTGCAGATTACTAAAGCAGGCTTTTACTCTGCAATTTATGTTTGCAAAGTCTGCCTACTTGTTTTAGTTCTTTTATTTTGCTCAACAACCTTAGCTATTTCTTGGAAGCAGAGGTACAACCATAAAGCAGTTTTCAGGTACTTACATAGAAAAATGAAAGGCACTCTTCCCACTATCCAGGTGCACCTTTGTTGTCAAGGATATGGAAGGATACCTCTCAGGAAGAATATGTTTCTCAAGGCAGAGGAAAGTGACTTCACTTTCAAAGGTCTCAACATAATGCTTATATATAATTTTAAAACTCTAAAAAATCAGAACCATTTGCTTTTACAGAAACATGTTTTATATAGCCGATGCTAAATGATAAAGGATATGGAGAAGCCAAATTGAGTAACCTCTGTCCTCAAAGATCTTTAAATCTATTAGATACCTCATAGAGTACCAATAGGGCTCTTTTTGAATGCCTTAGGTGTTTAGACTGTTATAACAAAATACCATATACTGGGTAGCTTATAAGCAATAGGAATTTATTTCTCACAGTTCTCACAGTTCTGGGAAGTTCAAATCAAGGTTCCAGCAGATTTGGTGTCTGGTGAGGGCCCACTTACTGGTTCATAGATGGCATCTTCTCACTGTGTCTTCACATGGAGAAGGGATAGCCATGTTCCCTTGTGTCTTACATACAAGGCACTAATCCCATGCATGGAGGGTTCCATCCTCTAAACCTAATCACCTTTCAAAGACCCCCATCTCTTAATATCATCACCTTAAGGGTTAAGATTTCAATATATAGATTTGGGGGTGACACAAAATTTCAGACCATAGCTCCAGGCTTAATGATATTAGAAAGATCTGAGAAGGAATTCTAGCTTCACGTCTCATGATAATGAGACTTAACACATCCTGAATATTCACTTTCTTGCTTGTAAAATGAGATGATGATAAAATCTATTTTGTAATATTTTTGTGGGGATTAAAAATGTCCAATATGTCCAAAACCTAATATGTATAGCATAGAACTTTGGAACCCCCTTCCCCTAATGAAAAAAAATTAATTTTTCCCCTAGCCTTCCCCAACTTATTAAATAACACTTTCTTCCATCCAGTTCCTCAACACAGAATCAGAGGACTCAGAGTTGATTACTTTCTTTCCTTCATGCCTACATTCAATACTCCAACAAGTCCTAAGAATAATCACTTAAATCTGAATCCAGTGAGTAGCCCCTTCTTACCACTTTCCATCATTTTTTACCAGCACTATTCAATAATTTACTAAATGTTCTCTTTGCTTAGACCTTTTCTCATACTTTATTCTCAACACAAAAACCAGAATGATTTTTTAAATGCATAAAATAGATTATCTCATTCCCTGTTCTAAATCCTGTAATGGTTTCTCAACTCAATAAGAATGAAATCTATTATCTTTACCATGGCCTTCAAGATCTTACATCATTTGGCTCCTGTCTTTCTCCTTCTCATGTTCTATCATGTAATCTCTGGACTATGTCTTTCTAGCCATATCGATGGTCCTTTTGCTCCTGGAACATACACATCTTGTTCTGATCTTGAAGTATTTGCATGTGGAATCACATCTGGCTGGTTTCCTCCTATCAATCATGCCTCCTGCCTTCTCACATAAGCCTTCCCTAACCATTCAACCAAAACAGCCCCCAGTCACTGCCACATTATCCTGTTGAACTCTCCTTACTGCACTTGCATCTATATAAAATTACCACTTCCTTAGAGTCTGCAAAGCAAGGATCTTGTCCACCTTGTTCACAGTCATATCCCAAAGATATTTAATATAAACAGATTGTAATTAGGGACTTAATAAATATTGGTTGAAGGAATGACTGGATTGATGTTAACACATATAAAAATTTAGCCACATAATAGGCACATGAAAAATGCAAGATATAGTTAGTGAGTAATTTAAAAATGTTTAAAACTCTAAAAGACAGGACAGTATACATTAAAAGCTATAGAAAATCTAATAAGAACACAAACCCTCCACTTTATGTGAGGGTTTAATCTAGACCAGAAAAATTTGGAAAAAATTCATGGAGAAAGTGACATTAGCTAGGACTTGAAGAGTTGGTGGGCTTTTCATAAGAGGAAAATTGGGGAAAATAGATGCTAGAGAGCTATAGCAATGTGTACAAAGCCACAGAGACAGAAATACTGTGCGGTTCTTTATGGCTGGAGAAGAAAATGGCTAACAATGGGAGTTATAATGAGGAGCTTGAGAGATTATGTCAGGGTCAGATCACTGAGAATACTGAAGGAATTTAGTTTTTTAGTGAAGACAGTGAGTCTGATTTTGGAGGTCTCAAACAAACACTTGGAGGCTGTCTTAGTCTGTTTTCTACTGCTACAATAGAATTCTTGAGACTGAATAACTTACAGAGAAAAGAAATTTATTTGGCTTACATTCTGGAGGCTGGGAAGTCCAATATCAAGGTGCTGGCAACTGGTGAGGGCCTTTGTGCCACATCATCCCATGGCAAAATGCAGAAGAGCAAGAGAGCATGAGAAAGCAAGAGAGCAAGAAGGCCAAACTCAACCTTTTTTTTAATCAGGAAGCTACTCCCATGATAACTAACATACTCCCTCAATAACAACAAATAATCCATTCACAAAGGCAGAGCCCTCGGGACCTAATCACTTCTTAAAGCAAATTAGTACAACCTCTGTGGAAAAGAATTTCGAGATACCCCAAAGAACTAAAAATAGAAATACCATTTGATCCAGAAATACCATTTGATCCACTACTAGGCATCTACCCAAAGGAACAAAAGTCATTCTATAATAAAGACATCTGCACATGAATGTTTATGGCCGCACAATTCACTATTGCAAGGATGTGGAAACAACTCAAGTGCCTGTCAATCCATGAGTGGGTTAATAAAATACGGTATATGTATACAATGGAATACTACTCAATTATAAAAAACGATGGTGATCTAGCACCTCTAATATTTTCCTGGATAGAGCTTGAGACCATCCTCCGAAGTGAGGTATCACAGGAACAGAAGAATAAGCACCACAGGTACTTGCCATCAAATTGGCACTAACTGATCAACACACACACATGCTCATACATTAGTAATATTCATTGGGGTTAGGGGTTGGGATAGGTAAACTCACAACTAATGGACGTGGTGAGTGTTGTAGGGGGGGAAAGGCATGCCTCAAATCATGGCCTGGGTGTGGCAAAGTCATAACCTGTAACCAAAATGTTTGTACCCCCATAATATACTGAAAAAAAATTCCACCTCTCAGCACTGTTGCATTGGGGATCAGGTTTTCCATACATAACCTTTAAGGGGAACATTCAAACCATAGCACAGATTTAAGTCTGAGTCTCAGAAGAGAGAGCAGTTCTGAAATTGTAGATGTTAGAGCCAAACTGGTGGAGGTGAATGTTAAAACTGAGAGAGAAATAGTCAAGAAAGAGGAAACTGGTGAAAAAGCTACACTTCATGGGTGTGTAAAAGAAAAGGAACTAGTAAGAGTTGTGAGAAATATTCAAAAAATTAGAAAGGGAGTCATAGAAGCAAATCGAAGCTAAAGAAGGTGAGAATATAAAGAAGTATATGGTGATCAATAAAATTGCTCTTGTAAAGAGGAAGAGTGAAATGAAGAGCCAGAAGAGACGGTTGACTTTGATAGTGGATGATGAGGAACTTCCTTCCCATAAGGTGGAGGAGGAATTGGAGAGACAAGTTAGAGGTGAGGAGTTCAGTGGTTAAAAACCAAAATGAAATGGGGAGTACACCTTGAGTCATAAATGTGGTTGTATAAAGTTAATATGTTTACAATGGGAGAGGGTTGAGTATATTTCTAGGGCAAGGGAAAGAGGCAGTGAAGGGAGATGTGAGATGAAAAATGTTGTAAGAGGAAGAGAAGTGAGTGGAAGGACAAGATTTCAATGGCAAGTGGATGGCAAGTGGAGGGGCTGGTCCTCATCTCGACATGTTTCTTTCTGAGAGAGCTGAGAATAGAAGCCTGCATAAACATCCAGAGAGAGACTGAGGTAGTGGGTAAGGAATTTGAAAGTGTGCTTGTTGGAGGCCCTCCCTGGCCATAACTTCTGTGTTGAGTTCTCCTGCTGAGAGTTAAGTATGCACTTCCTTTTGAAGGTTAAGGGACAACTAACTGGGTCACTGCTTTGGAGAGCTGGTTTGCTGTGTAAGACTGACAGCACAAATAAAGTTAGATATTTGTTACTGTCTCCCAATTCCAGACAACTATATTTGCTAACGACAGGATTTCTCCTATAGGAAGGTATCCATTTCATAGATATGGTACCATTCAGTGAGGAAAATGGTATTGGAAAATGCAATGTTATTTTAAGATTTCCTTAATATTTGTAATCATGAATTGTCATTATAATATTTGGGATAGTGCCCTTGTGTAACCTGACAATCTGTAGACAGATGATCAATAGTTATAATCAGAAAATTGATAGTTTAATTTGGTAAATGCTAAAATTTCCTAAAATGCTTTTGAAGCACATTTGGCCAGATGATACTTTAGTGGAAGAGGACATGAAAAAGTGCTGCTAATATTTTTCATCTGGTTTCTATCCTGGTCCCCAGCTATAGTAGAAAGAAGGAAATCAGAAGATCAATCTCCAACAATTATAGGTTTTTCCTAAGTCAGAGTGAATTATTTTGGACCAGATATTTAGTCCCTTCAGACTATGCTGCTCTACTGAGTACTTTGTAGGCACTCAGATGTTATACAATCCTATAGTATCATATCTTTTTGCTTTTTTTATTTACTGTGTTTATATCTTTCCAACTCAACAAAACTTAGTCCTGCCTTTTCCATGACCTTTTCATTTCCATTCTTAAATTGTGGATTGAACATTCTTTCCCCTATCAAATACATTTTGGACAAAAGCAAACTTGGCAGGGCAAAAATGGGGAGTCAAGAATGATTTATAGGGTAGAGTTTCTGGTCTATGACCTTGAAAAAGTCACTTTCCCTGAGCTTTCTTACCTATAAAATAAGTGAATGAGTCTCTGGGACCTCAAAATTTACTGCAGTTTCCCCTCTGTGCGTCTGTTGCACTTACACACACAGTTAGCCCTGTGGACACTAGTTCTGTTCCATTTAGCCTAGCAGGTCTGGATGGGAACTGGATAGAAAAGTCACTTAGCAATGACGTTAGACCAAAGTATCTCTGCAGCTCAGAAAATGAAGCAGACACACAGAGCCAGGGCAGAGGAGGCCGCTTTGGGGCACATTTGGCCATGTTGTGTCTGCAGCTTTCTACTCAATGGTTTTTTACTTGCAAGAAAAAGAAACCCTTTCAAGAGTGGTTTTTGAAAGAATAACTGGAAACTTTAGAGAACTCTAGGGAGATATTTATAGCTAGGCCTCTTGGTGGCTCTGGTAACAGGAAAGTCAGGAACTCTGACTATTCAGGGACTGCTGTACCTCAATCGACTTCTCCATTTCTCAGTTTCTCTCTGTGCTGCTGGTGTATTCTTTCCTTCAGTCTCGCTCCTCTGCTGCTCTCTGGCTGGCTTTCTCTGCTTCCTCATCCTGAATATGGCCAAATATGTCCCCAAAGGGCCTCCCCAGCCCTGACTCCATGTGACTTTTCAGGTCCAGGAACTACTACTTGACTTAATTTCTAAGAAAATTTTAGCATAATTTCTCAAGAGTCAACATCTGATTCCTTGGTAATCTGCCAGTGGATTGATTAGCCTTGGGTCAGGTAGTTTTTCTCGGTCAAGTGAGCTTTGAGGGGAAAGGTGAGGGAGAGAGAAGGTGCAGAAATGGATCACATCTGCCATGTGTAGAATGACCATACTTTCAAGAGTAGAGTGAGCACTGAGTAAATTACACCAGGAATAGATGTAAATCTAGACTGACATAGGCCAGCTGGGCCAAGAAAGCTCTGGACCACTGCCTATTCTAAGGACTATGAGTGGCACAGATTTTCTTGAAGAAGAAGGCGATGGTACAAACAATTAAACCTGTCTAGTACACTTTTTTGTATGTTCTATTCTTCCGTATCCCAAATACACAATATCTTTTCCTTCCTTCATAAATATTTTTTCTGATTATGGCCTGTCCCACATACATCTGCAAAAATGCTCACCCTGGCTGGGCACAGTGGCTCACGAGTATAACCCTAGCACTCTGGGGGGCTGAGGCAGGAGGATTGCTTGAGCTCAGGAGTTCGAGACCAGCCTGAGCAAGAGCGAGACCCCATCTCTACTAAAAACAGAAAAATTAGCTGGGCACTGTGGCGTGCCCATGTGGTGCCAGCTACTCAGGAAGCTGAGGATCACTTGAGGCCAGGAGTTTGGAGTTGCAGTAAGCTATGATGACACCACTGCACTGTAGCTGGGGTTGCAGAGTGAAATTCTGTCTCGAAAAAAAAAAAAAAAAGCTCACCCTATACCTGGTGGGAAGAGACCCAATTACAGCCAGTTTCTGTGTATCAGGGCCTTCTATCACCAGGTAATATATTCCTTCTCTTGTTTTCTCCTCCTCTCCTTCTCGTCTTCACTAGTTTACAGACTGGAATAAATGAGTGGTTCTCAAAGTGAGATCCCCTGACCAACATTATCAGCATCACCAGGGAACTCATAAAAATACAGATTCTCAGGCCTCCCTCAAGACCTACTGCATTAGAAATTCTGGAGGTCGGGCTTAGCAATCCGTGTTTTAACAAGAAGACTAACAGATCATTCTGATGTATGTAAAAGTTTGAGATCTGCTAGAGTAAACTCTAAATTTAACCCGCTAACACATTGGAAACAGAAATATAAGCATTTTGCTTAACAGAAACAATTGTCCTAGTTTTATGTGATTTTCTCAAAACTTTAAGAGGTGTAACCTGTATTTTATAGCCAAGAGCATGAGCCTGCAAGAGAGATAGGAACAGCGAGAGTGAGAGAGAGAGAGGAGGCAGAAATGAGACATCGTGTACTCTTAAAAAGAAGAGAACCAAATCAATTCTAACTTTTTTACCCTAGTTCCAATCTCACATGAAATCTGGATATGTCTTGCCCTTAAGTTTCTTTCTGAGAAATTCCACTTATTTTCTTGTATTTTGAATAAATCTAGGCTCCTTGCAGACAACACAACATCCAATAATCAATAGTGAAAAAAGGGGGCATAGGCTAGAGAAGAGACCTCCTATAGAGGACACTGTATTGATCACTGATATTGAGCAAGCATTAACGGCCTTCAGGGACAAAGCTCAGTCTTGCAATGGCCTTTTTAAATGGCACTATGAAGCCAGGGGCTGTAACTTACACGATGAGTTAGATCAGTGAATGACATGCCATGAAGTAGATGGAGTTCCTTGGGTGGCAAACTTGCTATCTTTTTATATTGTCTATTGGAAAAATTTCAATTTTTTTCACTCTTTTCTAGAGTTAACCTGATACAGAGGACAGGGAGAATGCCCTCATAGAGATGGGTACCTTCTGTAGAGTGTGTTTTTCACTGGTATCAATAGCATAGTCATGAATGATCAGACTCCTTGTTGAACTGATTTGAGTCAGGTAAAGTTCCTTCTTTGCCAGCCTGCATTTTTTTCTGGCAATACAACCTACCTACATAAAACCTTAGTGGGCTGCATCTAAATCTCATTTGTAAGTGCTTAATCCTTTAAAAGTAATACTCGAGGTATTGCTAGAATTGTGGCTTAGCAGAAACCACCAACTCCTCCACTTTGTTCTCATAAGAGCCCTAGGTTCAGGGCCCTGATAGGGTGGAGCAAACTACCTTTATTTCCCAATCTGTCTTTGCACAAAACCTCTGAACTCATGGTGCATTTCAAACCAGGTGCCTGGGACCGTCTTACAATGAGAAGGTAGGATTGGGTGTACATCCTAGAAGTGTCTCAGGGAGTCAGCATACCCTGACTGCTCCATTATGTGTCAGTGTTATAATTGTCATGATTTAAGCTTTTCTAGGGTCTTGTCCTGCAGAGGAGAGAATTCATTAAAGCACATGATTCTTTCATTTGGACTGAGTCCAGTTTTTGGTTATTATAAGTAATGCTACTATGACTATTCTTGAATACATATATGTAGCAAAAATGCACCAATGCAAATATATATATACACACATATATATAACATATATATGTAATTGCTGTATTAAGCACATGTACAAATGTTTATAGATTCTGGAAAATATTAAAGTGGCTGAATAAATTTTCTCTTTCTGCAGCAATAAATAAGAATCCCAGTTATTCCACAGACTTACTAACACTTGGAATTCTCAGTTTTTGTGTGTGTGTGTTTTAACTTTTAGCCATTCTGATGGATGTTTAGTAGTATTTTATTGTTGTTTTAATTTGTTTTATCCTAATGGCTAATTATATTTAGCATCTTTTCATGCTTACTGGACATTGGATAATTCTCTTTTGTAAAGAACCTGTTGAAGTCTTTTATCCATTTTCTATTAAGCTATTTTTTCTTACTGATTTCTTATTAATTGTAGGAGTTCTTTATTTATTCTGGATAACCCAATTTACCTTCATTGCAATTTATCCATAAACATTTACCCTTTTATCTCTTATTCTTTATTGTTAGTGATTTTTGTAACTTGTTTAAGATATTTTTGTCTATCCTAATGGTATGAGGATATTCTCCTATGTATGTCTTAGGTGATTTTTGTTTTATCTTTCACATTCACATCCATCTGGAATTGAGTTTTGTGAATAGTGTGAAGTAGGGTCAAGATCCTTTTGTTTTCTGTATGCATACTATTATGCAATTAACCAGAAACATTTATTGAAAGGACTGTTCTTTTTGCTCTACTCTGTATTGTGACCTTTATGATAAATTGTCTATTTTTGTGTCAGAGCCTATTCTGTTCTCTTGATCTATTATTCCTTCCTTATGCCAATACCACTTTTTAAATTACTGTAGCTTTATATTAATTATTGATATGCTAGTATAAGTCCTCTAACACTGTTCTTCTTATCTTAGCTATTCTAGGCCTTTGAATTTTCGTATAAATTTTAAAACAAGCTTGTCTAGTTTGCTAAATAAGAAAAAAATAAAATATTGCTGTATTTTGATTGGTATTGTATTAAATCTATAGATCAATTGGAGATGAGTTAACATATTTACACTACTGAGTATTTCAATACATAAACTTAGCATGCACCTTTATTTATTTAACAATTAGTTTCTGGACTGGGGAAATCCCAGAATATCCAAAGGCTAAAGGTAGAGCCAGGTGTTCAGGACTCCAGAGATGAGAATTGGAAAGCCAAGACCTGAGGGTACATTCTGACTCTCAAGAACCATTGATCTCTTGTTCCCCTTTCTTCTCTACTCTCATTCTTCTTCATCCCATTCCTCCTTTATTGCAGCCTGTGTCTCTGAGTTGCTTGTTTTCTCTGTGGTCATTTTGGCTGCAAAAATGCCACGTGGTTTTTCAGCTTAAGTACCCATTGCCAACTAATGTCAGTGTCTGTATTTTAGTTCAAATTTCTGAGAGAGAAAATCTAATTGATTATTAAGTGGACAATAGATGGTCTTGGGTCAAATCTTGGGCAGGATGGGTGGTAGGAAGAGATATATGAGAAAGGCAAGATCTTTGGAAGGAGAGAAGGCCATGAAAGGCAATGAGATAAGTCTAGGGACTATGGGCTAGAGGAAGAAATGCATATTCGAAAGTTTGTTATCGGACTCAGTTTTTGAACATATGGGATTCTGGTAAAGGCATTTCATTCTTGCTCTTCAGCACCTGGTTAGCTCACTTAGCAATCAAATGTAGCTAATCCAAGTAGATATCAAGATGGCCTGTGTTGGAAGTTGTTCTCCACTGAATACTTCAGATGTTCTTCACTTCAGTTTTCAAATCTGTAATATGTGGATAAAGTGATTTGGGAAGAATGTTTGAAATAATACATGTAAAGTCCTTAACATAGAGTCTGGCATATAGTAGCACTAAAAAATGGTATCTGCTTTATTACTGCATCTCAAGTGGTTGGCTCCAGAGCTTGGTTTTTTCTCTGGTTCCTTGGAAGGTCCTCTGCCTTCAACTTGCTCTCTGTGGTTCCTGCCACTGCTTCTTGTTTTGTGCACTTGGTTAACAGCCTAACTCTCACCACTTCTCAGTGATTTGAGTTAAAGCAAATGCTTTTGCAAAGAAACTGGAACTATTATTCCATCCACGTATAAAACCACTGTTTGTGTTCTGGTAGAATTTGGTTTCTACTTTTGTTTGCAAATTGTGTTGCTGCATATTTGAAAAAGTGTAATAAAACCAGAAAAGGCGAAAATGCACATGTTTGAGGTCTACTATGGCAAAATAAAAGTGGGCTATTGGATTCTCTGGTCTGATTCAGAGGAGCTGTTCTTAGGTTCCAGTGGTTCTAACTGGGTTTCCAATTTCCAGTCCTCCTGAATATGGGCTTTTCTTGTCTGACTTTCCCCAAGTCTTTTTTTTTTTTCCCCTCTATTTAACCCTGTTTCTATCTTCAGTCAAGCTATCAAGCTACACTCTCTTGTTCTTTGTGGGCACAAGTATCCTCTGTTTGTTGCAGACTGTGGTATATTTGATAGAGAAAGATGCAAAAACAGTAACCAGAACCCCATGTGTCTCAGGATCCCCATGCAAGTCCTCTTGTCAGCTGAAGCTTACTTACATGTTTCCTAAGCAGGGGAGCATTGCCAACAACACCCCCAAAGAGATCCATCAAACTTTTATCAGCCAGCAGGTGCCAGCACAGTAAAATATATAAAGCCATGCTTTTATAATCAGTTATATCAAACTGATTCAGCTCCAAGCAAGCATCCTGAGTTTTTATTATTCAATGTTCTTTTGTATTGCACAGTTGCACACCTGAACAGAAGCATGATTTTCTTTCCTTAGATCTTGAAGGAATCAAGTTCTTTGCTGCTGATGGGCATCTCTTGGCCTTCTTGCTTCCTCTGCACTGCTAGCTAGTCACCAAAAATCCTGCCCCACAACTATGCCACATTTTCCAGCCCTTTTTATAGTTATGACTGTCTCAGCATTAGTGTAATGTCAATAGAAGTGATGTATTTTCTTTCCTGGTCAAAGGTTTTAAGAAAAGAATGTGTTTACTGCATACCTTTTCTTATTCGGTGAGCTGAATACAGATGATAACGATATTTCAGAGAATAGAAACCCCCAATATAAGAAAGATCCGTAGCCCCTGAATTACTAAATATAAGCAAATTGCCTGTTAACAAGAAACTTTGGATTTTTACCAGAGTGAGAAATAAAATAATATGTTTGAGCCATTTTATATTTTGGGTCTATTTTATACATGTATCATCTAATGCCATCTCAATACAGAATGCATTATGATTCTTGATGCTTTGTCATAAAACTGCTTGTCTGCCTTCCTCCCCCTCTCTCTCTCTCTCTCTGTCTCTTCCTTCGTTCATTCCTTTCTTTCTTCCTACCCCTTTTTTTCTCTGATCTTTTAGAATCATCTCAGCAGTATTCTGAAATCTCAGTATGGTGTTGTTGGTAGGTTTCAACATTTATGTAGAGGATTCAGTGGATTTTTTGCAATCCAAAAGTTTCTTTCTTTCATTTATGGAAAATTATATTGAATTATTTCATTCTTAATTTGTCTCCTTTATTATTCTTTTTGTGGAAATTCTAATCAACCTCATCCTGAACTGAGTCTCTAATTTTCTTACATGTTTTTCTCCTAATGTTTATCTTTTTTCCCTACCTCTTAAAATTTCCTTCATTATATCACATTCTGAGATATAATGATTCCATAGTCCATTTTGCTCAAATTAGTTCCAGTAGTTTCTATGTTTTGGCAATCAAGAAAACTTAACTAAGAGAGTCATTCTTACAGGACAGCTGTGGCATTGCAGATATGTGTCTGGGAGTACCTGTTTTTGTTGTGTGTGTGTATTTGTTTTTTGTCCTGCCTCATGTAGAAAAAGAAGTGCTTTCCCTAGCAATAGATCTTTGTTTCTTCCCCATTTCCATTGGTAAGTCATTCATTGCTAATTTATTTTATATTGACTTTATCATGACCTGTATCAGTCTGCATAGGCTAGATTACACTATGGTAGTAAACAAACTAAAAGGTATCAGAAGCTCAGAATAACACAGCTTTGTTTCTCACTTCTGCTACATGTCCATCACAGGTTGGTAATGGGACTTTGCTTATTGCGGACACTCAAGGACCTGAGCTACAAGAGCAGTCGCTAGTTGCTATTTCAGTTGTTGCTGGTTAGCGTGACAAAGGAAAAACATTTTTTTTTTTTTAGATCTGGCCTTGGTACTTAAATGTACAGCCCCAAGTTACCACACAGCACTTCCGTTCACAACTCATTGGCTAAAATTAGTCCCACAGCCCCATCAAAACACAACAGAGCAAAGAAGTGTAAATTTCCCCAGTGCCCACAAGGGGAAGAACAGGAAACAGAGAACAGCTCTAATGAATGCTATAGCTTATTCAAGGAAAAAGACACATTGAAGTAAAAGATCATATTTTATATATATATGTGTGTGTATGTCAAGAACCCAAGGTACACCCATTTATTTAATAGAATAACTAGACTATCTGTGGACATCTCCTAATTATCTGTGATTCTCTGTGTTTCTTTGCTTGCATCCAGAAGGCCATTGGTGGTTTTAGATTTTTTATCTGTAGAAGGAGGAAACATTGACTATAATCATCAGCTGCCTTTCCAACACCTTCTAAGAAAAACCCTGTGGTATGTTTCAGTTAAGAGGTGGCAAAATTTTTTAATCATGATCCAAACTGTCTTTAACAAGTTTCAACACAAACTATAAATAGCCAAGAAGTACCATCTGTTTCACATATTTTTGTGTCAGAGCTATAGGAGAAAAAAGAGCTATTTGAAGTTGCTGACTTGAAGCTTATCAGGACTGTCTGCTGTCCCTTGAGGCCTAGGCTAACATTTCTTTTGCTTTTTTTGCAATTTCCATAAACTGACCAGCATTATGTATACATAAGTGAGATTCAATATGAGATTTATTTGCAAGAAAAAACAATGCATCCTTGCTAAGTGGGTCTAAGTATCAGCCTTGACTTTATTTGCTCCTATGACCCTCAGTCTTTATGCCTTCCTTGGAAGCATAAACATACAAGTTCCTTAATCTACAAACAGGTTATCTTTCAAAGTGTTTTATTTACATGCAGCTTGTGTAGGAAGTAGAAATGCATTTTGCCATGTAAATTATGACATAATTTGGTCATTAGATCACCAGATTTTATCATAGGAACTCTCTTCCTCCTCTCCCTTCTATTACACATTGCCTTCTAAATCCTGCTTTATCTTCTTTGCTAGCTTTGCATGGAATGGGATTTTAAAGCATCAGATAAAATGAGGTCAGGTGGAGGACAAGTGAGAGACAGCTGTGTTTACATGGCATCGGTATTGAGCTGGAGGATAGGGGTAAGATGCAAGGGAGAAAAGGTGGGGCTGAAGAGGAGTCCCCCCCAGGGCATGTCTATTTGGCACAGCCTTTCATATAAGAGACTTCATGTTTGGCTCATGTAAACAAGATTGCGTTTATTGTGTCATGAAACTTGGCACATTATATTCATTGCCATGGTATTTTTCTGCACTATGCTATTCCCTTGCATAGATTCTATTATCACATCTCAGCCTATCCTATGCATAACAGCAGGTATGTGCTAGGTATAGAACTACACAGATAGAACTACATATTGCTGTGATTCATAGAAATGAATATTTTCTTTATTTTTAAAATTTAAATAATGCATTAAGTTTAACATTCAAAAGGAAGAGAAGGGAATTCTAGTAAAAAACAAAAAAATCTTCCTTCCATTGTTGTTACCCTGCCAACAAATTCCTTGATCTAGAATTTACTAATATTAAACATTTTTTGTGAATCCTTATAGAGATATGCTATGTATATACAAGCGAATGCACATCTATCTCCGTTCTTCTTTTATTATACACATTTTTCTTTGCATTGCTTTTTCACTTAGCATGATAGCTTGGAGATCATTATATGTTACTGCATAATGAATTTCTTTATTTTTTTATGACTGTCTAGCACCCCATTCACTGGATGTCCAAAATTTATTTCACCAATGCTTTATTGTTGGGCAGTTAGGTAATTTTCAATATTTTTTATTACCTAGAAATAATACATGAAATAATTTTTCACAAATGTCACTTAGAAAATGACTGGATAAAACATGTATGATAAGTTCCAAGATATAATCAGTACCCGTGCAAAGATATCACATACAAAATCTAGTACAAATATAATATAAGCTTTATTGGGGATAACTTAAAAGCAGACGATTAGTACACTACATCCAGTCCCCTAAAGTCTCATTATTCCACAGTATGGGCTAGGTATAGATGTTTTGAATGCACATTGGCCAAAGTTTCAACAGACAGGGGTCTATCTGGGTCTGCAGGCTAGATGCACTACAGAAGTACTCCAGGGAGAGAGAAAGCCCTGCACCACACCATGATAAGTATTTCAAGTATAATACTCAATATAAGTGGTTAGTGTGGCCATCCTTTCCCTGTTTCCAGTATTAGAGGGGGAGTGTTAATCTTCCATTGGTTAGGTATAAAAGTTCTTCATAGTTGTGAGTTTTTCTGTTTATTTGCAAATTCCTTTGAACAAATCGAGAAAATTTCTCTCTATAGTTTTCTGTGAGTTTTGAAACAATTACTAGTTGGTACTGAATTTTGTCAAATACTTTTTGTTTACATCTGTTAAGTGATCATATGATTTTTCTCCTTTAATTCGTTAATGTGTTAATCTTTGATCTTTGAATATAATACTAATCTTGCATTCTTTAACTAAATCATAATTAGATATAATACAATGTATTACCCTTTTAATAAATTAATAAATTTGGCTTAGAAATATATTTTTAACATAATTTTATGCCTGTGCTTCTGAGTGATATTGGTCTTTGATTTCCTAAGTTTCTGTAATGCTTGTGTATAGTTTTAGTATCAGGGTTATTCTTTCCTTATAATTTGAATTGGAAAGTGTTCTTTCCTCCTCTATTTTGTTTAAGGGTCTGTGTGAACTTGATATTATCTTCCTAAATGTTTCATAAAATTCACTGATGAAGCCATCTGAGACTGGAATTTTTGTGGGTAAGGCTTATAAGTATGAATTTATTTCTTTCAAAGAAATAATATCTTTCAAAATATTTATTAATTTTATCTAAATTATAAAACGTATTTACATAAAGTTGTTTGTAATATCCTACTTAATTTAAAGAAAATTTCTGTAGGAAATGTAATGATATCCCCTCTTTCCTTTCTGATAATTCTAATTTGTGTGCTCTCTCTCTCTCTCTCTCTCTCTTTTTCTCTCACTCTCTCTTTCTCCCTTCCTCCCTCCCTCTCTATCTCTCTTTGTTCAGTTTGATTAGAAGTTTGCAATTATATTGATATTTTCAAAAGATCAGCTTTTGGTTTCATTGACTTTCTTTACTGTTCTTCTATTTTCTATTTCATTGACTTCTACTCCTACCTTTACTAGTTCCTTACTGTTGCTTACTTTGGGTTTAATTTGTTTCTCTCATTAAATTTTCTTTAGGTGGACATTTACATAATTGATTGTGATCTTTATTCTTTACTAATATAAACATTTAAAGTATACTTTTCCCTGTAAGCACTTGAAAAGAATATATATTCTTCTAGATTGGGGAATAGCATTCAATACGTATCAATTATGTCAAGGTGATTGATAGTGTTGTTCAAATTTTCTATATCTCAGTTCATTTATTTGTCACTAATTATATCAATTACTGACAGAGGTGTGCTGAAGTACCCAACTCTAATAATGGATATATGTATTTTTTCATATCTAAAGTTTATCTCCTATAAATACTACATCATTTGCTCTTGCCTTTTTTTCAACATAACAATCTCTATACTGTAATTAAATCTTTTTTTGCTTTATATTTAATATAATTATTAATCTATTTGGGCTTAAATCTACCATTTGCTATTTGTTTGTTGTTTGTCTCATTTCTTATTTATTCCTTTTTCTTCTTTTATTTTCTTGACTTGAATTATTAAGTATTTTCAGTAGAGTATTATTATCTTTTCTATTGGCATTTTATAATAGCTAAAACTCTTTTTTATAAAACTTCACTAAGGTTTCACTAAGTATTTAATAAACACTTTTAACTTATTATAGTCCACTTTAATTAATATTTCATACTTTATATTAATATACAAGATCCCTCCAACAGTATACTTGCATTCATTCCCTCCTTCCTATTGTTATCACTCATTTTATTTCTAAATATCTTATGACCTTCAAAATACAGTTATTATTTTTGTTTTAAACAGTCAACTGTCTTAAAAAATTAAGAAGTGAGAACAGTTATAGTTACCTGTATATTTATCATTTCCTGTGCTCTTCATCCCTCCATTTAGATATGTTTCCTTCTGATATGTTTTCTCAGCCTAAAGGACTTCATTCAATTTGTCTTGTAATGTTGGTCTGCTAATGATAAATTCTCTCAGCTTTCGTTTGTCTGTATGTATCTTCACTTTGCCTTCATTTCTCGAGTGTATTTTCTTTGACTATACATCTTGTTTTCTCTTTTATCACTTTGAAGATATGACTCCATTGTCTTCTAGCATGTATTGTTTCTGATGAGAGGTTGTGATAATTCTTATCATTGTTTCACAAATGCAATTTGTGTTTTTTCTCTGTTTACTTTTGAGATTTTCTGTTGTATCTTTGATATTTAGTAATTTAATTGTGATATGCCTAGGTGCGGTTCTTTTGCTTGGGGGATTTATGAATTTTTGATTCTCTGGTTGAATTTTTAAAAATTGAATTTGGAAAAATGTTTACCTTAATATTGTAAATATTTTTTCTGCCATATTCTCTTTCCTCCTCAGACATCAATTACACATGTGTTAGATATTATATTGCTATATATTTTCCCAGAGGTCATTTGGGCTCTGGGCATTTATTTTTAGCTTTCTTTGTTTTCTGTCATATAGTTTCTATAGACTACGTAGTCTACAGAATGAGTCTTCAAGCTCATTAACATATATATATATAAAATACAACATGGTTTATACTGACTGTTAATAATTCCAATAAAATTCAGGACTAGAGACTTTTATACTTAACTTTACTAATCTTATACATGTATCTCCTTTTTCTTATGGTGAAAATGCCTGTTAATAAAAATGTTTACTTTTTCCACAATACATATACTAGTTTCAAAATTACAATAATATGTTTCTTAGTTTAATATTCTTTTGCAAACCTTTTTTATCCTTAGGATACATCCTACTAGGATTGCACAGTTTAAATTACTGTGTTTTAAAGTCACTTGGTGGAGTGATATCATCAACAGATTCACAATTTCATTCAATTTGCTTTAAATATTTGGAAATTTAAAAAATGAGTTTGTTTAATAACTAAGTAAAATATTTACATGATTTCAAAGTCAAATCTACAAAATATTGTATATACTAAGAAATCTAGTTTCTATACTTCTCTCTTCTGCCCTATTTTCTTCCTTTCTTCATAAATAATAAAATAAATATACATATAGCTTATCATTCTATTATCTAAAATATGAGAAAATATATAAATATTCTTATACCCCTCTTTTAAGCTAAATAATAGTATTCCATGCATCCTTTTCCTTTATTTTACTAGTATTTTAATTCAGTAATATATTATAGAGATAACTCTCTCTATAGCAAATTGTTTTTACATATGTTTATTTTTCTTTTTATAGATACATACCACTCTCTTATGTGGATGCACCATAGTTTATTCAACCAGTCCTGTAATCAGACATCTGGGTTGTTTCTATTATTTAGCTATTATAATAAAATAACAATGAATCACTGAAGCCTATGTATTTTTATATTTTTCCAGTGTATCTTTGGCAGTTTCCTGGAAATGGAGTTGTTGTGTCAAAGGTAACTGCACATGTACTTTTATTAGATATTGTCAAAATTCCCTTTATAGGAGTTGTGACATTTTGCAGTCTCACCAGCTCAAGATGAGAGGGTCTGTTTTCTATAGCTTCACCGGCAGACTGGATTTTCGAACTTTTGGATTTTTACCCATCTGATGGGGAATGAAAAAAAAAATATCCTCTCCTGCCAATATCTTGGGGTTTTCATTTACACTGCAAAGAACAAATTGTAAACCACTTTGCATAGTGTCCCAGCCCCAAAATGGGGGTTTGATTTACCATGTAATTTATTTCTGGTTCATATTTCTGTTCTGAACAAGCTTTTGGGTTTGAGGTTACAAACAAAATAATTCGACTGTTTACTTGTGGTTAAACAAATGGCATAAATACATATTTGGAAAAAATCCTTTTTGAAGGGGAAAAAGTCAGGCAATAGTTTCCAAAAATTATCATGTATTTGTCCGACAAACATTTGATTTAATAATATCTTGGTTCCTGTCGTAATAAGAGGTGTACTTTTTTCTAGTCAGAAGACTTTAGGTCCTTGATAAGATAGCCAAAAAGATCTGATAGGCCTTTCTTTCTGTAGTCATTCTCATGAGTTTGACTGGTAATGGATAGTCAGATCTTCTTTTACATTGTTTTATATTTTGTTCTTCCTGCATCATTTTATTTCCAGTTTTCCTCAACCTTCTTACTCAAAGACTTTTATATTTTCCTTTCCCACTTTTTAAACCTATTATTTTTTCTTTTTTACTTTTACCTGCTTTCATTTTTTTTTCCTTCTATCTTGCCCACAGATTTTCTTTAATTCATGTACCTAATTCTCATTTTGGTTTCTTCCTGCCCTGCGTCCCATTTTGGCATAAGAAACATCTCTCACCTGAGTTATGATCTACATATACCTAGAAAGAAGATATTATTTTTAAGGAAAGATCTCTTTGCCTGTATTGTTGCCATCCTTGACCTGATAAACTTAGCTTTCATGACCCACTAGGATTACCTGTACAAAGGTGTCAGGATATCTCATTCCCTAGCAGATTTGTGCTGACTTCCTGGATGCACTATAACTTTCTGTATCTTTCCCTTTATTTCTTTGATAAAACATTTATGGTGCCTCTATTAAATGCCAGCTCCTGAACTAGGCAGCACAGGTACATAAATAACATAGAGCTCTTGCTCTGAAAGGGCTCACAATCTAGTACTGACTGATTTCAGTTGTAACCTATGAAGAGATAGGAAACGTGGAAATCTCTGCTGGTGATTGTCCACTCTTCCCACTCCTCCATGGCTTACTCCTTACTTTTTCACTCCATTTGCTATATTCTCCAGGAGTCCCTTCTGACTCCTCCTTTCTCCATTCCCAACATTGTTTGTTGCCCATCCTGGAGGTTTCCAAATCATACTGAACTTTCCCCATTTTATCACATTTCACCATAGTGTATTGTATTAATAATTGTGTCCTTTTCTAGACTAGAAGCTCCATGAGGGCAGGAACAGGTCTCTGTTATTAACTGTAAATCTCCAGCACTTGACAGTATCAGCAGCATAGCAGACACTCAAAAAATGTTTTCTAAATAAATGGCTATGTATTCACATAGAAGTATATATCGTATGCAGTAAATGAAAGAGGTAAATGAAAGAGATAGAAAGAAAAAAAAGCACACATTCCAATGAAAATGGAATAACCAAGGGTGTCACAAATATAATAACCTCTTTGAAGTATGTTCCAATGATTATTTTGCAGAAATTTTGCCAGTTATAATCTCATGTACCTTTGAAGTATATTTTAAAACAACTATCGCTCCAATTTGTTTAACTTCCCTAGTGGTATTGATTGTACCCATGAAACACTAATGAATAACTCATTCTGACATTTACAGGCAAGCACAATGGTTAGATAAGTCTCACAAATGTTAATCAGTAATTTCCCATAGCTTAATCACAGTTGTACCTCACAAAAGACTTTAAGGTCCAAGTAAATAGTTAATGTGTTTGCCCTGATACATTAATAACTTCAAAAGTTGAAGCCTGGGATGAGGGGGTGTGGGAGATGTGGAGGGGAGGAGAATTATATCTTGCACCATGCTCCCATTTATAGATGTTCAAATATCATAGAAAATAGGTTTTAGTTTCTGAATATATTCATTGTATTTTTTTCCCAGGATGTATTTGTATTTTTTATTGTTTTTTAAAATAAATTTATTTTATTATGTTTTTTATTGGCTAAACATTGGAAACAAAAGGCACAATTTAATGGCTAAAGATTTTCCTAGCTTGTGATTATACCAAGGAAGAAGCAATTTTAATTCTCATGTGTAATACTTTTGGAAAAAATCTTGGTTTTAAGGCTATATGTTGGTATCTCTAATTTATTACTCTTTTCTTCATGTTTTTAAAACTACATTTTCTTTTTCTATTTCATACATATTTTCTATGCAAACTGAGTTTCAACTGAAGCTATTAGATTAAGCTGATAGAAGAGTATTCTAGAATTGCAAATAAAAGTCAATTAGATCTTTAACACATTAACTGCCATGTAAGTCATATTGAACTCATGCTAGTTTTGAGCCTCGGGCTTCATGAAGCATATGTAACTCACACATCTCTTTACCTTGGGAGCACTTGGTAACATGCATACCATGCTGTAGCGTACTTGCTATTTATGTGAGTGATGGGTGGCCCCTTGGGCAAAAGCCTGCAGTTGGTTCATGAAAATCTTACTTGGTGATGTTCTTATTGTTATAATTAATATTGACAATTTAATTGCATATAACACATACAGAAAACAACAACGACAAAAAAACAAACAAATTTTTCACATTAAATTAGAAAGGATAGTTTTGTTTTTGAAGTTTTTATTCTATTTTTTTTAATAAAACACCATAGCCCCAAGGAAAAAAAAATTTCTAGTGTGGCAGTCAATGTGTTAAACTAAATTTATTGTAATTTTATCTTTTGACAAATGATTCAATTGATTTTGCAGATACTACGCCAATGAGAGTCCTCATAAGAATATTTCTTAGACTCTGGTTTACCTCACTCAAGAGACTTACAGTTATCTCTGATTATTTAACAATGAGTAAAATTTGTCTGGAACAAAAGGAAGGGAGAACTGACAATGCTAAACTTTACCAGAGCCTTGTGCTTCCAGAAAATGGCTGTGGTTAATAAATCTCACCAACTTTTTGTTTTCTGAAATTCCCCACTTTTTGTTTGTTTGTTTGTTTTTGTTTTCAACTCCTTTATGTTTATTCTTGCCAAGTTTGTGAAAGGGAATCTTCATTAGCATTTGTTAGATGAAATTGTTACATTTTAAATAAAACTTTCATTGTGTTGTGTTTCATGGTCATTTCTTCAATGTCTGTCTTGAGTATGAATCCTACAATCCATACAAAGAAACTCTTTCCTAACAAATACTTTCATCTGAAGAGCTGATCTGCCTTGATGTCAAATAAATATAAATTCCTTTAACTTTCTTTTTATTTTATAGTATCTAAGCTATTGAAAGAAGTCATAATATGTTTTACGTTCTGGAAAACAGCTTACTGAAAGAAACCACCCTTCCCTATGTGACTTGGATAGCAGTCACTGCCTGCTCTTTCTCAGGCCCTCTGTGAGACTTGCAGATGACTTTCTTGTGTACCTGTGACAAGGCCAAACACATACTCTTCACGTTTTGCTTGAACCTGCTGACAAAGCCAGACACAATTTTGCTTTTCACCAACTTCCCATCTTTATCTCATGAATGATTAGCTAATATTACAACAGTTTGTTTTTCTGAAACTAGCTAGACACAGAAATAAACATTTCCTGCCCATCTAAATAAAAGAGACTTCTCCTGTTTGGAAAACAATCCATCTATCTATCCCCACACATGTAACTTGTCCATTCTTTCCTGTAAATGTTTCAAGGCAAACGCACCCTGTAGAGACACTCTAATTTTCTGATCTGGAGGGCTATCCCTAGGGCAATAGCTGGTAATTCCCTAATTGTCATGGGAGATTAGGTGCAAGTGGGAGTTGCACTTCTTCTCATTCTTACTTTCTAGACAAATAAAAATGCAAAATGCTACCAACTTAAAGAATCATTAGATAAGACTATGAGAGATACTAACACATTCTCTTTGGTTAATTTCTACTTCAGAGATATAGAAAGTTGGCAATTATTGTTTTTTATAGC
Source organism: Cheirogaleus medius (assembly GCA_008086735.1). Lineage (NCBI taxonomy): Eukaryota > Metazoa > Chordata > Mammalia > Primates > Cheirogaleidae > Cheirogaleus > Cheirogaleus medius. The sequence continues at coordinate 21,676,335 of VBSM01003176.1, read as the reverse complement.
AATTTACATTGCTCAGTTACAGTAAATTTACCTATTTACAAAATATTAATAAATGACTTATTATTTTTAAATACTATTTATTTACTGCATGTCTCTCCATTTTCAATAATACTCCAGTGACTCTGACTGAGTGGGGGAACTGGGGGAAGGAAGAAAATCATATCAGCTGACGATCCAGTAAGTACCAGGCATGGGTTGGACATCTACATTCACTTAATCCTTTAAATGACTCATGTGAGATAGATACTATTCCCATTTTACAGATAAAAACTGAGACTCAGAGGTGTTAATATCCTATTAAGCAACACACACTGATAGTAACTGATAGAGTTTCACGTTTTCTCAATATCTTACATGCCTTTGGAGATAATTCTTCAGAAATCAGTAAACATTCAATGAATTTTAGAACTCACTCCTTAAGACAAACACATATCTATGCCTTCTATCCATATAGCTTATATTGGTAAAACCTATATAGGTAAAACCTATCATTATTAAAAATGATATTTCATTATTCAAAAATAGCAGATATTTCATTATTCAAAAATAGCAGATTTTTCCCCCAAAAATCAAACTCAATGCATAAAACCTATTTAAAAATAGTTTTCACTGTTTTGTTTTGTTTTGCATGAACCAGAATTCAGATTAAGTAAAAATAGAGATACATGAGGAATTGAGTAAAAACAAAGATCTTTGGTTGAAAACCAAAATAAAATTTTAATTATTTGATCAGAAAGTATTTTCTTACAGGACAGCTCTGTGTAAAACATCAGGAGGTGCTAACAAATAAAGATGTATTTGTGTCCAAAAGATTTGTCTTTAAGGTATTTAAAAAAATTCCTGGGGCCAATCATGAGAGAGAGATCATGGAGTCTAATTGCCAACTTCAGGCAATTGTTATGTTACTTAATGTCTTCTTGGACACCCTTCTGGGCTTGATTGTGTAGGTCTGTCCTTGTCTCCTCCATCTTGTCCCCAAGTGTTATTTCTACCCTTCTACCTGTATTAATGGAGAGCTGCTCCAGGCCTGTGAACATCTGTCTAGTCACACATTTCACTTTACCTCTAACACTGACATCTTAATTAAATAATAAGTGAGCAAGGAAAAAAACCTGTCCTATATGATAGTGGAAATTATATACTAAAAAACGTCAACTATCCAATGGAAGACTAGCAGTCTGGAAGTTAGAAGCTGTTTCCCACCATCAGCAAAATAAACGATTCCACTTTATTTATTTGAAGCCATAATTTTCCAACCCACTTCACTGTTTGCTTTATGCAATGAGTTCTAGAGTCAGAAAAACTATAATTTCATGACCCCTGATTATGTAGGCTGAAAACTTGGGTTCAGTGTAACCATTAGCTTGTTTTATCTGACTTTAGATGAGGCGTTTTACTCTCTATCAGCCACTATTTCTAATTTTCTTGTAGATGTTTATACATCTTTGGAGAAAAAACTTTTAGGGCAGTACAAATGCGGCTTTTGCAGCTTGGCAGAATGCTACAGGAGCAGAGTAATTGTCATAGATGGTTCATAAGCAAGAGGGTAAGCCAGATCTGAGAAAGATGACAATGCTTAAATAAGGTTAAAAAGTGTACGATTTCCAATAGAATTCTGTGACTTTTTTAACATTGAGAGAAATGAATTTTTAGGCATAAACAGTATACAAGATTGTACAAAAGTTAATTTTAAAAATATTTTTTCTTTCAAAAATGAAATATTCTACAATTTAAGGAAATGCTGACATGTTTCAGAACGCTAGTGTGTGGTGCTCAGCCATTTTAGATGCTCCTGGCTCCATCTAGTGAGACATACAAGCAATAGCATCAACATTTGACTTAATGCTTTGTACCCCCAGGAGAGTTTAACTCTGCAGAAAAAAACAGGAGTTAGAATAACCTCCACTTACTCTATGAAGTTTGAGATACTAAGAAAAATCATTGTGTAACCTTGATGTGTATGTAACATTATTTTTAATAATGCAGATATAGATCTCGCTAAACATTTCAATTGTACCTTTATCCTTGAAATGTTTATCAACCTCTAGTACAATTTTCTCTTTGAATACATTTTGCATACATTTCCAGCCGAAGTTCATGGAAAGTTAGAATACATATCTGAGATTATAAATTGAACCCAAATGCAGGTTGAAACATAGGAATTAGAAAGAGTTATTTTATTTAATTCCTTAGGACTATTTGACATTTCAGTTGGAAATGTTAAAATAATTTCTTATGGAAGAAAAAGAATGGGTGTTTTCTTTCGGAAAACAGACTCTTGACATGTATAAATGATATTTATATTATAGGAAAAGCACATTAAAGAAGAGGATGAAGTTGGCTTTGAAAATGTTAAAAAACATGAGGGTCAGAGGTGCCGATTGTAAAAACATTTAGTGTTTTGGTTTCTAGTATCACAAACACCTTTTCTCAAAGAGGTTTTGAAATAAAATATGTGACTTTAACTAAGACAAAAATATATAGAAGTGTAAAATACCTTCAATTCCTGCTAAGATAAGCTCTATCTGTCATAAACCAAGGTCAGTGTATGGGTGGACCAGCAGGGAATCACATGAGCATTAGAAATCTTCTGTTTGTTCCATCTCCCAGAACAGGTTGTTAAGGGAAATGCTATCTTATGCATTTAGTCATTTGTTGATGATTTACTAGTTTAGCACACAGGACAGTATAGATATGATTTTATTTGCATTGCAGTCTTAAATAGTTGATGATCAAGAAATATAACAAGACTTTATTTGATAGACATTTATTCTCATTTTTCTGACAGAGTAATGTTTTTTTTTTTTTCTATTGACAGAGTAATGTTGATGAACTCTACAAAAGTTCTTTCTGCAAATACCACTGTAGAATTCACAATTAGGACCAGCTACATAATTTGCAGTGGTGTGCCCAGTGGAGAATGAAAATACAGGTTCCTTTGTTTAAAAATTATTAAGAATTTCAAGATGGCAACAAAAGAAACTTAAACCAAGTACAAGGCACTTCTGAGAGTGAAGGCCCATGCTACGGCAGAGGTAGTATGCCTATGAACTCATTGACTTAGGCCAATATTTTGTTTCACCCTTGTTGAAAGGTAAACCGAGGCACATAAAAAACATTACAGTGTTTATTTGAGTACTCAGCAATCCATGAATTGGGCATCCCTAGGCTGCAAGTGGTCCCAGGACTCCAATGAAGGGGGAGCTTCCATAAGGAGAATGAGGAAGCAAGGCAAAGAAAATATTTGGTTAGAGTGGGGCAGTAGTCTTATTCAGGTCATTTTTGTGGAAAGTCCTTAGTTAGAGGTTAGTTGGAGACTTCTGATTGGTTAAGATTAAGTTTCATTTTACCATTTACACTGAATTGGGTGTCAGTTTTTGTTTTGTTTTGTTTTGTTTTGTTTTTTAATATAGGTTCCCAGGCCTCTGGAGCCATCTTGTCCTAATAGTCTCCTAATTAAAACTTTTTTAAAACACTCTCATTTAGTGTTTCCTTAGCCAAACCATTGTATGTATGTATATCACACAGTACATATAATACCTAGATATATAAAGATTAAAACAAATCTCTGCTATGATTTCTGATTACCTGACGAAAAGACCAGATGAACAAATTGGTAGGTTCAGACTTTTGACAGCTTCCTCAAATCACCCTCTCATGCAGGGTATACTACTTGGTGCATGGAGGCAAATTCACTATTGAGGTGAAGGAAGCTTTAAAGCCATCAAGCTTTAGAGCCATAACAAGGCCCTGGGAAGCTCTTTGGCAGTTAGAACACAAGTTCATATGTCTGCAAAGTAAATATTTTAACTGCAATCTATTATGAACCTTGGCTCTACCCACTCTGACTTCCCCTTTGACATTCTTCTTCTGTGTCAGGTGGCATTGGAGTGGCCGTGAGCATCTTTGAAAACTACTCAAGGGGAAGTTGAGTTAATCTGGACTGAGAGGAATATGTTTTCTGTTTGTTTGTTTGTTTGTTTGTTTGTTTGTAGTTACTTCTGTGTATCGTTAAGTTATTGTCAGCCATCCTGGGGCTTTCCTACACCCACTGTGCTGACACAAAGGTGCAGAGCCAGAGGTCATATCATGAGGAGCACGTGTCTTCCACCTCCAGCGCCAGAAGTTGGTAGGCAGTGGAGAAGAAGCAAGGCTTAATGTCTACAGAGACATAAATTCATCTGTGGCAAATCATTATAAAAGTGTGTCAGAAAAAGAACATATTTATTGTCCCTTTTGTGATATTTATAAGTTTTTTCGAATTTGTGGTGCATTGTAATTTTTTTCACGTTTTAAATAGAAATTGACTTTTGTGTCTAAATTTGTGCAATAGGACCTTGAATAACATCATTGTGCTCAATGTCATTTAGGTATAAGGTTGGTGAGAAAAAAAATCAAATTTTTTAGGGGCACTGTCTGTGTGAAGTTTGCATGTTCTCCCAATGTCTTTGTGAGTTTTCTCTTGGTACTCCAGTTTCCTCCCACATCTCCAAGCTGTGTCTAAATTGTCCACAGTCTGAGTGCATGTGGGGTATGTATGGGTGTGTCCCTGTGATGGAATGGCGTCCTGTCCAAAGTGGGTTCTCACCTTGCACCTGAGCTGCTAGGCTCCGGCCAACCTGAATTGGAATAAGCAGGTTAAAAAATGAATGAATGCATGCATACAAATTATTGCCAGATAAAAATTCATAAAGTAGATGATAATCACACAAATGCACAATAAACGACGTTATATGAAAGCACTCAGCCATCCTGTCACATTTATTCTTGTTTGTTTTTGAACTGTGTGGTGGTAGGAAGTGCTTCTTACAATTTTCACTTTGCAAACATTTATTCCCTGATTTAACCCTCTATCGCTACAACTGCTGTCACACATGGCTTCACCAATAACTGGGTAATTAATGATCTTACTTGTTTTTATTAATCTTTGTTATATGTATGTATAGCTCACATTTATTTCAATGTGGAATGTTAGAAATGTTTGGGATCTTTGGTGATATGTTTGTAGCCAGAAATATGCCATAAGAACTTAACTCTTGTTATTAGCCTATGGTCAAACTGGTTTCATTACACATCATTTCTCTTAAAGTCACAGTTTTCAAGAACCTATCCATGACGTTAAGGGAGGACTTACTGTATTTGTGATTTTGAGAGTTCTTCTCAAAGATTCTCCCTTCTTCTCCACCTCCAGTTCCCCTAGTTCCAATCCCATAAATTTCAGACCACATCAGATTTAGACCTACCCGTTGGAGGCTGCGAAATGGAAGAACACAGAGGTGGAAGGCCTGGCCCGAATTCCATTCAGATCAGGATTATAGCCCAGTTTAGATCAAGATCAACTACGGCTGAACTGGGAGAGAAATTATTTTAGTGAGAATTTCATGATTTTTTAACACCATCCCTCGAACTCTCCATTCGTAGGATTAGTTTTAAGTATAAAATTTCAGGATCTCTCTAACACCACAGGTTTAATTTAATGGGAGAAGGGAGAGTTTTGTCTTTGGCAAGCCCCAGCCCCTCCCCTCAGCTCTGCCTCGGGCTAGTTCACCTCCACCCCGTGGTCCCTTCCCTGCACGGGCTCCTTTCCTTCCAAGACCCTGCTCAGCATCCCCTCCTCTCTTACAGTGCTCCTTTGACATCTCTGTTCTATCCACAACCCTTTGAACTGTATCATCCACTATTTTCTCACCTGGGTGACATTTCCTGATCTAAAATTTGCCAATTTCTATTCTTTTCAAAACCGATCTGGTCCACCAGCCCTTTTCTTCGGTGCTGATTTTGATAGATAGCTAGTAAATGGCTTTTTAAAAAAACGAAGCAAGCAGTTAAATAGATTCTAATTAGTAACATGAACTCTCTTCTTACTTAAAAAAAACTGACTTTATTTTATAGAACAGTTTTAGATTTGAGAAGGTAGCACAGAGGGTTCCCATATACTCTGCACCCAGCTTCCCCTACCGTTGACATCTTGCATTAGCACAATATGTTTGTTACAATTAAGGAACCAATATTTATACATTATCCAAAGTCCAGATTTCCTCAGTTTTTGTCTGATGTTCTTTTTTTCTCCAAGGATCCCACCGAAGACACCATATTACCTTAAGTCATCATTTCCTCTTAGGCTTCTTTTAGTTGCAACAGTTTCTCAGACTTTCCTTGTTTTTGATGATTTTGACAGTTTTTGAGGAGTACTGGCCAAGTGTTTTTGTAGGATGTTTTTCTGTTGGAGTTTGTCTGATATTTTTCTCATGATTAGACTGGGATTATGGAGTTTAGGAAGGAAAATCACAGAGGTAAAGTGCCATTTTTATCACATCACTTCTAGGTTACATTCTATCAACATGGTCTAATACTATGTTTTTCTGATATTGCTAATTTTCTTTCTTTTTTTTTCTTTCAGCATATTACAAGGGTACAAATGTTTAGGTTATATATATTGCCTTTGCCCCATCTGAGTCAGAGCTTCAGTGTGTCCATCACCCAGACGGTGTGCACTGCACACATTAGGTGTGTATATGGGTATATACACATACCCTTCTCCCCATCCCACCTGCCCAACATTTGATGAATGTTATACTATATGTGCACTTCAGTGTTGATCAGTTAATACCAATTTGGTGGTGAGTACATGTGGTGCTTGTTTTTCCATTCTTGGGATATAGTAGAATGTGCTCCAGCTCTATCCAGGATAATACAAGAGGTGTTAGGTCACCATTGGTTTCTGTGGCTGAGGAGAACTCCATGGTATACATATACCACATTTTATTAATCCACTCATGTATTGATGGGCACTTGGGTTGTTTCCACATCTTCGTAATTGTGAATTGTGCTGCTATAAACATTCGAGTGCAGATGTCTTTTTTATAGAATGTCTTTTGTTTCTTTGGGTAGATGCCCAGTAATGGGAATGCTGGATCAAATGGAAGATTTACTTGTATCTCTTTGAGGTATCTCCATATTGCTTTCCACAGAGGTTGTACTGGTTTGCAGTCCCAGATTTAATACTGTTGATGTTCACCTTGATCACCTGGCTGAGGTAGTGTCTGTCAGGTTTCTTCACCATGAAGTTTTGTGTTTCTCCCCCCTTGTATAACTGCGATCTCTGGAAGGAAGAAACTATACCTATGCCACACTTAATGGAGTGGGGAGTTATGTTACCTCCATGAGGGCGGAGTATCTATATAAATTATTTGGATTCTTTTCCGTAGGAGATTTGTCTCATCTCCCTTATTTATTAATGCATTCGATCATTTATTTATATCAGTATGGGCTCACTGATATTTATTTCATATTTGTTTTATACTGTAGGTATCTAATACTTCTTTATATGAAGCAATTAGTAGATTTATTGTATAATAGTTGTTTTTCTTCAAAGCCACAAGTCTTCAAATTTTCTAAAATGACAATAGTAAATTTTCATTTTCTAAACAGCTTGCCTAATTGATTTCATTATATTTGCATATCTTTTGCTAACTGATACTAATAGAGATGTCATATGTATTTATTTTATTTTTTTTTAATTTCAATATATTAAGGGATTACAGATGATTTTGTTACATGGATAGCTTTAATAATGCTTACTTTTTAAATTTAGTTTGTTCCTCAAATTTTGTTGGCTTTAGTTATTGTTGGTTGATCTTTCAGTTGGTTGCTATGCTCTTTCGACATACTCCCATCAGTGCAGTGTCTTTTTCTCTCTTGTTGTTTGAGTACTTCCTTACTTTCTAGTACTACAGGATGCCCCACTGATACTCCCTGGCTGGGAGAGGAAGAAACGAATGCCTCCTTACTTCTCCCTCCTCTGATACCCTGAAAGCAGAGTAGAGGTGCAAGTCCTGATTCTTTACCAGGACCCCAGTGGGGAGAGGAAGTGCCAGATTACTGCTGGCCCAGACCTAGAAGTCTAGGCTCCTCTCTTACTCTGCTGGCATGGGTGATGGTAAAGCCACAGTGTTTTTCTGTGGTGTTTAGCTGAAACAAGCAGTTATTGTTTAAAAATTTTCTGTGTTCCAATGATGACCCTTTCTTGGTCTTTGGTTGAAGAGAACAGGCTTTTGTTGGGGCTATATACGTTTTCTGTGTGCATTGGCCTTTCCAGGTAACTGGCATCTTCAGCTCCAAGTCAGGGGATATATGAGGCTAAATAAATAAATAAATAAATGAAACATAATATATAATAAAACAAAAACCCAGAGAACCCATTACCATGTTGTTCCTTGGGTCCTGAGGTTTCTGTCTGTTGCCTTTTCTCAATCTTTCAGAGTTTTCTCTTGCTTGTTTTATAGATAATGTCCAAGGGTTTTAGAAGTCCTTAGCAGGAGGAGTACATGAGAGTATGTCTATTTCATCTTCCCAGATGAATCTTCTATTTACTTGCTTTTTAAAAGTTCTTTTTGGAAGCAATAATCAAATTGAATGCCATATTGAGAATGTACTTCGTTGCAGGTACGACTGTCTGCTTTTTTCCATGAAAGTCACTAAATATTTCTTATTTTTCTTTACCAAACATATGGGAACCTTTGTGTTATATTTTACTTATAAATTTTAAAAAGTAAAATAGGAAATTAGTGATCAATGAATTGGTTTCTGTCCCCATCAGACAGTAAGAAATGTGACATACAAGACTGGGATGGCTAAGGAGTCACATTTCTGTGAGATGTAACACAAATATTTTGTTTCCACACAGCAGTAGAGCAACACAAGCTGTCCATGAGCATTCCTAAAGCAGTACCCAACATCTGGTAGAACTTAGAAATTAATCAGGGACAGCTACATGTGGCAAGTAATCTAGAGTCAATTATCACTTTGTCGATTAGGTAAAAATGACTCAAATGCCCTAAATTCATTCACTCCTGTGGGTTCCCTGGAACAGTTAACCAAAACCTCAATTTCATAAAATGTAATCCTTAATAAGCATAAATAGTCAAATTCAGTCATATGATCATTTTGACCATATTGAAAATAGCAAGCTTTTTATTATGCAATGACTTTCATGTTTTTGTTTTATCTTTTGAAATAAAAAAATTAAATGGTTCATATAAAAGTTCTTGAAAACCTTGAATATAGGTGTACTTACCCACTTGAATCTTTCACAATTCAAATATGCAACCATAAGATTGGAAATGATTTGATATTGGACAAAATGTGGTGGTAAACATATTCTAAAGACAAAGGTTTCTATTCAAGAAAGCAAACAGCAAATAAAAGAAACAATCAGAATATTATCATTATTAATGTAAGGCAATATTTATCTAAGGCCATTCATTTTTAAAATATGGAACAGGCTACAAAGTATATGACAAGGAAAGTAAAAGGAAGAAATGACTTAAGAAACTTAAGAAAATTATCTAAAAAATCAATGGTTCTCTTAAGTATGGCCCTGAATCACTAGCATCAGCATCACCTGGAAACTATTTATTAGTAGATTTGCAAGGTCTTGTTCTCCAACCCAGTTGTATTGATTCAAATTTTCTGGGGTGGAGCCTAACAATTTGTGTTTTGACAAGCCCTGTAGGGAATTTTACATTTGTGTGTATTCATTGATATCAAAATTTTATGTCAAATCAGGAAGAATTTTAAATATTTTTAATGTGCTCATTAAAATTTGTTCTTCTTCATTTTGGGGGGTTATCAAATAATCCAAGAGTCCATTCATTACTTCTCTTATAAATTTATCTCTTTTTCTTAATGAATTACTGCTTTTGGTATAATCTGAATTATTTTGTTGTTGCAATTCATGTTCAATGACAGATGAAGTTCTTTTGGTTTCATTATCTTTAGGGCCTTTGCTTTATATTTCATTAATTTTTCCTCATTTCTTTAATGAACAAAGATGTGCAAAGAATGTACCCATCACATAGGAGAAGATAGGGAATATGTCATTTCTAACTGGTTCTATGGAAAGATTTTAAATATTTTAAACAAGTATTCGCAATTACAGTTACAATGGCATATTCCCAATCCAACCTCTGCTTAGTTGACCCTAAAAAATGTCAATCACAACATTTTCCTCCGGAGTGAGCACAATAGAGAAGATATCAGAGTAAAAAGAGACAGTTATCTTTAACTTAAATTGCGGCTAACATTATACTTTTGCAATTTTTACATACAACCATGAGACCACATTGTTAGACTCATCCCCCCCAGGACTTCAGGGGAAGCTTTCATGGGAAGAAATGAATCTGAAGAGAATTTTGCAGAGCTAAGGAAGGTAGCTCTCAAGCATCGGGCCCCAGGCAAACTTAGCTAGAGGAACCACTTAATAATGTTTTCCCTCAACAGGAATCTTGCCGAACAATGTATTTTGTATATTAAAAGTAGTACAAGACTAAACTAAACAACAGTATAATTCAATTTAGGCATATTTCATTGATCCTGAAAATTTAACATGTTGAGTGATTGAATGACAGAAAACAAGTATACAGTTTTAATTTAGGAAACCATTCAATTATATTTTCAACACTGCCTTTTTTTTTTTTCAACAAGGGAAAGAAAATCTGAAATATCACAGTAGTTCCATAGCGGTACATGCTTTCTTCTTTGCTGCTTATTAACCTTATAAATCTCCATTAGCATTTTACAGTGGTATTGAATTTTTAGAAAATGAGCTCTCTAAATTTTTTTGCATTTTATGCAAAATCAGTTGGAAATGTTTAATCAAATTATTTGATGGTGTGGCCAACAATCTATTGACATTGTTAATGTCAAAGTGTCAACAACCTTGGGCATTTTTAGATAATTGCAATTATAGCATCAAATCCTACAAACAGGAAGACATTGAAATTTAATCCTATAAAATAAAAGCAAGGGATGAACTGAAAAAAATCAATGAAAAGGCTCCAGATGGTGTACAAATTTTGAAATTCTATTATTTCATTTTGGAATATCTTGACTTATGGCAATATTTTTTTGGATGCAGCTCCTATTTTTGATCAGCAGTATTCGATCTGCTCTTAATTATATCCAAGTTTATTTTTTTCACCTCAGATATTATATTTTCGTCTCTAGAAGTTTAATTTGGATCTTTTTAATACCTTCCATGCTTTTCTTTAATATCTGTATGATTTCCTCTATCTTCTTGAACATATGGACTCGAGTTATAACTGTTTTAATGTCCTTGTCTAGTAATTCTACATTTGTGTCATTTCTGGATCTGTTTCTATTGATTTAATTTCTCCCCATATGGGTCATATTTTCTTTTCATGTCTGGCGGTTTTTGCTTGGAAACCACACAATATGAATTTTAACTTGTTGGGTGCTGGGTACTTATGCACTCCTGTTAATATTATTTAACTTTGTTTGAGGGCTCAATTTAGTTACTTGGAAACAGTATGACCCTTTTGAAGCCTGCTTTTAAAATTTGGTAGACAGAGCCTGAGCAACATTTAGAGTAGGACTCATTTTTCCCCATGTGAATTAAGAGAGGTTTACACTCTGCCTGTTGGGAAAACAAACTATTTCCCACTCTGCAGAGGCTCTTGAGATTTATTCTATTTCAGTATTTTTGATGTTTTTTCCTCTGTTTTGGGTAGTTTCTTCCCATGCATGGGTTAATTGGTACTTACCTAAAGACTTGGATAGTTCTCTCTTCCATAGCTCTCTCTTTTCTGGTACTCTGGTGCTGCAAATTCTATTCCCTTGGCCTCCACAAATTCTCAACTCTGTTTTTTCAACCAAGCAAGTCTGCCAGCCTCTGGTCTGGGTTCCTCTTCCCTGGAAACTCTTTTTGGGTAGTAAGCTAGGGCAATCCCAAGCTTATCTCATTTATTCCCCTTCTCTTAGGAATGCATCTCCTGACCTGCCTGTTGTTCAATGCACAAAATCTTTTGTTTTGCATATTTTGTCCACTTTTATATTCCTTAAGGTGGGAGAGTGAATTCACTCACTATTACTTTGTCAAAGCTGGAAGCAAAAATGCCTGATAATCATATGTGAATAGAATCATTGCTTATGTCCACAAACATAATAGTATCATGATTAATCAGCAAATGTCTCAAAAATTATGTAATTTTAATTATTTTCATGTCTCCTTTTATTCATAAAAGTATCCTAATTTCCATGATAAATTATCTGGTAGTTCTAATTCTAGAATTTTAATGATGTATGTTAATATTTTGTACTAAAATAATTCATAAAATTTTGGATTAGATTTTGTGTTTTAATTTGAAACAGATGAAAATATGGCGACACCCTAATTCTCTTCATATGTATTAATTAGTGAGTCTAATGATTAAATTTTGTAACAGCACCCTGTAATTGTCCCTGCTTAAATAAAGCTTTCAAATGCATAAGAGGATTCTGTCAAAAGCCTGGCATTATGGCAGAATTCAGAACTGCATGCAGTTTTTGAAGCTTGTATGCAAAGACTTTAGTTAAATATATATTACTTAGCTTATTTCATATTACCAATATACGTTCTTACTTGGTTCTTTTTGTTTTACTTTTTTCCTCTCTTAATCCTCTCTCTTATTTCCCTTTTCCACATATGTTTAATATACTTATACGCCCTTGAATGTGTGTGAATTCTGATACATATGTAGCTTTTTAAGTAAACGTATTTGTTTTTTATTTACATTAATAGCATTATACCATGGGCTTAATTCTGTTTTTTCTTTCATTTTCACTCCATATATTTTAAGATCTATTCATGTTGTTATATATATATATCTCATTCATAGTTTCTAGTTGTTACATAGTATTCCACAGCGTGTATCTACCACATTTTATTATACAATGCCCTAGAGATGGACGTCACTGTTGCCTCAGACTCTCAACTATGCAAACAAAATGATAATTTCCTTGCTCACTATTCTCATGGACACATAAATTAATTTCTCTGAAATGTAAGTACAGAAATGAGCTTGCTGGATCATAAATTCTCTGAGCACTATCAGGTTACTATTCACAAAATTGTTACCAGAATATACAATCACTAGTAATGCAGTGGACGCTTATTTATTCACATAGTTCTTAACATTTTTTTTATTGTATGTCTTGCCAATTTGGGAAATATAAATTATTACATCATTGTCATTTCAATTTTCATTAATCTGATTACCAGCGGGTTTAAACCTCTATGTGGTTTGCCTTTTTTCTCATAGTGACTTACCTAAATTTGTATGTATTTAGATGTAAAATCTTTTTACTGGATTAGACTTTGCTATATTCTTTCAGTTTTCTGTTTTATAGTAATCTTGTCTAACCTTAATTTTGATGTAATCAAATATGATGCTTTTCCACCTTATTGTTTCTATTTAGGATCCTTATTTCAGTAGCTCTTCTGCACTTGTAGGTTTATAAAGATAATCTCTTACATATTCTTTAATTTTATTTCAGTTTTAACATTCCCTGTTAGGTTTTTAACTCTTCCTACATTTGCTTTTGAATATCATGCCTTACTCTGTATCATATGGCAAGCTACTTTTTCCACTCAATTCTTATAAATACTTTTGCACATTATGAAATTCAAAATGTGTCACATGTATGAGGTGAGGTTTTAAACATAATAGTATTTAAAAATAAGCAGAACGGATCTATTTTTATGCATTAATAACATTTATACATTTTCAGGTATGGTTTTTATGTGTTTGCTAGATACTTACACATTTGTGAAACCCAACAGTGCAAATCACAACAGTGAGAAAGTGTTTTGCTGTTATAGGTCCCGGAACGTCAAAGCTTGTGAATTTATGGTTTATTGCAGAGAAAAGACACAATAGACACAACAGCATAAAAGTAAATGTATGCATCTCAGCCAAAGGCTACCTCTCAGCAAGAGAGATGTCTGGAGAGGCTGGGAGTAAGTTCCAGTGGTCCTTCCTCTGCAGGGCTGTACCTTTTTCTCTCTAATCAGGAATGATTGATAAGTGCATTTAACATCATGGAACCAGGAGACCAAATGGAGTCTAGGCTGACCTTTTTATATCCTGCTGGTCACACAGGCATCTTTTTGCTATGTAATCAATGGCAGGGCACTCCAGGGATCTCAACAAGAACAGGTGCAAATCATAAATCTCCCCATTTGCCAAAAACAGTGTTGATAAGCTGGATCACCTTAGACCCATGTTGCCTCAGAGCCATGATTACAAAGCAAGCCTATTAGTCAGACATCGCCTGTTTGGACCAGGGGTCAGTACTGTGCAGATACTTTAGTAAAATAGCTCAACTGAACCTTGGGGGAGACCTTCCTAAGGTGATGGCTTTCTGGAGGCTCCAACTGACCTCAGCACTGCTCACCCACAACCCCCTCCATCAAGTAAAGCAAAAACTGCCACGATGCTTGAAGGGGGATGGCAGCAGGTTGTGGCAAATGCTGTTGGGATATCTTGACTGGTCAGTCTGTGAAGACAGTGAGTCTAACCAGAGTGTCTAATCAGCTTATAGTCAGCACATATCTGAAGTTCAAGTTTGCCTTTGTGTCATCCTCATGATTCTTTTCCACAACCACCTGTGCTTTTATTCAGCTTCCTACTTTCCTTAAATATTAAAAACAAAACAAAACACTTAGGTGTGTTTCCCAAGGCTCAAGGTGTGTTTTTACCTGATGACTGGATTCTTGTGTACTTATTGGAAGGAATGTTCACGTAAAAACCATGCCTAGTCCAACTCTGGGGAAACACTGGGAAACCATGACCTGTTTAATCTCAGAAAAACTTCCCTAGGCATTTCAGTTTATTGAGTTGTTTATTGACTATTTGATATGTATCAGACATAGTAATAAACAAATTTAAATATTTTATTTAATCTTCACAAATACTCAGTGAAGTAGGTACTTTTATTACCCCATATTACAAAAACATAAAATGAAGATCAGAGAAATTAAATAATTCACAACTATTAACAATCAACTCTAGGATTTGAACTTTGGCAGTTGTGTGATTTCTGAGCACGAAATCTTTTTCCTTAACATGGTGCCTGGTGGAGGTCATACTTAGAAGAGGGAGCAACTTGTAAAAACCTGGACTGCAGATGAAATTCTAGAAACTCCAGATACTTCTTCATGATTGGTGCTTAGGGTGTGTGTAGAAGCATAGGGTAGAGGGCGAATCTAAAAAGAGAAAGGATTATGAGGAAAGGTGAATACTGAGGCCTCATAATTGATTCTTCAGGCAAAAGGAATTCATTGAAGAGTCTTTTTTTTTTTAATTTCAGAATATTACAGGGGTACAAATGTTTTGGTCACATGGATTGCTTTTGTACTGCTTGAGTCAAAGTTATAAGTGTGCTCAACACCCAGATAGTGTGCATTGTACCTGTTAGGTATGATTTCACCCATCCCCTCCTCTCCCGTCCCACCCCTGCATGATTTCTATTGTGTTTTGTTTTTATCTGTGCACATGAGAGCTGATTGGTTAGTTCCAATTTAATAGTGAGTACATGTGGTGGTTTTTTTTCCATTCTTATGACATTTCACTTAGGAGGATGGTCTCCACTTCCATCCAGATTGTTGCAAAAGGTATTAATTCATTTTTTATGACTGAGTAGTACTCTATGATGTACACATACCACATTCTATTAATCCATTCATGAATTTATGGACACTTGAGTTGCTTCTACACTTTTGTGATTGTGAGTTGTGCTGCAATAAACATTTGAGTGCAAGTATCTTTGATAAAATGACTTATTTTCCCTTGGGCAAGTACCCAGTAGTGGGATTGCTGGATCAAATGGTAGGTCTATTTATATTATAGCAATTTATTTTTTACTATGGGGAGGGGGATACTAATGATTTAAAAGGCTATACAGCACTAATAATGTTCTAACATTTTGAGGTCATAAATATTTTATCATAATTTAGTATTTAATTATATTAGATATTTTAGTTAAATTGAGTCACATGGTATAAGGCCTAAAATTAAGATCCACTATCATGTGCTGCCTTGACATCTGGTGAAACCAAAAGGGTCCCTAATAGCTTAACTGCAGGTTCCCTTCCCACTCTGCTTCTGTGGGTAAGGTCCCCTAGCCAAATAACTCTTATCAGGGAGTCATGCCTGATTCTTGCTTGGCCCAGAGTAGTGGGTTTCTGTTCCCTGCCAGCCCACAGAATGATTCAAACAAGCCAACCACATCCTTTCATGGGAACCAAGGAGCACCACACTGTCTAGATACTACAAATCTGCCTTGTATAGTCCCTACTGGTTCTCTCTTTTCTGGAGTGCAATCCTTGTGTGGCCCTGGGTGGTGTGTGGTGTCCTCCTGCCCTGGGAAATGAGTGTATATGACTAGTAAACTGCTGTCATCTCATCTATCCATGGTTGGGTATCATGTGCTTGGCCATTCCATAACCCTAGGGTGGATTCCCCTCCTCACCAGTGGGGTGAATAGAAGGTGATTAAGACAAGACAGGAATAACTCTAACCCAAATCTGATAATTTAACAATTGCTTAAAAACCATTCAGTATTTTCTTGATTAAAAAACACAAGAAAACAACAAACAAACAGAGAATGAACTCCTTAGCTTAGTAATGAGAAATTCCATAATTTTAGTCTGTGCCTATCTCTCCAGCATTATTTTCCACAATTGGGAGCTACTCCTCGACCATTCATTGCATTGTTTTATAGCCCTCTATGTTGTAGCAAATGTGTGTGCTTTTACCCTTTGTTGTTTCCTCTTTCTGGAAAAATGTCTTATTTCTGTCCATAATCCTAAAAATCCCAACTCAACATCTTCTGGACTATGAGTCTTTTCTATACACCCCACTAAGAAGCTGTGTTTGTGTCTTCCTTTATGCTCTCACCGCCCTGTTTACACACACACACACACACACACACCCCACACTAAAGCACATATTACTCTATATTGCAATTATTTGTTCACATAACTTTCTACTATACTAGTCTGTAACCAGCTTAATGATAGAGTCCTTTTCCCATTAATCTTTGTATTTCTGGAATGTATGATAGTGATTATCATCTGATAGGTGATATCGGTGTTTCAAAATTCTAGCTCAATAAATGCTGTTGAATGAATGAATAGATCATTGTGAAATTCTGTCTAGCCAACGTCACTTTTATTGCTATAAAACTCACTATGCAAATATATAACTTGATTTCTGCTTTTCTTTCTTCCTTAACCCCTCTGTTGATGTAAGTAGTGGGAGGCTTACGTATCCTCCAGGTAAGGGAACCTCAGATATTCAGACACCCCATGGCTTCTGTGGGGCACCACTGAGTTGTAATTGATCCTATAATCTTTGGACATTGGCTTTCACACCTGCTGTGCTGAGATGATTACAGCACCAAGGTCGCCTCACTCATTATGTCCATGTGAATCACTGCAGTCTTTTCGTCCCCTAATTAGACCACTTTAAGTGTGTGATCTGCTTTCTGCTTCTTTTGTGCCTTCTCAGGAGCCAAGAAATCTCCAACTGTTTTCTCTGTACAACTCAAGGTCATGCAGCCTCTGTGAGCCTTTCCTTGGGCACAGCACACATCCTCCCTATACTGTCATTCTGACACCATGCTTTCAGTCCCCCTGGGTTATACGCTGAGACGAAACACATTTTCTCTTTGCATCAGGACCACCTAAACTTATCTTTAGTTTGTCTCACCCATATTCCCAGTGCTTTTCATCCTCATTTTTGATTCTTTTAAATAAGTAAAAACCATTCACAAATGTTATAATTCCTTTAAATAGTTGCATATACTTTTGGCCTTCTTTTAACCTACTACTGTAAATTAATTTTGTAGCTGTTTAGTGAATGGTTTCCTGGCAAATGAAAAAGAGCAAACTTTACACAAAATCATATTTTTATAGCAAGTCAAATTCCACTAGAGCAATGACCATTTCCAAATGACAAAACCTGTTGCTCAGCCTTAGTTATGGTTTGCTTATTCCAAACAATACTTAATATTATAGCACTCCGGAATGACAATAGAATTGGGACAATCCATGAGAGTTCATGGCAATTAGATTTGTAGATGGCTTTAAATCTTTTCAATTTTTTTCTTTTTAAAAATTTAAATACAATGGGGGAAATGAATTAGATGTTTCATGTCAGCTAACTCAGTTATGTTGTAAAACAAGCGTAGTATCAAATTACACATGCCATCTCACTGTGGACTTACTCAACTGTAAGAAAATAGTCTCATATTTTGTAAAACAAGATCAAACTAAAAGATTTAATCCAACAAATTCAGTATTTGATAAGCTATGAAAAGTGACATGTGTTTGTCTAAAGAAAGACCTAAATGCTTAGACAAATACATGTTTCTAGAAATATAAAGATATTTTCTTTTGTTTAGATTGTGCCAAGTAGAAATATTGTCTCTATTATTGTGAACATTTTTATTATCTTGTCTCAACAGGAATGCTCTGGTTGAAAAAGCACTTTCATTCTAAGTTTCTTGTTCCCCTGTGCTCTAAGTTTCTAAGTAATTTTTACTTCCAATCCAGAACTTATTTTTCTTTATGTTTGATAAAATTCACTGTGACTCATTTTAGGTTATTGGAGCATAAAAATAAAAAAAAATTGCATCAGATAGGCAATTTTTCAGGTTTTCTGAAGATAGTTAAGAAATGATTTTTAAAAGTCAAACTCCCTTTAGAATATAAGTATTCAAGAAAAATGATTTCATCAGAAGTAAAACCAGTAAACTAAATGAGTGGTAGACTGAGAGTGGTAAAGGTGTATAGAATCTGGAACCTGAATAACTAGTTTTGTTATTCAGGTTTAATCAATCGGCTTTCTTCTTTGATGTGTAGGGAAAGATTAGCAATAGGTAGATCTGTGGCTACACAGTTGCCCCTCTTCTCAGGTGTGACTTCTACATCTTCAATATGTTGGACATTTAGGTCCCAAGTCTTTCCTCTGTGCATACTCTTATGTCAGAAAAGCCAGCGAAATAGCATACAAAGGAGATAAGAGTGGTCCTCAAGATTCAGCACCCCCTCCTCTACTTCCTTTCTGTATCTATCTAAAGAGCCAGCGCTAGAGTATGTGGCACTATCCATAGAGAAAATTTGTCACTGCCCCATATCACAGCTATATCTCAGTGACTTCCCCTGCTCCAAATTATTTTCTTTTTTTAAAATTTTAAATTATTGTGGGTACGTGATAGTTATATATATTTATAGGGTACATGTGATGTTTTGATACAGGCATACAATGTGAACTAATCAAATCAGAGTAATTAGGGTATCCATCATCTCAGGCATTTATCATTTATTTGTGTTAGGAACATTCCAATTTTACTCTTTCAGTTATTTTAAAGTATACCCTAACTTATTGTTGATTTTAGTCACTTTGTTGTGCTATCAAATATTGTTCATTTACCTAAGTATATTTGTGCACACATTAACCATCCCCACTTTATCTCCCTCCCCTTCACACTTCCCAGCCTCTGGTAACCATCATTCTATTCTCTGTCTTCATGAGATCAATTGTTTTTGATATTTAGCTATCACATATTAGGGAGAACATGTGAGATTTGTCTTTCTATTCTTGGCTTATTTCACTTAAGCCACAGTGTTCTCCAGGTCCATGCATGTTGTTGCAAATGGCAGGATTTCATTCTTTTTTGTGGCTACGTAATATTCCATTGTGTATGTGTACCACAATTTCTTTATCTATTCTTTCATTGATGGACACTTAGGTTGGATTCAAATCTTGGCTATTGTGAATAGTGCTGCAATAAACTGAGAGTGCCAACATCTTTTCAATATACTGAATTCCCCTCCTTTGGCTATATACCCAGCAGTGGGATTGCTGGGTCATATGGTAGTTCTAGTTCTAGTTTTTTGAGGAACCTCCATACTGCTAACCATAGTTGTTGCGCTAATTTACACTCCCACCAACAGTGTATGAGGGTTCCCCTTTCTCTACATCCTCACCAGCATTCATCATTGCCTACCTTTTTGATAAAAGCCATTTTAACTGGGGTGAGTGATATCTCATTGTAGTTTTGATTTGCATTCCTCTGATCACTAACAATGTTGAGCATTTTTCATATCCCTGTTGACCATTTATATGCCTTCTTTTGAGAAATATCTGTTCAGATCCTTTGCCCATTTTTTAATCAGATATTTTTCTTTTTTTCCTATTGAGTTGTTGGAGCTCCTTATATATTCTAGTTATTAGTCCCTAGTCAGATGGGTAATTTGTAAATATGTTTTCCCATTCTGTGGTTTGTCTCTTCTCTTTTTTGGTTGTTTCCTTTGGTGTGCAAAAGCTTTGTAGCTTGATATGGTCCCACTTGTCCAATTTTGCTTTGGTTGTCTGTGTTTTGAGGGTATTACTTAAGAAGTCCTTGCCCATACCAAAGTCCTGAAGTGTTTCCCCAGTGTTTACTTTTAGTAGTTTAATAATTTCAGGCCTGAGATTTAAGTCTTTAATCCATTTTGATTTGATTTTTTATTAATATATGGCGAGAGATAGGGTCTAGTTTCTGAGAGTTTTTGTGGCTAATTATTTCTTGCCCTGAAATTCCAACAATCCTTCTAAGATTATCGGAAAGAGCAACTGTTATTTAAAGCAACAGTGATCATGACTATAGCACTGCTTTTGGCAGAAGAAGTCAAGTCAGTTTACCAATGTCAGGAAACAGATCTAGGGAAATAAGTGCTGCTTCAGTGAACCAATATTTATTGCATGGCAACTCCCTGATAGAATGTAAATCAAATGGTAAAAGCAGCTCACGGGGTACTGGTGAATCTGCACAATATTCCTAACATGAACACTGTTGGTTTTCCATCAAGATAACCAGGGTTCCTTTTTCCTGTTCTGTGTCCATCCTCCAGCTTCTGTGTGCTGTGCTTCTCTCTGCTCAGCCCTGGGACCTTCTTCAGAGGACCACTCTTGGGCTACTGGAGCTGCTTGGGGCATGCACAGACAACATACCACCTGCTCCATATCTCATGCAGACAGGAGAGAGAAGGCTGTGGTTGCAGCACCCATGATTACAATGCTCATGAAAATATTGGCTAGACTTTCTGGAATAACAGAATAATTTTAGGTGGGAAGTGGTAACATTATACATTTAATGAGATAGTGGTATTAAAATGTCTCAATTTATAGAATCATGGAAATGTCAGGGACTTTGAAGTCAATTTTGTCCCCATTCTTTTCCCCACATGTACCTTACTCAGAGAAAATCGTAGTTTTACCATGTAGAACCATTAATTTATAAGTCTTACAGGATTAGAGATTCTACTGCTCTTGAAATTCCATGATCTTGTTTTTCCTATAAATTAAGCCAAACTTTTCAATCTCTCATACTTAGCAGACTATTGAATATATTTAGCCAAATCTTTTACTCTTTGTTACATTTGTTTTTGTCTCATTTTGTTTGTAAATGAAAAATGGTCTGTCATCGTCAGGATAACAATCTTTCAAACACTAGGAAACTATTATTATGTTCCTTTCTCTTGAGTTGACAAAATAATTCCCTTCTTTGTGTAGTCCTTTGTTTTCCAAACATTTAATCATCCTGCTATCTTCAGAATCCTTTTTAAGCTCCTTTTTCTCTTAAATTTACAGCCCAGAACAACATATTAAGTAAGTGTATTTTATACATTAAGTAATCAAAGCCTGTAAGTATTTTATTGCTTTACTAAACATGCTGATAAGTTTAATTTAGGCTTCCTTCTGGAGTGTTGCATTAATGCTTACGTTTCCAATACCTGATCCATAAATGAATGAATGAATGAATGAATGAATGAAAGCAAGAGCAATGTACTACAGAGATGTGTTTTATTGCAAACCCTAAATATTTTTCCTGTCTTTTAAAAAAAAGGATAGCTAAATCATTTTGTTCTTGGAGTTAAAACATCATGGAAGGAGATGTAATCTACTGTATTGCAAAACGCATGCATGATTTGGGTTTGAGTCCTGATTCTACCATTTTAAGCTTTAGGATTTTAGGTAGATTGTTTAAGTCTCTCAAAGACTCAGTCTCCTTATCAACAAAATGAGAATTTTGATAGATACTTTGAAGTTTGTTTTGAAGGTGAACACTGTGCATATCATAACTTGGCAGTCAGTAGCCCTTCAACAAATGGCTTCTGCTAATGTCATAGAGACCTTCAATTTCAAGAAAAACCCTGGGGAGTCTTGATAAAAGGGCTTTAGCTTTCTTGAGAGAAAAGTTTGCTCTGATGCTATCACAACAATGGCTTTGTTTAAAAAGTCTTTGCCTTATAAAGAATTTACTGATTCATTTGAGATCATGTATGGATGAATGAAAGAGTACTCAATTTAGAATTAGGAGAAAAATATCTATCTTCCTCTGCTGCTAATCAT
Source organism: Cheirogaleus medius (assembly GCA_008086735.1). Lineage (NCBI taxonomy): Eukaryota > Metazoa > Chordata > Mammalia > Primates > Cheirogaleidae > Cheirogaleus > Cheirogaleus medius. Next base: position 21,654,094 of record VBSM01003176.1, on the reverse strand, counting down.
CTCTATAACCATAAGCAAATCACTTAAACTCTGTGGGCTTCAGTTTCCACATCAATAATAAAATGAAGTAGTTGAAACAGAGGATCCTGCTATCTGCTCTAAAATTTTGTGACTCTGAGAGACGTTTTGGAGAGCTCATGAGAAATTAGGAGAAGGTACTGAAAACAGTTGAGATAATGACATGAAGGAGACTTTTCCTAAGGTATAGGTCCAGGATAATCTTCAAGAAAGAAAGAAAAACAATCCTATAGTTAAAACCAAATTTTAAAAGACAAGAAAAACCATTGCTCTTTTAATGTGTTTTGGAAATTTGGGTTCTCACTGGATATTTTGTAGAGCTCACTGGCATTAAAATCCTTCATGCATGTAAATTACATGTTATTAAGATTGCTTCTAATGGTGCTAAGAGTCCAAAATCTTTGAACCAGATAGCATTAGGTTGAAAGAAGGAAGAAAAGATACTATAAAGATAAGAGGGTTTCAATTGGTTGGGTTCAAGATGGTTATTGACACCATTTTTTCCCCTTTTGTGCTTATGACCTCTGTATTCGATGCCTTTATTTTCCAGGAGAGAGATTATTTCCGTTTTGATTCTGAGAGATGTGCAAAGAGCTACTTCCAGCTGACAAAGCCTTACCAGAGCACCTGTTGGGAGAAAGAGCATTAAGATACATACTGTGCTAGCACTCTGGGAGGCCGAGGCGGGCAGATCGCTCAAGGTCAGGAGTTCAAAA
>VBSM01003176.1:21626310-21653260 GCA_008086735.1 Cheirogaleus medius | reverse complement strand
AAAAAAAAAAAAAGATACATACTGTGTTTTCTTTCACTCCTGTAAAACTTAGAAACTTCCAGAAATGACCTGGTTTCAGCTAATTACACACATTACCTGCCAGAGGAGGTGCTGCTACCTAAACAAAAATAGATCCAGTTTTAATTTTTAAAATCAAATGGCAATATCTATAATACAAATAATGCATCCACCCTCAGCAATATGATCAACTACCTCTTTTTTCTTTTGTAGCAAATGGCAGAGAATTTAATAACTATGCAATGAGGAAAAAAAAGCTACATTTGTGTAACAGCTTGTAAAAATGATGTAGAAGTTTCATTGTCAAAATATATTTTTATTGATGATATTCAGGAAACAGAGAAAGGATAAACAAGAAAATAAAAATCACCTATACTAAAAGCTTCCTGTAGCTATTAATGATAGTTTTATGTGTATTCTTTTTCTTTTGTCTGTGTATATATGTAGTTCTCCAAACTGGGATAATAATGTGCATATTATTTGACATTTTAAAGAAATATTGAGATATATAATAAAAATTTTTCCATGATGTTAAATGTTCTTTTAGAATATGGGTGTAGGATGGGGGTAATGGTAGAGGGGACAAAGCAAAAAAAGTGGTGAAGGATGAACTGGGAAGGCTCCTGGGGTCTGGTTTGTGAAGTAGTGAGGGTGTGTGCTATGGCAGAGTGGGATGTGGTAAGCTACTGGGTAGCATAAGCATGGAGTCATTGATCCCACCTCCCTAAAATACAGTGAATTACATAGTTTAGCAGGACAACCCAGGACACCTGAGATTCATTAATTGATCCTAGAGGAAGTACGGTGGCGTGGAACAAGCATGGGCTTGGGACTCAGACATTTGGGGTTTAAATTCTGGCTCCTATAGTCATCATATATGCCAAAAGACAAGTTGATACCACGTATCTATATCTATATCTATGTGTCTATATTTATCTATCTATGTAGAGAAAGAGAGAGATAACTTATATTAGAAAATATAAGGTTGCTATGAAGATTCAGTGAATTAAGGCATTAAGATATATCAAGCACTCACAAAAATAACTAGTAGGTAGTAAGCCTTATATATTAGCTACTATTTTTCATTATTTTCTGTAAAAGTAGGAATAATGATAACTACCATGTGGCATGGAATGAGTTAGATAATATGTCTAAAACGACTTAATCTAGAGCCTGGCACCAAGTAGCCCTAAATGATGACAGTTGCTACTGCCTTTGTCCCAGCTCCCGTGAAATTGTTTCATTTCCTCAAATAAGTGAGGCTCTCTCTCACCTCCAAACCTCCGCATACTCTGCTCCCTTTGCTGTAACACTTTTCTTCTGCAGGTAACTGCTCATTCTTCACATGACACTTACACATCATTTCCCTGGGAAGTCATCTTTGTGGACAGGTCTGTCTCTGTCTTTCCATCTTCCTATAGCACCCTGCACTTCTCTAGTCAGGGCATTTGTTGCCCTTTATGGGGATTCCTGATTTTATTTTTCCTCTTCCCCACTTGTCAGTAAGCTCTACCAGAGAAAAGACTGTGTTTCCTTTGCATACTCTGGACAGTTCCTGATAAAAAATATTTATTAAACAAATAATAATAGTCATAAAATTATTAAATAAATGAGGAGTTGTCAGAAAGGTAAGAGGAAAGCCAGAACAGACTCATTCCCTGAAATTCAACTGACAAGTGTGTTGCAACAGGGATAATTGACCAGTTTCAAGTGCTAGGAGAGAGGTCGGGTAAGCTAAGGACTGAAATGAACCCGTGGGTTTGGCGGCTAGGAAATTACTGATGACTTAGGACAGAAAGATTTAATAATGTGGTGGAGCAGGGAGCAGATTGCAGAAGGAGGATGAATGGAAGAGTGGTGAGAAACTGGAGTAGCAAGTGTAGACTTTTTAAAAAAAAAAAAAAAAAAGCTTGGAAGCAAAGCCAAACAGAATACGAGGACAGCAGCCGGGGAATAGAGCACCTAAGAGAGGGCAGGTGTAGGTGTGAGGCTGCAACTCTGGGTGGTGTGCCTGTGTGTGTGTCTCTTCGTATGTGAGCCTGTGTCCACGTGGGTGTGTGCTTCCGTGTATGCCTCTGTATGTGTGTGTCTGTGTGTGCTCATGCCTATTTATCTCTATGCGTGTGTGTGTCTCTGAGTGTCCATGTGTAAGTATGTGACAATGTGTGTACCTGTGTCTGTTTAACTGTGTGTGTGGCTGTGTCTGTATCTATCTGTGTGTTTATATGGGTCTGTATGTCTCTCTGGAAGTACTGGAGGTGTGTATGTGTGTGTGTGTGTGTGTGTGTGTGTGTGTGATTAAGGTGGAAGAGCCTTGAACATTCTCCTATATTGAGGACAAAGAGTCAATGGGAAGGGAGGGTCACAGGAAAACCTGTTAACACCAAAAATCCAATGGGAGGAGGAAGTTGCCCGGATGACTCAGGTTTCAGAAAATTTTGCCTGTGAAAACTAGGATACAGATTACTCTGTTACCAGGTTTATTTTCATGAACACACTTGGATTACATATGTCATTCCTTGAATTACTGACCCATCTTTCTCCAGCAAACCACCTAGTCCACCTAGCCCAATTGCTAAAGATCTGGGATAACTAGATCATTTCATTGCAGGTGAAAATATTTGAGTAACATAAAGACAATCAATTGCTGTCTCAATTTTTACATATATAACTTCTTTAGCGCTATCTTATAAACAGAGCCTGAAAGAAAAGTGAACAAGTGATACATTTACTCATTGACAGTATAAGCACACTCTGAATGTACTATACATAAATTTAGAATATCTAAATTAAAAATGTATGGTATAATAATGCTGAAATCTGTGCTTTTGGTTTTGAAACTTCTGATATTTATTCATTTAAAGGACATTAGTTGTATTCATCAGGGGATGTTGAATTCATATTTCAAAGAATAAGTAAAGAGTCAGCCAATGTTTGCAATTTGTCACTGTCTAAATTCCTCAGAAATGTGGAGACTTACAAAAAAGTTTATATTTGTTAGAACACTGTAAAAGAGGGAAAACATTAGAATAATATTTTTCAGAAAAGAATGTTTTGAAAATGTTTTGAAAAATGTTATCACATACAAAAAAGAGAAGGATTTTTTTCCCATTACAAATCCTTTCTCAGTGGACTATCAAAAACATACAGGCAACAATTTTAGAAATCATAAAATTCAAAGTGTTTTTAATGAATGTCTTTTAAAATTCATTTTGAATAAGGAATACACGAACATCTAAAGTATTCAAAGGTAAAAATGAAATGCAGTGAAAAGTAAGTCTTCTCTCCATCTCTGACCTCAGTCACCAAGCTCCTACCCCAGGAGCAACTGCTGTTATTAAATTTATGCAGGTCCTTCTGGAGACATTCTTTGCATTTATAAACTTGTATATATTTATAACATCACCTCCATTAGTAGCACACTACATAATTGTCATCCACTTTGCTTTGCTTTTCCCAAATTATTCTTGACATTAGAAAATAAAAGAAAGATAATATTGGACATCCTTAGCCAGCAGAACGTTGGCCCAGAAGTTACTAGTGAGACTTCTACCTCCCCTTCTTTTTCATCTATTAATATGCACAGAGGTTTTTGTTTTCTACAGGAGCATGAGGGAAGAGAAGGGAAGAATTTGGGTGGTGGAGTCTGTGGTTGTGGGGAGCTAAGGATGGAAGTTTTTCTGGCCCTTAAATGGGTTGGACTGGCCAAGCTCAGAAAAGTGGCAGTCAGAAAAATAATGACAATATTTTTTTAGGAGAGATTTGGAAGGTTCATAGGAAGTCAGAGATGGCCAAAGGTTAATTTCTGGGAAACGAGGGCCATTTCAGAGTCCTGGTGGCCAAATGTGGCACACAATTGGAGAGAAAGCCATTTCCTCCATCTCCCCTTGGAACCCAGCAATGATCTGACACTCCTCAAATCTGTAGGCAGAGAATGTAGAAAATTATAAGCCAGAGTAGAAAAGGAAGGAAAAAGCAGATAGCATGCAGTTACAGACTGTGTTGTTGGCATGTGTGTGCCACCCTTTTGGGGAACTTCTAAAAATATCTTGGGGACACTTGGAGATGCACTAATTACTAGTCATCAAAACAGTTGGGGCTCTTGCCATTATAATTTGGGCATAAAAACAGACTGCAACTTTATTTTATATTCTCAATCTGGTGAGGCCTAAGAAAACTGGATTGTAAGTAAAAGTGGAAAATACTAAATATGCAACATATGCAGTACCTTGTAACAGGATAGCAAAATGGAATGGAAGCTTAGGCTGCAAAACAACAGTACCTATTCCAAGCTGAAGTCCTGCACCAGGGCTTCAAGTAAGAGGCAGAGAACTATAAGATCATTCTTAAAACTCCTCACCCTTATCAGGTATATAAAAGGGTAGAGAAGAACATTGAAACATTATTTCTTAGGAAGATTTCTTTGGAGAGCTGTACTGGGAGTCCCATGCCCCCTACAAGGGCAAGTTCTGAGGGATACCTGAACCTCACCTTAAGCCAAACTTTTAACTGGACCACATAGAGACTCTGATGTGTGTTCCCCAAGGTTAAAGACATAGTGCATTGATATCTGACTCTCCCCTGAGAAATATCAATGATAAAAGATTGGCTGGGTAGTGGTGACAGGCAAGCAGAAGAAGTGATTATGTTTAGGCTCCCAGCACTCCTACAGTGCACTGGGCTAAGAACAGGTGAGTGTTCTTTTTGGGTGTGATGTGGGCTATGGGTGACACAGCATGATCCTGGAGTCATTTTTTGTCTTTTCTAGAAGGACTGCAGAGAGAAGGTGGATGCATTGCTATGTTGCCAGGGGCTAAGGAATGCATAAGTAACCAGGTAGCGTAGAGACACCCTTGCCTGGAGAAATTCAAGTGGATTCTCAAAATAATCCATTAAAGTGTCTCTTAGTAGAATCAGCCTTAAGCAAAGTCAAAGCCAGGTAGTGGTACCACTCTATGACCCCAAAACCCTTGCTCTCCTTAACTCTCCCCTTCTCTCCAGCTCCACACCTGGAAGTATCAGAAATCTCAGATGAAGGTTTAGAGGAAAGAGTGAGGGGAGAAGAGGAATGAAAGCACTGGGTAAGAAGAGAGAAGAAGCTGACCATACTTCAGGGGCAGAGAGAGGCTTTCACTTTCCAAGTTCAAAACTAAGTAAAAGTGGAAGCCTAAAATGTTTATTGTTTTATAACTAAAGCAAGACTATTTAGCCAATAATAGTAATTGCAGTGACCAAACATTTTCATTTTCTTCTAGGGGCAGGAGTGGAATAGCTCTCCTAGATACAGGGGCAGTGCTGGAAGAACCATGAGTTTTGTTTGTGCCGGGTAGCACTTGCCTGTAGACATGAGGGAAAAACAAATAGAAGAAATCCTTGACCTCTCCAGAATTTTCCATTCTTATCTCTCCAAAGTTCTTCAACTTCTACTTCATTTTGATAGATTTCTTTCTGGCGAGGGCACTCACACCTTCCTGTCATGGCTTCCGCACCATTTCCTTGCTTCCGTTATTCTCCCAGGTTTTCTTCATTACCTCAGGCCACACCCCAACCTGTAGTTCTGCTCCTCTCAAGCTGATTTGCTCACCGTCCCTGGGGTGGCCATGGTAGTCACTGTCATATTGATGTTTTCTATTAAAAAGTACAGACCCTTAAGAAGGAATATCCCAAGGATGTTGCCCTTCCACCCCCTGTGAGCACCAGAGAGCCAGGGCCACTGCTCTCTGACTGCTAGTGACAGGCCAGCACCTCACGATGCACTGGCATTTCTTGGCTACTCATTGAAAACACAATACCCACAGTGGATTGCTTCTGACAGCAATCACTGTGGATTGTTGATTTAAATCAGGCCATCACGTTGGCAGATTTTAAGGCTCCATATTGTAAACCCCTGCAGAGTTATAAACACCAGACCCTGGAGGCAGAGAATCAACTTTCAACTTCCATCTCCATTGTAAGGTGCATTTTTGCAGACTTGAGATGATTACTTTACAAAGGATAGTAATGCCACACATTTATTAAATGAGATAATGGGCCTCACATGTTAAGTAAGCATTTGCTAAGTATTAACTGTTAATATTATTACTGTAACTGGCTCTTTTTTAAATTGTTTTTATTTATTTCAGAATATTATGGGGGTACAAACTTTTTGGTTACATAAATTGCTTCTATACCATTTGAGTCAAACTGTGCCCATCCCACAGATAGTGTGCATTACACTCATTGGCACCAATGGTACTTTGACTTACATAGATGTTTCTTTCTAAGCCAGGGACTTCTCCTTAATCATCTGTACAGACCGTTTAAATGGCTTACAAATAATAATCTAGGAAACTGCGTCCCTGCTACACATAGGATTTAGTTCCCTTCCCATCTAATTTAATGCTAAAGCTATAAAATGGGAAAGAACATGGTTGAATGATAGAAGATTAAATCAATAGGATTCCTAAAAACTTCAACTCCCTCATTTCACACACTCAGTTGATGTTTCTCATTCTGCCCTACTTTCTTACTTGTTCACTTCTGAGCACATGGAGATATTTAAAAATTATGTCTTGACATGACAGCTGTTTTGGGCCATCATTTCTAAGCCCCCACTGACATTGGAATCCTCAGGATATTACTGTCTCAAAGCCATGTAGCACTAGAATTTCTTCGGCTCCTGGGAAGGCTATGTTCTCTGCATTCCAGGAAGAATCAGGATCCAAATTTGCTACTATTGATGTTTTCACTCCCAATAATGGGTGGAGGATGAAAATACAGCATCTGAAAGAAGCATTAGTCCCTAGGGCCTTCACTGTGCTGGGTTTGGTGGATGGAAGGAAGAAGCTGGACCTTAGGAGGATTCACAACAGATATCATCCCAGAGGTGCAGGGTAAGTGCACAGCTCATCAGCCTTTCTGAATGCTAATTGGTTTCTACCAGCACTTTGTCAGGTATTTTACTTCATGGTGTTAAAGTATAATAGAATTTCTTATAAAGCAAAAATAGACCTTTTGGGATTTGTAAATCCTTTGAAATAGTAACAACTTACGTTTTTTGTTATGGGATATATCTCAAGGAGGTGGGTGGAGGTCAGGTTGTTTGTTTGATGAACAGATGCAAATATTGTATCACCTTGATGGGCAGCTACCAGACAGAGAGAGTGTAGACAGGTGTGTAAATCTCTGTAATGTTTTTCTGCATTAACTTAATGGTGCTGTGCCCGTCTTAGCCTATAGTTTTGGTTTCAATTCTACTTTGGGGAAAAAATAGTAAATTTAACAAATGTGAATTAAATTAATGATGATAAGGGTTAAAATACTTTCATTCTCAGTATGTTATTCAAGAATCAAATAGCCTTAGATTAACCAACTTGCAGTTTGTAACTATTCCTCATCTGCTACATTATCCACAGCAAGAAAACTCATCAACATTCAAGGATTGGATTCCTGCCTCTTTGATTGCTTATTCCTACTATCCAATTCAAAAATGCAAGTTGAATCCTTCTACTGTTCAATGCAAAGTCTGTTTATTCAAGCAGGCATGTGAAAGAATGAGAATTTCTATGGTGTTTTTAAAACTGGATTTGTGGCAAGATCATTCTATTTTATTTGTTCAAATCCCCCAAAGGAGAGTCTAGGGAAAATTTCCTCAGTAGCATTAGAACTTAGACAAGTTATAAAGTCATAAGATTAATTATGAGGACACCGGTCCATAGATTCATTATCATAAGATTAGTAGTTAATTCAATATCCTTACATATAAAGTATATCATTTTATGTGGACAAATACAATGTCCTACAACAAATGTTCTACCACAGTAGAATTTTTAATAAGCTAGCTTTGAGGTAACATAGCCTTAAGGGTAGGTGATAAATAATAGAAACAAACTAAAACATCCTTATAAATTAGGGGAATTTCACAGGATGGCTTCTTACTTAATCTTTGTCAAACACAAACAAAAAACAAGGCAAGGCCAAGTCCAAGGCCTGACTCATTGGATGGGTAAAGACACAAGGAGCCCCTCAGAGCTAGACAGTTTATTACGTACAGAGAGTGAATAAGAGAGTAAGCTGAAGGTGCCAACTTTCTGTGATCTGTGTCTTACACCACAACAACAACAACAACAACAAAACACAACACCCAAATAAAAGTGGCTGGATGACTGCAACATGAGTTGTAGGACATCTCATCATTGATGAGCCAATTCCAGACTGCAGCAAAGTGGTTTTATTCCTGCAGCTTTATTCTCACGGGGCAGGACAGAAAGCCCTATACTTCCTCAGAACCTGGGGGGTTGATGAGACACTGTCATGACAGTTTCACAGGGGAGATAGCGAGATGAGCGGGAGGTGGCCTTGGGAGCAACTCCTCACAGACCTTCCATCCTCTCCCGAACCTCAGGTGGGCTACAGTTCACGCCGGCACCTGCATAGACATGTGCAAGGTTGCCAGGGCATCGTGGCAGGGATGTTCCCCTGCATTCCTCTTAGTAACCAACCTAGGTAGAAACTTAGTTCAGGATGATAGGGTAAATAGGTTTAATACATTTTAATAAAACTGGAATTTAGGCCTGCCTACTAGGGCTTTTTATTTTGTTTATAACTTTATGGTAACTGATATATAAATATTATCCATTCTTTTATCCTGGCTACAATGTCATGACTAGCTTAATACTTTGAATTCTCATATTTCAAGTTTTCTCATTAACTATCATTGTGATTTGTGATCAATGCTTCTTAAAAATTTCAGTCAAGTTTGAATTAAAGTTATCTTAAATTTGTAATATTTATTGCCACACACTTTATACCAGGTCAGACTTCCCACTAGGGATATGCAAATGAGAAACAAAGAGTTAAAAACACTTTAAAAACAAGCACAACCAAGTTCCAAGTCTCAATGTTATTAATAGTTTACAGAATCAATTATAATTTTTTTCAGTAAATTATTTGTTCCAAACCTTGATATAATAAGACAATTAACTAGAAACTAGTTTACATTTGAAGGTACTGCTGCTATCTTTTTGTCACAGGATTACCTAATTAAACAGGAATGCATATACCTTATCTATCTAAAGATGTTATAATCATTGCCAAGGGACACTTTTCAACAAACACCATAGTATAGCCAAGAACACAGTAGAATGCTGTATTTCTTGTGGTATTATTTTTTTAAACTTTGAAAATCATTTTAATGCTATTTAAGAGATATTTCCAATAGGTATTGAGATAAAAATGCTTTTCTAATGTTTACTTGGTGCTTTCTGTTGCCAAAATGCATAGAGTTCTGAAAGAAAATGCATTTTGGTTAGCTATTATGATGACATATTTCTTGATAAAATAAATCATGCCATGTATCTGTGGGTGCCTGTCTTAGCTTGGGCTGCCATAACAAAATACCGTTGACTGGGTGGCACAAAGAACAGAATTTTATTTTATCACAGTTTTAAAGGCTGGAAGTCCAAAATCACAGTGCCATCATGGTCTATTTCTGATGAGGGCTTTCTTCCTGGCTTGTAGGCAGCAGCCATCTCACTATGTACTCACATGACTTCTTTGTTGAAAGATGGCAGGGAGAGAGAAAGAGAGCATGCACAAGGTCTCTAGTGTCTCTTCTTACAAGGGCACTAATCTCATCATGGGGCCCCACCCTTTTGATCTCATCTAATCCTTAGAACCTCCCAAAGGCCTCATCTCTAAACACCATCCCATTGGGGGTTTGGGCTTCAATGTGTAAATTTGGGGGACACAAATATTCATTTCATAACAGGTCCATGTCTCACTTTGATATAACTGCCAGAGTTATATCTTTAATATGAGAGGTGGACTGAGGAGAGCTGAACTAATTATATTTCACATTTAGGAAACTGGACCAGGATAAAATTTACACCTAAACAATTCCAGGAAGATAATGTGTCTATATTTTTTGGTTGTTTTTATTTACCCATTTTTAAATTTAAATTTTTAATTTTATGAAAATTTAGAAACATATATAGTTTATAAACTCAAAGAAAGCATTTTTTTTAAAAAAGCAATGCTTTGCTTCATCCTTTCCCCAACCATGATCCTGCTCTCTAATGAAGCATGTCAAGCTCATTAGCAATTCTTTTCAGATGTTTACCTGTTTTTCCAAATTATATTCTTACACTGCCACTTTTTCATTTTACAGTGTTATGTATTTTAGATATTACTACATATTAATTTACCATTTGTCAAGGTGAAAATATAGTTTCTCCATTTTCCTTGTCCACTCATCCTGATTTTTACATTATTATAATGTGTAAGGATTTATTCCTGCTAAGCCTCAGAGTACATTATGATTAGATAGCCTTTCTTAGAGAAGCTTTTGTTTTTTCCTGTAGTTAATAATTGCCTCATGTTTCATTTATCTATTTTTCTATATGCCTTTCTCTGTATTTCTGTCCTAAAGCACCTATGAATCAGTAAAATCGAATCCTATTTTCACACAATCAAAACCGACAGATGACACATCTATTTTGTATTTTTTTCCTGGAAACTTCCTTCCATACTCTTATTCCACTCTGGACGCAGCTGTTCTATGGGCCCAGAGGAAGTGTGGACTCAATGTGTATGTGGTGGGGAGTCAGAGGTGCGGCATCTAGGCCGTCAGTCGACTGTGCTCACTGCAACAGGTTTTCTTTAAGGAGGTCTGAGTAACACATTTCCGTGGTTGCCATAGGCCTCCCCTTTTTGTATAAGACTTATCTCTTCATATAGCTTCAGAAAGCAGCCCCCCCAACCCCCCATGTTTCCCATAGGCCTCTCCTTGAGAGGAAACTCATAAGAGGGAAGTTAGTGAGATGAAATAGAGCATCTATCAATGCCGTTGGTCTCAGAGCAGCCGCTGGTACTCATTCTCTTCCTCACCCACTGACCATTCCAAATCCTCCCACCACTGCCCTTAGCTATCCCCTCAGCAGGCCTGAGCAACTTACTGAACTGGTATGACTGAAACACTCCTGTGGCTGGAGCTGTTGGTCATCGCACTCTTCTCAGATCAGTTATTGCACCTGTCCGTTCACAGTTGCAATAGAGAAAAGGCGTATCGGGAAGTACCCAAGTAGATCTCCTGAGTTCCATGAGTATTCCTCCCTGTTCCTGCTGTTTGAAACAATTCCATACCTCCTGAAAATGAGGGTTATTACTCCTGCCACAATGCTAAACCCTGAGGTGAGAATTATAGCTCTAAGAATGATTAATTTAAAAATATTTCTAACTTTAGGATATTTGAAAACTGTTGACAATTAAGAAAGTGAAAAGGATACTCTTTTTAATGTGAAATGGGGTAGGAGCAGGGATAAAATTTATCTGCTATTTGAAATATTCCACATGGTGACAAACCCAAGACCCAGTCTTGACAGCAGAAGGGAAGGCTACCTATTTAATGATAAAGTTAAAGCTATTGAAGGGATAATAAGAGTCCTTTGGTTTAATCCCTTCTTCTATGTAGGTCGGCAATGAAATTATCCCAGGCTAATGATTTTCTCTCCTATATTTTGAAATTTCATATTCCCTGTCTACATTGTTTTATACTATTTAATTACCTATGGAAGAAAAAAGAAATTTTACAAGATAGTAATTGTTAACATTTTATATTTGTAAAATCCATGTCTAGTAGAGTCAGCAGGAGATGGCTAACCATACTTGCAGATGACCATGAGAATTGAGGAATTGCTCATTCTTAATACATGTTATAAATCCTCTGGTCCACATGGATAATTCTATATTCGAGCATCAGTTACCATACCACCCATCAAGAAGAACTGCTCCAGGAAAGACACCCCTAAAGTCTGTTTTAAATAAGAGCAGACTTCAGAGAAAGAGTGGAATTATGATCTGAAGAAACTGACTCTGTGAATCAGAGCTTCAGGAAACCACAGTGAATTATCTGGTGATTAAGCCTACCCCATTGATAGAGCCTGAATTCAGATCAATCTCAGGCCTTTGCTTAAAGATTGGCAACATAGCTTATGCAGACTGAGCAGTTTTGTTCTGGGGCCTTGGTTCCCACCTACTGCCTTCTTCTATAATCCCCTTTCAATGGGAGGTGGTATCCGAAATGCCACTTCCTCTACCATGCATTAGAAAGCAATTGAGTTCACGATGTTTATCCTGTGTCTTCTGAAACCAAGCATCCCCCATTCTAAGACTTTCAAACAAAATTCAAAACAGTACCCTTGGAGCAGAATTTCAAGGGAGGCCCTACAAAGCCCGCCAACTCCATGGTTTTTAGTAAAAGGAACTCCTGCTCTAGTCTTTTGAAACCTAGTTCAAGTAAAACACCATTCTCATACCAGAGTTTGAATCACATTTCCTCTGTCCACACAGCTTCTATAGTCTTGCCAGAAAGAGCATTTACCCCTCTACTTCCTGATTAAAAAAAAAAAAAAAGTCTGGCTGGCCTATTTTTAATATGCTAATTATCTCCATCTGTAAGTTCTTCGTAGCCTCTTTAGTTTTTCTTGGCCCAACCTCAAATCCCAACATCTCTTCCAAGAAAAAAAAATTGGTATCTGCCTTACGGCCAGGAGCCAAGGTGCATAAAGACGGAATTAAACCCTTCCATAACTAAATATAAATATGGATGTAAATTAACAATCAGAATTTTAACACCAAATACTCTTAAAGATAACAGGCTTTAGATGAACTTGTTTCTTTTCACTTTGTTCCTATGAAGAATAGTGCCCCAAGATACTTCAATCATGGAGACTTTTTCATATACTTTCCCAGATACATGAAAAAATCAATATCGGCCATTTAAGTGAAGCAGTTAAGTCTCCAGGTTTTCTATGGACCATGACTATTTTGTCCTCAGACCACATGTTTAGCTGTAAAAATTACATGGGCTACCATATGAAACCTCATATTGTGTGATGAAGGAAATAATAACATCTTTGAAAAATGAAATACATTTTCAAAATGATATGTTTTCTTTGGCTCCTTGGTATTTGTTTTTAAAATGGAGAGAGGAAGAGTAAAGCACAAAGCTCCACCATTTTTAGCAGAAGCATCATTTATTTCATGCTTTCTGTTTGGGAAGAAGTGGATAGGCTGAGATCAAAACTGGGATAATTTTCTGATGGATGTGTGAGGACAGTCATTTCAAAAAATGTTTTTTCAAACTTTCATAGGAAGCATGCTTTTGTTTTCCTATAAATATTTTAGAAATTAGAGAATTTACTTCATTTCCTCTGTTTTAACTGCCAGAAAATCTTTCAAAGTCCAAAAAGCTATTTTAAACTCTATCATACTTCACTATTTTCACTCTCCCTACCAAAGACTGGTTTTGTCAATTGGCCAGAACAAACTTTTGGGGGCAGATGTTATTGGTTGACAGAAAAGAGCAAAACAAAACAAAAAACAGAGTCCATAGTGACAAAGATTCCCTCGTTGACCAAACATTAGTCGCCTTCTCAACTAGGCCTTGATCTTGGCCTGCTTTTATAGCAAGAATCAGTTTGGAGACCACTGTTCACCCTTGATATAGGATCAAATTCCTCATTTCTTACCCTTGACATCTATGCCCTTGGCCTGTTTTTATAAGACTCCTGTTAAGTCGGTTAAGGGGGAATCCCTCAACCTTGATATCTCCTCTTAATAAGTTTCCATCTACTGACCCCGTCATTCTGACTATAAAATTTCAGCTGCCTTTGCTGTATTTAGAGTTGAGCTTAATCTCTCTCCTCTATTGCAGTAGTTTTGAATAAAGTCTTTCTTACCATTTTAATAAATGCCTGAATAATTTATCTTTAACAAGAGATACGAGTATCTTGTGATTTGGCCAAGTCATTGAGCCTCTCCATTCACTGTAAGCTCTTAAAACAAAAAGGCTAGTCTCACTCAGTACTTCTCACGATTCCCTATGAAGTAGATCCCCAAGTGGCTCATAGCAAATATTACATTGGTTGGTCCTCTTGTTTTACCTCACTAAGTTGAGCAAATTTTGCATCCTATTTACTTATACTATTTTAAGGTTTCCTTTAACATAAAAATAAGGCTTTAAATTAATAACTACAGAGTAAATTAACCATGTTTATTTGCTTTTTTTTTCTTGTCTTAGAGAGCTCTCTGGTATACTGCTACCTGCCACAATTTGAATAGCATGGTGTGATATACATGCTATGTAACTGAAGAAAATGGAATAAAACTGCATGCAAGACCTGCTCTTTTTTAAATATGTTACTCACTTTCAATTATAAAGTAATACATGACTATATACTTATTGTGCAAACTCAAATAATATAGAAATACATGAAGTAAAAGTTAGTTACTCTTTACTTTTTTTTTCCAGAGGTAACCACTGTAAATAATTTGGTGAATATCATTTCATATATTTTAAAGTTAATGAGATGATATATATGTTATTTACTTTTTAGTGTAAGTAGAATTGAACACTACCTACTTGCTAATACAAAGAATTTTCACTTTTAAATCTTTTTGAAAGAACAATGTACTATTATAAAGTGTCTTTCTAAAATCTAGACTGACTTAACTTTGATTTTCAATCACATTTATGACTGAAAATTCATATTCAGCAGTCACAAGCATATGAATTTAGGAAGCAGGTAGATATTAACCATGGTGGATATGTGTGCTAATTTCTACGTATGCTGTGGCATCTAAATTTAAAAATATAAGTACCACATTTCTGATTTTGACATTATAATGAAAGATTTAAATGAATCTTTTCAAAATGAGCTATTAATTGCCTCTGTAGTTCCCCTTACTCATGGTAATAACAAATTCATTATTCCATATGCAGCAAAGCTCATACGGTCAGAATTTAGAGTCGTGATTTAAAACTGCTGTGAAATTCTGTCCCGTGATTTCCTCTTTCCATTTTTCTTTTAGGCTATATTTTAAAATATTTATTAGACTTTAAAATTGGCTATATTGCTTGGGAAATCTGGAACCCAGAGATATCAGGCACTAAAGAGCAGCTGGCTAGGAAGTAATTTACATGAACTGGGGGCCTCTGTTGGTGTAAACACTGGTCTTGCCTGACGAGGCTTAGACTCAGATTTATTTTGTCCTTTTTATTGTTCCTTAAATTTAGCAAGACAAACATTTCCCCTAGCTATAACTTAAATCATATTAAGCAGACCATTTTGACTTGAGGTCATAAATAGCAGTGTAGCCATAACAGGTTTTTGCAAGTTTATTAGATTATGTTTTCATGATCCTTGAGGGAATGTCCCTCAGGCCAATTCATTTATGCATTTGTCATCAGTCTGAAAAAATTCTTTCAGAGCTTTATAATGCTTGGGGACATTTTCTTTAAGAAAAAAATAATTATTTTGCTACAAAGTAACATGCTCATAGAAAATTTATATAGAAAGACAAAAATGTATGTATATAGGAAGATAAAATATACATAAATATAAGACAAAAATGTATACAGAAGAACAAAAAATAAAAACCAGCTAAAATTCTACTGTTCAGTAATAATTCTTTTGAAGGGATATTGTTGGTTACCCATCCAGTGATCATTTGCATTTTTTTTCTCCTCTAGAATAAGCCAGATTTTAAGTGACAATATGACCACCAGGGGATGAATCATGATTAGTCTAAAACAGGCATACACAATACAATTATTCTTCCCATGTTTAAACATGTGACCCAGCCTGGCCTGTGAGATTCAGGGAAAGTTTTTTGAGGGTTTGGGCAAGATTTTGCTTCCTAATAGCAAGGTTCCCTTTTAGGAGAAAGCCGCTATTGCTGACGACCATTTTATATTTTGTTTGAATGCAGTTATGTGAGTATGGAAGGCTCAGAGCCACAGAAGCCATTTTGCAATCATGAGGCAAAAAGCTGAAGGCCAAAAATTAACATACTCAGAGGAATACAGTGGAAGACAAGAACTTTGATCGCTGATAGAGTTGAGCTAGTGAACTAATACTAGTATAGCCTACCTCTAAACTTTCTGTTAAATTACCAGTAAACATATTTCTGTTTTAAGTAGCAGTTGACTGACTTTAACTTATTCAAACTGATACATCTATTATGTACATTTTTGTTATATTTTCTTTCATATATAAATACTTCTTAAAAAATTTCAAATCACATGAAGCACAGTTTTTGTATACTGCTTTTTCCCCTCTTGAACATTTTGCTAAGTTAATAAATAGAATCAAAAACATAATTTAAAAAAAATCTGTTCACAATATTGCATCACATTAGTGTATAATTATGTTTAACCATTTCTTTATTGTTGGAAATCTTGGTTGTTCCTTTTATAAAATACAATAAATACTTGGATAAAAAAAATTCCTATACCTATTTTTCAAAAACCTGTATTCTGAATTTTTGCTTTAGAAGATAGTGCTAGAGGTGGATGCTCTGCAGTTTGTTATGTAAGACTCTACTGTACTCATGCTGTTGGAGAGGAAGGATCTAAGTAGTTGATTGATTTGTCTTTTATCCAAACTCTTTGGCAGCTCCCATGTTCCTCCTCTCTGAAGCAGTGTCAAGTGGCACAGCCCACAAACCTTCATAACCCTCATGGTGCAGTTGTGTTTTGTTTCTACTAAACTAGGCAAGAGATGTGGATAATTGTCTCTCAGAACCCTTAATGGTGTAGTCATTGGAACAGGTGTTTAGAGTTATATAGGCTGTGCTATAGTAACACTGAGTGATCCAGAGTGACAGTGGCACTCAGATGTTCTTTAATACATTTATTTTTTGCTTTTGTTTCCATTATGCATGACCACTTAAAATATAGGACCTAGGACAAATATACTGCCGTAGGTATAAGGGCAGTACTTAATTAAATATGCTTTAACTTAATAAAGACCACTGATTATTTCAAACTGAAGAAAAATGACATTTTAACCTCTATTTTTCAAGCCAATATTTAGCTTTATGAATTCTGTCAATAATTGTATGTATTTGGAGACACATGGAGTTTGAATTCTTAGTTTGTCTTTACTTGTGATGATTGATGTCTCCTGTATATGTTTATCTTACTAAAATGATCATCAGAAATGTGTAATGATTTCTCTTGATTGATACAGATATATAGAAATTTATACACACATGTGAGTAAATATAAAAGAAAAGGCCGTTGTGGGTTCAAGCACCAGATGGATTCTATATAAAACCTCAACCCACAACTGATTTATTTTGGAATGATATAATTGCCAACAGCATAGTGACTCATTCCAATTTCTTTGCTAGAGCTTCAGTTTTCATAGAATTTGTTGTAGTCTTTGGTGCTATTACTCAGTACACATGATACCATTATCTGTTAAATT
This sequence comes from Cheirogaleus medius, assembly GCA_008086735.1. Lineage (NCBI taxonomy): Eukaryota > Metazoa > Chordata > Mammalia > Primates > Cheirogaleidae > Cheirogaleus > Cheirogaleus medius. The sequence continues at coordinate 21,635,990 of VBSM01003176.1, read as the reverse complement.
GATCAAAATGTTAAGACTACGGTTTTGTATTACTATACATTTTGTACAAAAGTAGAATAACTTTAAATAATATTATAGCTATATAATGGCCTATGTTGATGGCATTTGTAGCTGGCTTGTAGAAAAATCTGCACTCTCTGTAAAATGTCAATCCCTTCTCTGTTAATATATTCCTGCTTGTTAATATTGTGAGATGAGTTTGTCATATTCACTCAGAGCAGGGAGGCAGACTGTAAAATGGATGGAGATGGATGAACTAGGAATCAGGGAACGTAATGTTTAGTTCTAGTTCTGTCACTGATTATGCCTTGGTGAAGTCACTTCATCTCTGTTATCTATATGATAAAGTAGTTTTCTGGATGAACCCTGACATAACATGAATAACCAGGTTGTATGGGTAGGGATTTGAGGACTACACAATCAAGTTGGGTGACATGATGCTGAAATGCTGGTGAAGTCAGGCAAAGTCATGGCAGGGACTGTGTCTGCTATCATCTGCCATTACTGTCAGATGTTTTTGTCTGTAAAAGCAGGGGGAAAAAAAAGAAATAAAAAGTTCCATCATTTCAGAAAGGTCACATTTATTACCTGTGGCAATACAGCAAAAAATCCCATCTGGGGATTCTTTTTTTAATAGGTGAAGCTATCTTTTTATATGCAAGCCAGTTTATTTCTTTCCTTATCATATTATAATTACCCCTGATGGGTCTATGATGTACCATTATCTGGATTGGAAGATAGATTAGGAAATTGGTAGAGAAAATGTTCACATAGAGGAAAATAAAATGGCAGCTAAAGCCTCTGGCAGCTAAACAATTATACATTTCACTTCGCTAGAGTAAAGACAGCCAGTAAAAATGACTTAGGAGCACCCCGAGGAAAATAAGTTAATGAAAAACAACATGGGTCCTCTGACCACTGGAGAAATGTGGAGGGATGTCAGATGAGATCTAGGCAGTTTGCTTCTAAGTCAAGTCTATTTGTTGTAGCCAAAGACATGATCATGGTGCCATGCTAGGTAAAGAGGCTTCCTTATTTTAGTGGAAATGCACAACATTAATGCTTTCTTTTGAACAAATGGCAGTTTCGACTCTCAGAGAAGAATAAACATTTACGGAGCATTACCATGTGCCCAGCTGCTAAGCACTCACATCAGTCCTTTGAAGTAGGTTCCCTTATTATCACCACTTTACAGATTAGGACACTAAAATTTAGGGAGATAAATTAAGCTTCCTAGAGGAACGATAATAATGAATTTTCAAATTGGGATTAAAAATCCAGATGTGTTTTCTTCCAGATAATTAACTCTTAACATGTATACAACACTGGTGGTGCATTTGCCTTCTAGATAACCTGTATCTAAAATAGCACTTCCATCACTTTCCACTCTCCTTAGCCTTCTTCATATTTTCTTCATCGTATTTACCATTATTTTATGCTTTATATTATGATATATGCTATATAATTTACATTATTATATGTGTTATTATATGTACCAAGTAAGTGTCCAACACATACTTGTTGAATACATGTGCCATTACGTATTCAATAGTGATTTGTTAAAACCTGTGTTGCTGTGGCTCTTTTCTTCCATAATTGGGGATTTTTTTTCATTAGCTGTTATTTGCATTAATCTTAGCTATTGCAGTTTTTTTTTTTAATTTATAAACCTTAGTTCTAATGCTAATAGAAGACTAGAAGATTGACACCTAGAGTGTGAATAAATGTCAGATAAAATATGTGAAAAACAGAGGTTGGAAAATTTTGCCCTTAGTGGGAGCTAATAAGCTGACATTAGTTCAAAACATTTCACGGAATGGGTGAGAAAATGGGTAAATGATTGTACTTTGGCCAGGGACACAGAAGGTCGCTTTACAGAAAAATGCTTTGTAAAACTTTTATCAAAAAATTGCTTTATCATTTTGAAATGTGAAGGGCTATACCTTAGCTTCTACGTTCCACTTCAGAAATAACAATTTCATCTTGCCATTCAGCAAAGATATTTGCTTTAGAGCTTTCATTTATGTTGCTTGAAAGATTTTTTTTAAAAAGTGGTTTGTGCCGTAGCTTCTGGACTCTTCAAGGTGATGAAACAAAAGGTGCCTATTTGTGTTTTCAGCAGTATTGGAATGAGCCTCAAGAAAATTTAATAATTCAGGTACAATATAAATGCAAGAATAATAACTTTTTTCATTTACTGCTGTCTACCCTGATCTTGAACTTTTAAACCAGTCTGACTCACATACCCCCAAGTCCTCTGGGAAATAAAAGCAGCTCTGTTGGCAGCAGTTGCCCTAGATCCTTCTTTCTGTTCTTGCTCTTACTTCCTGGTACTTCCCGCCTCCCACCCCTACTGAATGTCAGTCTTACTAACCCTTTTGCTTTGTCATCCATTTCTGGTTCCATGTTTCACCTTTGGCTTTAAAGACTGACTTGAAAGAATTTGGACTTTGGGTGCTCTCTGCTGACTTGTCTCACATTCAACCTCAGGTTCCTCCCTCCAGTGTTTAGTACCTCTGAGCACAATACTTTATCCCCTTTAGTTTCAGTTTCCAAGATTCAAACTTGCCAGTAGCAGCCAAGCAGGGCACACTCGGGTCCTCTTGGAGAAGTATTAGGCAACTACTGAGCAGCAAGTTTATATTTTACTCCAGGTACAGAAGTATTATCTACCCGGAAAGAGACAGACATTGGTCTTCCAGATGTGAAAAAAGTTCAAACCGTAAAACAAGTGAGCTGCTGTAAGAACATAAAATCTGTGATAATACCAAGGTCTTTACAGGTAGAAAACAGTCATAAAGAGAAAGAATGTGGCTCATTTTCTACTCCCCTGAAGTGGCCAGGATGGTATGCTGCATGGCAAAGCAGGGATATACATTTGCTGAATTGGATTCATCAGAGCAGGAACTCAATTTTGCCAAGAGATGGCAGATATGTTCAGACCGTGTTTACATAGTTCAGCTACTACATGGTCCTTGAGTTTTCTCCGCTCAGATTCAGGCATAAAAATCAGCCAGGCTCATACTCATTTTATGTATGCAATTAGGGCTAGTGGTTAAGAAGAACCAACACTGGTGCCTATCAAGGGCTGTCATTTCGCCGCATGACACGTAGAACAAAGTGGTCTTCTTTTGTTTCCCTCTTGTAGTGCAACAGGGCTTGAGATGAATTCTACAAAGTAATACAGTGTCTGTGAAGGAACAGGTTTTCAAAACTTACAGAGCATGGGTCAGGAAAAAAAAAAGGACAGGAAACAACCCATCTTTCACTATCTATCATCTGAAATCCAGTAGCTCTGCTGGACCTGCCATGAGTGTGTGTTGCAGGGAGGAGATGCTGCCGCTCAGTACTTCGCTCTCCTAAAGGGCAGTGCGAGAGCAACCTTGCCAGTGTGGGGGACCTGTAGTCCACTTGGGTTCCAGGAAGGCAGGGTTTATGGGCAATCTCCAGGACAGCCAGCTGCCTGCTGCTGAAAGCACTTAGGACTCACAGGGAGGTATAGCTCCTCCTGCCTTGAAGAAGAAGCCACTGGTCTCACAGAATGCCGAGATTGGGTTCATTCCCTATCACTCACAGCTCAAAGTTTCAGTTCATTGCTCAGGGAACCCCAGAGAATCTCAGACTAAGTTTTAGACAATCCTGAGTGTTGCACCAGACCACCTGTTTTGAAACAGTAATCATGCTATTTTAGATAAGCTTAATAATGGACCAGCAGAATGTTCTGACTTTTAAAAGATTGTACAACAAAGGGGTTTTTGTTTTCGTTTGTCTTTAGTTCTGTACTTTCTATGTTCTGTTTACCATGAACAGAAGCCAGGGCGTGGAAATCATTGTGAGTTTAGTTCAAGCTATTTTTGGAAATAATAGTGGACATAGATGGGAAGATGGTTACTGGGATATAAATGTAATATGTCATTATTGTAGCAGTCAATGGAGCAATAGTGTGGGTCACAAATTAGAAGGTACACAAAAAGTGACTATAGAACATATTTTTGCATGCATATTTATTTTCTCTGTCCAAGCTGTGGCATGCTCCAAACAGTCAGTCAATCTTCACACACAAAGAGCATTGCTCAGAATTTTTTGATTGCAAGTAACAGGAAAGTAACTTAAACTAGCTTGCCCCAAAAGGGAGAAATTTTATAAGCAAGCCAAACAAATAGCATTAAAATTAGGACTTCTGGGAAAATAGGAATCCAAGACAGAACATCATATGGACTGTCTGTTTCTATCTCTCCTCTCTGTGTTTTGTATACATTCCTTCAGCAACCTTTTCCGTACATGAGATCATGCCTGCCCACAGATTGGGAACTCACCAGATTTCCCACATTGAGAAAAGAAAATTGCTTTTTCTTGTCCCTAGTTTTAATACATTAGGTAAATATTATAATTGATCGAGCTAGTGTTTTGTGCCCATGGAGTTGGGGCAATGAAGTAATATGATGATGGTAGCAGCCCTGGAAGAGTATGTAAGTAGTTGCAGTAGGGTGGAGGGGAGAGGGTAAAAAAAATGGATGCTTTGTTTTCCAAAGGAGGGTTTTTCCTTTCTAGTTATATATATATATATATATATATATATATGCACACTGATAGCTATTCTTCAGGATCCTTTCTAGTTTTAAGGCAATAGCACTTTAGGGGTTAAGTTTTTATGCGTGGTTTTGCTTTTCTCATTTTGTCATTCTGCTAGATAGTCATTACTTTAATTGTATTTTCGAGAATACATTTAAATGTCCATGAGCTCAATTGAAGCTCTTTTTTAGTGTTTCAAAACAAACTTCAATCATAATTTTACATGAAATAGCTTTCTTAGCAGTACCTGAAGCGAAGCAATATTGTTCCACAAAAAAAATTGAATTGTGGGTGAATCTACACAGTACAGTTCTCCGGAATATTGAGCTTTTTACAAATATTCTTATATATTTGGTTAAGTCTTTCTTTTAAATATAACGTTGTGTTAATTAGTGAAATGGAATAGGCAGCCCCTGCTCAATGTTGTAATATTGAGTTAGTTATTTTGATGGTATGAATAACAGGTACTGAGTAAATATTAAATAAGATGTGCATGAAGAAAAAACAATTGTGGAATCCTAAAATCAGCAGCATAGTTTTCAAAAATTCTGGACAAAGCAATATTTATACCAGTTAGTAAAATTCATATGTTTTGGAGACCATGAATAGAGGCTAGTATCAGGAATCTTTGGTAATTTTTTAGGCACAAATCATAGCTTTTCTAAGAAACTATAAATAACATACCTAAATGCTGAATAATTTGAATTTATCTCTTAAGATTCAGAAGTAGGCTTGGCATTAGTAACACGAAAGCTGAGTCTATGCACCCTTAGAATCAAAACAAAATGGATTCCGTTCAGTAAAACCACCATAGCCCATAGTTTCCAAAATAACTGACTTTGGAGTTTAATCTCTCTCTCTCTCTTTAATTTTAAGGCTTGTATGCTATAATTAATTTAATATGTTTGATATATTTCACCCAGGCATTTTGTTAACATGTTGTGTAACGTTCGGTTCCACGTTCTTGTCTGCAGCATGTGGTAGCTAGAAAAGGCAGATGCCGCACTCACTGCTCTGCAGTCCCTGCTGTCAGGAGTTGGCTGTGTGGACGTGTGGGCCAAGCTTCCTTTATCAGAATTATGACAAGCAGCTGGGCATTTGCCTATCAGTCCATCTGCCAACTCCCAGCAAAATCACACAAGTATTTTCTAGGCCAATGCTGAGGCCAGAACTAAGATAATGAGCTCAGATAATGAGGCACCACTTCCCCTTGGATGCCTTAGTTTCACAAAAATGTTGTGATGAGAAAATTCTATTTTGGCCTAATGGAAGTATTGCTTATAAAATTTAGTGCAGAGACAATTCCCCAGGGATGATTTTTAAATTAAAAAAATTAAAAATTAAAAAAAACTAAATGAAAACAATTTTTTTAAGATACTGGAAGATTCCCATAAAATGATAACAATGTCCAAATTGGAAAGAAAGATTAGTGGTCATTTGATTCAACCTTCCTGATGTATAAATCACTGAACATTCCTGACAAATGTTACTTAGTTTCAACCTGAAACCCTCCAGGGACAGAAACACAAGTAGTCATTCCTTTTTGGTTGAGGCATATTTGGAAAGACAAGTAATCAGGATGGAAATAACCATTTCAAAAAAAGTTCCAGAAGAAAGAGGATTACACGAAGTCCATCACAACCCTCAAACTGCCCTCTGCCCTCCACAATTTAGTAAAAGCTCCTCTTTCCTCAATGTGGATGTGCTGAGGAAGGACTGACTGGTTCAGAATGAGTTTAGGGCCTTTTGGAAGGAAGTGGGGCTAAGACATCCAAGAGCTTCTTCTTGAGATTCTCAATTTGGGGGATTTTTAAAAATGTGGATTCAAATGACTCTGATCAAGACCTAAAGGTAGAACACAGTGATAACGCTTCTGAAAAAAATTTCCATAATGGAAAGAGCTGGCTCCTACTTGTGCATAGGAGGTGGGAGCTGGGAATGGTTATCTTGTGTCTGGGAGGTATGTATTCTAGAACTTATTTCTATGAGCATTAGAATCAATAGAAAGACCTTTCCCCAGTCTGAGTATTAAGGGGTTGAGTACATTATGGAATGTATCTGGCAGCGGGAGTTGGGAAGGATGATGTGGGAAACACTGTTTGCACCCAAACTAGAAGTATGCAAACTCTGGTTACATTTACATTAAATCCTTATTCCATATTTCGAGTCTACAAAGATCTGTGTGTATAATGACAGTCATTCAAGAATTCAGTCTGGGTGTGGTGGCTCATTCCTGTAATCCTAGCATTCTGGGAGGCCGAGGCAGGAGGATCACTTGAGGTCAGGAGTTTGAGCAAGGAGTCAAGAGCAAGACCCCATCTCTACTAAAAATAGAAAAATTAGCCAGGTGCAGTGGAACACACCTATAGTCACAGCTACTTAGGAGCCTGAAGCAGGAGGATCGCTTGAGCCCAGGAGTTTGAGGTTGCAGTCAGCTATGATCACACCACTGCACTCTGGCCCCGGGTGACAAAGCGAGATTCTGTCTGAAAAAAAAAAAAAAAGAATTTGGTGGTGGATATGCACTGTCTTCTCCTAGTCATTCTAAACTTTCTCAACTCTTCGTCTACGGACATACTTTCCCATAAGTAGTCTCCTTCTTCTAGCAAACCTTTACCTAAATATCCTTACTTCATTACTTAAAATCTTTATTTTAAATATTGTTCTAGAGTGCAAATCACAACATGTGAAAATATCTTATGATCATTTGGAACATTTGGGGTGTGATTAGAGAACATGCCATTTTATTTATAGTCTAGCTGACCTAATGAAGTAGATGCTGTCATTGTGCCAACTGTATCCCTTAACACTCACTTCTCCAGTTCATGTCCAAGGTTTCCTTCCTCAAACACCTGCAACTTTTATCTAAGGGCTTTCCCTCAACCCAGGAGTCATCAGACCAGAAATGTTGGAATGTTACTGTCTGTGAAAGCAGCCCTTTGCTGCTGCTGATGGGAGCTGGAGTCTAAAAACTCGGCTTCCTTCCCCCCACTGAGGGTCAGGTTTCACAGTGTCTTCCAAAGTACCCCAGCAAGACTGAGCCAAAGGTGCCTACCTGCGAATATTTTGGATAATGTTCCCCTTAATCACCTCCTTTCCTTCTCTGTCTCACTCTCCTTTAAGTGCTTCCTGGGACACTTCCAAATTAAGTTATATGCATTGAAGTCCTCGTTTTAGGGCCTGTTTCTGGGGGAGCCCAAACTAATATACTTATATGAGTACCTGAGAAAATTAGGGAATAGAGGTATTTATCAGTAACACTCTTTCCTCTCCTGTAACCAGAAGGGATTATGTGTTGTGTGTTTGTACCTATTTGCAGTTGTATATAGATTCTGGCTAAAATGTATGTACAAAATATCAAAGATGGATAGATATATGTCCCTGGAAAATTTTGATGTTATCTATTTCTTAAGAAGTTTAGAACTCTACTGAAAACTCTACAGAGATGAATAGAAGTAGTTCTTGGCTTTGGCAGCATGGAATGATAATACTTTAGGAAGGTTAATCCTACATTTTGATTTCCTTTAGGTGTGGATAGCTAAGAGTCAAAATTCATTTAGCAAATATTTATTGAGTGCTTAGTATGTGCTAGATGGAGAGGGTAGAGCACCAATATTAATAAGACATTATTTTTGCTCTAAAGATGTTCATGGTATAGTGGGAAGACAAGAAATTGGAATTCAAATCAAAGATATACACCAAACACCTAGAGACCACAGGGAAAAAAAAACACTTAGCTCTGACTGGGGAGATAGTTGGTTTGGGGACTCACGGTAAGACTGAAGATTAGCTAAATAGATAAGGGAGGCATGAACATTAATTCCAAGCCCAAGAAATAACTTCTCAGGGAGAGGTGGGCATGAGAGAAGGTGATGTGTTTGTGGAATAGCAAATGATTCATCATAGCCAGAGAGTACAAAAGGGCAAAATGTGATCTGCTGGGGAAGCATGGACCTGATTTAGTTGATACAGGAGAACTTTATACTAAGGTGTCTGGTAGTATGTCTGTAATCAAAGAGGAAAGATGAAAGAATAACCAGGAAAGAAATTAATCTTATCAAGCTATGGGGTAGGATGGAAATATGAATAATCTATGTGATACTCAAAAGGTTGAGGTGAGGGAAGATAATCATTGAGGAAGTAGAGTAAGTTGCATTAGATGATTAAGAAACTAAATTTATGGAAACTAAGCAAGCAACTCACATTAGTTTTAAGCAGAAGTTACTTGTCTTAGGTGATTTCAATTTCTCTATCAGTATTAATTGCATTTGACTCCATATAACAGAATCCCAAACAAATGGATGCTTTTTTTTTACTCAAATAACAAAGAGACTGGGACATTCAGATCAAGTCCAGTAAAGGTACTCAAGAAACCAGGTTTCTAGCTTCCTGTGTCGTCATCCATAGTGTATAACCCATGGTCACAAGATGGCTGCCATACCTCCATTCATTGCATTTGCATCGAAAGCAAGAATAATGGAGAAAAGTGACAGGAAAAAAGGTACATACAAGATTAGTATGATCAATATTTTATTTGTCCCAGTAGTTTTTCTGGATCTCCCATTTGGTAGCTTTCTATTTCTTTATTATTGGCTATAACTGTGTCACATAGCTATCCTTACTTTAAGGAAGTCTAAGAAATTAAGATTTTTAGCTGGGCACATTGCTGCCCCCAAATAAACTGAAGTTCTGTTACATAGAAAGATTGGCAAAAAGCTATTGGAAGGCAACCAGCAATGTTTGTCAAAACTTCTTAAAGGAATTTTATTAGACCAGACTGAAGAGGTATTGAAGAGAGCTGGCACAAATTCTTTATAAATGTTTGTTTGTGAATAAATACATGAAAATAAAGAGACTAGAAAGAAATATTGGAGCTTTGACTACAAATTCAACTATTGCTTGTCGAATATCACTATTAAGTGATATTTGAAATATTTTAAAAGTAGTAGGACCTGAGCACTATCCAGTCAAAATAGATGCTGGATGCCAATTAGAAACACTCATTTTGGTTAAATATCAGTTCTAGATTTAATGAATCGATCCTCGAAAATTATGATTTTATTGATCTCTTGTGCAGCCTCCAAATCAGTGTTTCTAAATAATTCACC
>VBSM01003176.1:21611100-21626210 GCA_008086735.1 Cheirogaleus medius | reverse complement strand
AATGAGATGTGCAACATATTGGGGATGGTCATGCTTGAGGCTCTGCCTCGAGGGGGGAGGGGGGCTAGGGCAATATACATAACCATAATATTTGTACCCCCATAATATGCTGACATAAAAAAAATTTTTAAAAAATTCACATGAAATCAGGGAATATAAAATATTCTGCAAAACTATGCCAAAATGTTTCCAAACTAAATATTTTTGGAAAAAAAGGCAGGGCATTATCCATAGTAAATCATTAAGTTATATATTCATCCAGTCAACATTCATACATGAAATTGCTAATATTGATATATGCAACAACTTTGATAAATTATCAGGAAATTACACCAAGCAGAAAAAGCCAACCTCAAACAGTTTTCATTTATAGTACATCTTTGAAATGACAAGATTGAGTGGTTTCTAGGGGTTAGGGACAGGGACTAGAGGGGAAGGAGGTTTAAGTGTGACTATGAAAAGGGCAACATGAGGGATCCTTGTGGAGTTGGAACTGTTCAGTATCTTGCCTATGTTGGTGGATACACAAATCTACACAGGTGATAAATTTGTATGGCATTTAATACACTCACACACACACAGCTCCACATACATTCCTCCCTTCCACTGAAGTACAACTAGAACTCTGGAAATCTGAAAAAGATCAGTGGATTGCACTGAATGTCAGTATCCTGATTGTAATATAGCACCATGATTTAGCAAAATGTGACCACCAGGGGAAACTTGCCAAGGGATCTCTCTGTATTAATTTTTACAAATGAGTGCAAATCTATAGTTCTTTCAACAAATGTTTTAATTAAAAATTCTGGGAGAACATGTTGGGAAGAAAGAATATAAGGGATAAAGTAGACAAAAGAATCGAAAATTCATTTTTTAGGGATGATGAGCACAAAATAGATTAGAAAGTAGGAGACAGGGGGATCCAGGGTAGAAAGGGACATGGAGCAGAATACTGGTAATGGGAACCACAGAAACTCTTTGTGTATGGGAATGTCACTGTGAAGCTAGATGCTTAACAATCCCAGTGGGGCTCTAAACCTCTAAGATCCCACGCTTTGAAGGAGAGTCATCAGAACTGTGCGTAACAGATTGTGGTGGAGTCAGAGACCACTTTAGAAGTTACTGATTTGATTTGAAAACAGGTTATGTTTTGCATGTGCCCACAAGAAGAAAAAGGAACCATTTTTATTAGAGCTACAAAAGAATTAGCAAGGCTTGGTATGGGGCTTTATTGAATATGAAATTTAGACATTGAATTCAGAGAACCATAATGCTAACAAAAATAAAGGATTCAAAAGAGAAGTCAAATGTGTAGAAAGATAGTGGATTTAGTTTAGGTATGTTTAATGTGGTGAGTAGAAATTTTTCAGGCATCAAGCTGAGATCCAAGAATGTAACTTAATTTTCCTATTATTTGACTTAATTCCTATCTCAAGTTATTGGCACAAAGATTAATTCTTAGTCCACTGACTGTAGACTCTATCCACCATCAACTCAAGACCTTTTCAGTCACTTCACAGTTACCCCTTCTCCTTGCTTTCTTGAATTGTACCTAAGGGCAGGTATAGGTGATGACGACTGGTTCGTGGTTATCAATTACCATCTCTGTATCTGCTGCTGACTTGTTCTTTCTGCTTTTCTCTCTAGAGGAGCACAGGACCCATTCAGATGCCCCTGCATCTGCTTACACATGTACGTGCTTTTGTTGCTATGCTCCATGTTGTGTGCAGACCTTTGGGATCTTGCCACTGCCCTGAGCCTCCCCTGGGAAAACAGATGGAGCCATTATATTGAACGAACACAAGTAAAGCCTCCTAATTATGAAGAAACACTATTTTCTTATTCACTTTCTGGTAATAAAAGCTCCTCTAGATAAGGAATATTTCCCAGCCAGTGTAATTACCATAATTTTAATCTCCATTGAAAGTTATGACATTCTAACTTTTCCAGCTCTGGTCTGTGCTTCTTTGCTTCCCCACCCGCCTACCCTTCCGTGCCACACCATGATGCCTGACCCCACTGCGCTCAGAGCAAGTGGAAGGCAGGGAGTAAAAAGAAACAGATGAGTGTTTACATGATTAATACTATTATAATCTGGCCAGGGCTCACTTTGGAATTTGTCTTGTTTCATGGTCACAGAGTTGAGGTGAAATAGCCTCTCTTGGCTTCTCTGAAGCCCAGCTCACAGTACATCTTTAGAGAGCTTCTCTCCTGCAGTTCCCTGTAGGGGGAAGGGAACTTTATTTTCTCTGAGTTCTTTCATCTTCCTCAGGCATCTAATAACACCTCAAGCTTATCTCTCATTGGAATGTCCATCTCTCTCAGAGGCTTTGAAACAAGAACTTAAAGCTATCCCAAGCCAGCTTCCTCTTGTTTTTAGCCCATGTGTGAGTGGAATAAATATCAGCCTTATTTTACTTTATTTTATTTTTTATTTATTTTTATTTTTTTCCTGTAACAAACTCTGGGAGGTTGGTTGTTCTCAATATGACTATCTATGTTTTACTTTGCCACCAGGGCAACAATCCTATCATGGTTTTGCCCCTTCATATTTTTCAGTCAGGGTCTAGTCACCAGTCCGCTCTGTCCTCTATCAAGGTCTTTGAGAAGTCTCCTGCAGCCCCTTTTCACTGAATGGAGGAATGGAGGTTGACGGGGAAGCACCTTTACCTCTCCCCACTTGGGAAGGGAAAGATTTGTAGCTCAATAACATTTCCCTCAATATTCAAATCCTTCACATTTTTTAATACAACCTTGATAAGGGTGAGGGGTTAGGGTCATGTAATGACTTTTTGAACTCCTCCTGTGTAATTTCTACATCATAATCTTGCATTTCACTTTGAAATATGGTATCTATTGAATTAGTGTCTCGATTGGCACCGACACCATTTTGATATCCTATTGCATATGGTACAAATTCTCTGTGCTCTAGATTCCCCAAACTTATCGAACGTTCTCCTGTTCACACTTTTCTACTATAGGTGGAAATCCCAAGCACCCCCAAAATCAAGGACGTATCTGAGAAATGAAAGATGGGCGAGCAGAAGCAATGTAGAATGTGCTAGCTGGCTACGCTAAATGTGGCATCAGCTCCAAGCAGGAACCTCTCAATGTTATAGAGGTGCCTTCAGCACACCAGATATTGATCAGACAATAGGAAACAATAAAAGGCAAAACAGATCTCCTATTGATTTTTTAAGGGCATTTTTCAGGCATGAACTCTTCTCCATTTCTCTCTGAAGCATTTCCCCCCTGGTGTGTGTAGGCAGCGTGAACAGAACACATCTTATAAATAGCTTAAAAAAATGCAGTAATGCCAGCAACTGCCTTACATAGTTTACCATAAGATTATTTAAATATAATGTGAAATTGTATTATATTTCATATTTTGGATTAATTTTAATCCATTACATCAGAGTTATAATGTTTTAGAAAAGGAGGGACTGTGAGGTCACTTAATTCAGTGTCCTGCACACCATCTTATTATACCTCTTCCTTGGCCCTTCAGCCTCTGCTTGTACATTATCACTGCAGGAGAAATCATCATCTCCCTGGCCATCAGACCCTTTTATGGAGACAGGAAATTCAATCATCAAATGAGTGATTGGACTGGCTGACTCTCGGGGAGCTCTATAACCCTGGACTCTACTTTCATAACTTTTGTATTTCCTATAAGTATTTTGCTAATTGAAAGATTATCTGGCATCTGCTGACTTCATTTTGTACATTGCTAATGACTATATTCTGCTATGCTACATGCTCCCAAAAATTTGACTAAAACTTTCACATTTGTGTAGCTCAGAAGCTATGAGATATTCAATAGCAGGCTCCATCTCTATACTATCCTTCCAACAGAAGTGTTTGCATTAATAAAAAACGTTGAAACATAGATATGTCACCTTCAAAAGTTTGCACCAATTTTGATATCCCGATTTTGATCTTTCCTTATAAAACTTTTAAATTTATAGTAAGCAAATCTGTTCTTGTGTCTGCTTCAGATATTTTCTACGGCAAGAAAAATATTTTTCTTTTAATCTGAATATAAGCCAAACTCCAAGACAGTTTCTAGATCACAGAGAGAGATCAGGAGAGAGTGACCAGTGTGGTGAAGGGATCAGAGAGGGACTTGAGGAATGCTTTTCTGGTTATTCCCATTTAGTTCCAATTGACCATATTGGAAGTTCCAATTGACCATATCAGCATTTTCTCAGCTGTGTTCTGTAGAATCCAGTTATTCCTCAAATTATTTCTCCAGATGGTAATAAGTATCTTATGAAAAAAGTATTCCATGATCAGTTACTTTAAAAAATGTACATATTATATCCTCTCATATAGGTACAATGTTCTTAGCATATTAAAACATTGAGAAGTCCTGCAGCAAAAAAAATCTGTTGATCATAGAACCTCCCTTTCCCCAATAACTATTAATAAAACATAGAATACCATAGAGGAGCCCTGTCCTGTATCTTTTAAAAATATATATATAAATTGTGATGAGTAGATTAAATAGAATACATCAAGTGTAACCTGGTCAGTAAAAATAAGAGTGGATTATTTAATGCACCATTCACTAACAGAGTAAAATAACATTCACTTTTTCAAAGCTGCTATTCAATTGACCAAGTTTATTGTCTAATATAACTACACTTTTCTTGTCTTTCTTTCTTTCTTTTTTTTCACAAGTTTTACTGTGTGCTTCCTGCTAAATATTCATAAAAATATAAGCAGAAAATGTGACACTCATTCCTGTTAAATTCCATTCTATTTAATTCAGTTGATCCTTTGTCTCGGCCATAGACATAGACATTAAACCAAGAATGAAAAACACATTTGCAGCATGGTAATTTAATTGTATTATAAAAACTTTTCCATTTAATCTTTGTTGCCACATAATATTTATTTTTAAAAGTGCCATAAAACATTTAAAGATGCCATACTTTTCTAATTAAACAGAAAATTATGTCCCAGAATATTACCATAGTTAAGAATTTTATACTTGGCAATCACTCTCATGAAAGATAAAAGTCAGACTCCCAGACTTAATTTGAGGGAATGGCAAAAATGGAAATGATAATACTGGTTTATTGATAAACTGACTTTTTAATTTTCAGAATGGTACCAAACAGAAAATTCCAATTAACCCTACATGCTATCTAAGAGCCACACACTCTTAAAGTTAAAACCACCTGACATTTTTTGTTTGAAAAGTTATGTGAAAAATACAATATGAAACCAGAAGGTAAAAACACATTTGAATAACTTTTCAAATATTTACAAAAATTCATAATAATTAAATTACATTTTTTGCCACATATTGCTATAATAAGCAAATGGATGAGGTGGGCAGGAAGTCTTTACATTTAAATACATTAAATATTGCAGATAAATGTAGAATAACATTCTGATAAGTTTACAAATATTAGCAAATTATTTTCACATTGAAAACACTTTTAACACTCTCAAGCATCTGAATTTGTATAACTTTGCTGGGTTTTTAGTGAAAAAATTATATTCTATTGCTAGTTATCAGAAAATCAAAATTCTCCCTAATTTTCAAATTGTCTTTAATAGTTAAAATAAAAAAAAATGTTGTTTCATTACTAGTAGTACAACTATTTTAAGCTTTTAATCAGTGTGAGTTTATATAAATGAACACTTTATATAAATGAAATGAAGTTTTAAAAAGAGGTTAATTTGATATGCTCTATTTTAATATTTTCTAACTTAGTTGTCTATATTTTTAAAAAATGAACATTTTATGGTATGAAAAAATCAAGTTATTTTGCACCCACAACTATTTAAAGGTATGTCTTTTTGGTTTCAATATAGCTTGGTTTTTAGGTAAGCGTCTTATCTTAAATCATTATGCTCAAAGCCTCCAATATGAAAATATGTTTATGCACATTAAATAGGAATCTATTATTATTGTGATTCAAAATAAAAATATAGAATTAAAAGACAATGGGTTTAATGCACATTTGGCCAAAAATAAAGGAAGCATCTATTTCCTTTTCCTTTAATAACCAAAGTAATACTGTCATTAATGCAACCATATTTTCAATCTGTGTAGATACATTTTATTTTAAAAGATGTTCTTTATTTGGAACAGCTAAGTAGGAATATGAACAAAATTGCTTTGTGGGTGAACAGAGAAAAGAAATACTTAATTACAAAATAGAAATTGAGAAAATGGGGGAAAAGACTAGGATTAAGGAAATTCTATTTTCAGGCCATATGCATCTGATATGGAAAAGACTGTGGTAAACAGAAAGGGAATTGTTAGGTTTGGAAACAGCAGTTATTGCTCAAAAGATTAGCTATAAATATCAGCTGCCAGTATGCAGAGATAGTATATGAATTACACATTAGCCCATTCATTCACATTTAAACATGCAGGAAGTGAGAGGGAAATTGCTTCATAATGACAAATGTCTTTAAATATTTTTTAAAAAATGCATTTGACCGATGGATTGAAAAAAATTCCTACTTGATTTCTGTGCTGCTGAATGTCTGATACTTCATGTCTAGAAAACAGGCTCTGTAGGAAACAAAAGGTATTTCTGTTTGGTTCATAGAGGGGTGTGTGGAGGAATGAGAATTATGAAGAAAGGGAGCTCATTTGTAACTTTTATTCTTTCTTTTAGAATGATAAAAAATGAAGAGAGAGAAAACAATTTTCAGGGCATCTTGGAATAATACAACAAAATGTTAAATTTTCCCAAGTTCTTCATGTTGCTGTCTAGAAAACCAAATTGTTTACTTCAATACCCCATCCCGAACTGGTTCCTCAGGAACAAGCCATTTTTCAGAAGCACTTCTCAAGGTTATCAAAATTCTTATTGTGTCCTTAAGCTTGCTCTTAGCTGTGCATGAATTGATTGATTAACTAGATGAAGGAACCAAACAATATCACTTGTTTCCAATCCAGACTGTGTATTAGAATCACCTGGGGAGACTTCAGTATCTGTTGGACCCGCCTCCACAGATTCTGATTTGATTTGCCTGGCTCAGGCAGTGGGAGTTTTATAAAGCTCCTTAGGTGACTGTATTGTACAGTCAGTCAGGGTTGAGAACCATTGACCTAAATGATGTTTAAAGACACAATGTGTGTGTGCATGTGTGTGTGTGTGTGTGTTGGGGCGGGGGTAGTGAGGAGAGAGAGAGAAAGAGAGAGCTTACTTGTTGTGCTAAATGAATCACTAAATCTCTAATTGATGAGATAAATGTATAAATGTAGGGAAAATAATCTTGAATGCAGGGAACAGATGGTAGGGGGTAATGAAAGAACAAACCCCTTCTTTCTAGAAATATTAGTCTCTGTTAGCCTCTGCACAGCCTGCCCTGAGCTGTACCATCAACCCATCTGTGCTTGGTGTCCTAGGACATTGGTCCTCAACCTTTTTTGCACCAGGGACTGGTTTCACGGAAGACAATTTTTCCACAGACCAGGAGTGGGAGGGATGGTTTAGGGATGATTCAAGTGCATTACATTTATTGTGCAGCCAAACCTCTCTGCTAATGATAATCTGTATTTGCAGCCGCTCCTCAGCTCTAGCATCACTGCCTCAGCTCCACCTCAGATCATCAGGTATTAGATACAAGGATTGCACAACCTAGATCCTTTGCTTGCACAGTTTATAGTAGGGTTTCCGCTCCTATGAGAATCTAATGCCGCTTCTGGTCTGACAGCAGGCGGAGCTTATGCGGTGTTGATGCGAGGGATAGGGACTGGCTATAAAACAGATGAAACTTCGCAGGCTAGCCCACCACTTACCTCCTGCTGTGCAGCCCACTCCCTAACAGGGTGTGGACCAGTAGGGGGTTGGGGACTGCAGGCTAGGATCTAGAAAGAGCAGTGGCTACAATAAAGGTGAGAGGTACTCTTGCAATGAGGCTGTGGGAGGAATGCTTCCATCTCTAAGTTCCATGACTTTTACAATTATGCTTTTATGAATGTTTTAAGTACTCAAAGTGATCACAACTTTACTTTTTGGGCATTAATAGTATTTGTTCCCTTTGAGAATCAGAGTTGCAACTTCAGTGAATGCTTTAGTTTCACGTGACATTTGGGTAGTTGTCACCATTAATCACTTGCTAAGTATATAACATGAGAGTTTGTTAGGCTAGAGGAGAGATTGCTAAAGCTGACTTTTGGTCCAAACTAGAATTACAGAAATAGAAATTCTGGGGTAGGTGCTTAGGAATTTGCTTTTAAAAAAATACTCCCCAGGAACTCTAACCTTGGAATGAGAAAGTCCTTATAATATAAAAAATTAAGAAATTATAAAAGATACACCAATTTATTCAAATTTTAATTCATGTAAAGATCAGATATTTCTTCCCGTAAGCAAAGACAAATGAAAAATAGGAAAAATATCAAGAGCAAAAACCCAATGACAAAATGAGGCAGAGATATGAATAGGCAGCTCATATTAAACGATCTACATATTAAATGGCTCTTAAACATGTGAAAATATGTTAAACTTCATTCATAATGAGATCCTTGTACATTAAAAATACACTGAAATACCATTTATCAAAATGTCAAAAATTCCAGTCTGATAACGCACTATGTTGTCTAGACTGCAGGGAAACAGGCATGTATTATACTTTGTTGGTGGGCATATAAACTGATGCAATTTTTATGGAGAATAACATAGTGCTATCAATTAATATCATAAATGCATATATTCTTTGACCCAGAAAAATCCACTTCTAAAGAGTTTTCTGTTTTTTCAATAAATTTTAGATTTTCTTTCATGTTTTGAAATTTCATAATATGTCTGGGTGTGAGGTTTTTCTTATCTTTCCTATGTCTCTTTAAGGTTTTTCAATCTTTAGTCTTCCATCTTTCTTTTCAATTTAGAAAAACTTATCTTCATTATTTCTTCGAATATTTCCTCTTGACTTATCTTTTTCCTTTTTCACTATAGCTTCTATTATCCCAAGTTTGGCACTTCTACTTCTGTACTCTGTATCTCCTAGCTTTCTTTCTTCTTTTATTTTCTGTTTAAAAATTATTTTCTGCTACACTTGGGTAATTTAGAAGCTGTTACCCAGCCAATCTTACTATTGCTGTCTATACTGTACTCCCCTCAAACCTAAGGACCTTGGTTTCCCCAAAAGTTTGTTGCAGGTTTTAGTTAGATTTTTAGAGCCAAGTTTTCCTCTTTCTTCTGCTTAGCTTCTGTCTGTTGTTTTGCCATGGTTGTTTTGGGAAAAAGAAACTAGCACCTTGGACTAGTTCGGTATCCAGTCAGGGTCCCAAATGATTCTAAGTATAGTAGACTAAAATGCAAGAACCACTCTTCTAAAGTCTAAACTAACACTGGAATCGTATGTTTGTGGATCTGGCTTCAAATTCCAGCTCTGTCTTTTGTTGACTGTGTTGAGTTTGGCATAATCATCTAACTAACCTTTCCTCATCAATCAAATAAAAATAATAGTATTTACCTTACCGGCCTCACCTAGTTACCATAAGGACAAGCAATAAATTCTGTAAAGCATAAATGAAAAGTAAGTTTGGTGGTGGTTGTTGAAACTTAAACTTAGATAAAGCAGAATATTAACAAAAATTTAACCAATTATATTCCCATAAGAGCATCTTGATAATCTGAAAAAGCTCACATGCTTTTCTGCTGGGCAGTCCCTCTCATGTACTGTAAAAATGAGTAAAACGAATGAGTCAGCCATTCAGTGTACTGCTCATCATTCATGCATAGGCAGCCAGACTGGAGCACTGGTGAGACCATAAATAATCATACACCCTGTCAAGATTCTCCTCACACCCCAAAGCGATTACACAGTGTTGCATATGGATGATGAATGTGGTTGCAAGGATTGGGCAAGCTGCGCAGTGGTCTTGGTGACTCTACGGTGACTGTGGAAATGACCACTTAAACTTCCATTTTTAACTAGCCAGATGTAGGGCCAGTGGATGTCAGACAGATTGCCTTCAACAAGCCGGTAATCAAATCTACATCTCTGATCAAGAAGACAAATGGTAGAAATGAAGCATCATTAATGTCTTTTAGAGAAATACTATAACATGTGTCAAGTATGTGGAAAGCACGTGGGCTGAGGATTATGCACTTACCTGGGGAAAGGCCACCAGGCTATTTCCCAGAAGATTTCCCTTAGTGCCTACTATTCATTTCTGAAGTCTAGATTTGTTCTCAGCCTTGCAGCCTCAAAAACTTGACTATTTAAAAGCACTTCTGCCTATTATCTCCAGGGTAAACCTATATTAAGCTTCAAAACTTAGGTATAAAACCTGAATATTAATTTGTTAATTTATGGCAAGAAATAATTAATATAAGGTCCAAAAAAGAATTAAAATGTGTATGGTCAGAACATTCTTTTGTTGTAGAAAGAACTACATGGAAATCTAAATAATGATTAAAAGACTGCTTAATGAGTGTAGAATCAGAGCAAAGAAAGCTAGCAAGGAGAATTGAATGTTCAACAGAATCAGAGTCAGATGGCCTAATGCATTTAGCTCTACCATATAGATTGCCTTGTGAATGAAACTGGAATGCCTGGGGTCATTGGCCATGACCACCTCTGTTGGACAATGTTTAGATGGACACTACCAATGTTCATCTCGGTGCCTCTCTCACTTTTGTTACTCTGCATTGAAAGAAAGCCTCAGAGACAAATACGGTTTGCAACAGATCTCTGGTGAATCCAATGGTGACTTTTTAGGTGGATAAGAAGAGGGCCAAGATATAATCCCAGAGGGCAGGGAAAAAAATTGGCTGATGACCATTTCCCTGACTTACCAGAACTAATAAATGAAATAAACAAATTTTATTGAACGAGCAATTGAACATATACATTATGTCAGTCATTGTGTGCAAAGCATTCCAGATAGAGAGTATTAAAGATATACACTAACCTTAAAGCGCTCACAGTCTAAGTGGAGTGATAAATTATTTCAACAGAGTGATCAATAGAGGTAAACACAGAAAGAAACTGAATAGCAATAGTCTATAGTAGGAAGAATGGTCTTACTACACATAAATAGTAAATCCACTAAATCCAAAATCCTCTCCTCTTTCTAACTGAAACCAAATGTGGGTTCCTGTGCAATCTTCTGAGTTTATCTTCTGCTAACTTTCAAGTTTAACAATCTGGGAAAGGATACAGACAGTACTAAGTACACACATTATCTGGGTGTGACTAAACCAGGGTCTTAATGGAGGATGAAGTCAGCCAGTGTTCTAGCTCCCACCCACTGCTTCTTTTTGAGCTTAATCCATGTTCCAACGGATGCATGCCTTGCCACAAAATGATGCTCTGCACCTCCTCACCTAACTTTTCAAACACTTATTTTGGGATCTAAATAACTGGGTCAGTATAAACTTGATTTAGAAAGAATCAGAGATATCTATGTCTACTGAAAAAAAATATTACCTAGGTATTTTTTAGTTAGAGAGAAGTCCGTGGTACTGCTAGACTGGCTTAGTGTGATTCACTTATTTATTTTGCAAACAGAGGTGGCAGAGTTGCTCCCTCCCCTCCCCGCGCTCCCTTTGTGGGAATATTGCTAAGAAGGCACAGCCATGACCTGCTGTCTCAGAAAGCTGCTCAGTGGACTGACATCATGGGAATTTGCCGAGCCTGCTTTGTGGAGGTCATCTAATTCTCAGCATAAGGGTTTTGGGCAGGAAATCTTCTATATTTCTTTGATAATGAACCAAAAATCAACAGCCCAAAGAATTGGGACTGCATTTCATTAACACAACTTTCCCAGAAAATAGCCTGATGCCAAGCACTGGTATTGCTTTCAACGTCTATGCTGGCTCATAAAACCTCTACAGAGTACTGTCCCAAGTGTGTGGTTATCTATCTAAAGCACACAGTCCTTAACTTTGCAGTTTCAAGCAGTTTTCAAGTTCTTCACCAGCAAAATGTTACAGTTTCTATGTCAATTGTATATCATATTTAAACAATGAAATAAAGTAGAATTCCAAATTCCACAAGAAATAACCCAACATTTAATGTAGCTACAATAAAAATTGTGTCTTACTGTGAAAAACATCTCAGTCAAGGGTTTAGAATATATTATTATTATTGTATTATTATAATTTCTGTTGCTGTATTATTAGTAGTATATTTTGAATATACGTAAAATGATAACTCAAAATCCTTTCTGTAACAAAGCTGACTCTAATAACTATAACTAATATTTACCTATCACTTAAGATATAACAGTCAATACTTTAATACTTTACGTATATTAATCTGGTGGTAGATTCTGTACTCCTAGTCTCTGTTATGTTATAATGCTGAGTCAAAGTTCACCATGCACAGATTGTACTATAAAATGAAAAAAATAAGTTATTATTGGAAAAATATAACTGAGTTTAAATAATACTGATGGGATCAACATTTTCTTTAGCATGCTTTCTTTCAATGCTAATTTACTATTTAAAAATTGTTCTGAATCAATTATAAACTTACAGAATAGTTGCAAGTCTAGTTCAGAGAGTTTTTTTTTCCCCTTAAACCACTTGAGTTGGGGTCTGATGTCCTACCATCCCTAAATACTTTAGTGTCTATTTCCTTCATTCTTCTACAGATACACAATACAGCCATCAAAATAAGTAAATACAGTTGTATGCAGAAATACATTACTAGGATATTCCTCAGACTCCATTTAAATTTTGCCAGTAGTCTTAACAATGTCCTATATTATAAAATGATGTGTTAAATTTAGTTGTCATGTTTCTTTATTATAGGAATTTCTGCATCTGTATTCACAACTGAAGTTTGTTTACATTTTTCTTTACTTCACTGGTTTTAGTGTTAAGGACTAGATTTATATGGTAAGTCTGGTTGCTGATTATCTTTTTCAAGTCTTTGAGATTTTTAATTTAATAAAAGGATTGTTTGTTCCTTGAAAGTTGGTAAAATTGATCTATAAAACCTGTTCAGTCTGTGGCTTTTGTAGTAAGAGACTTTGGTTTCCATAAAGTATTAGTTTTTTTTTGTTTGTTTGTCATTTGTTTCTTCCTCCCTTCCACATCATTGATTTCTGTATTTTTCTTTATTATTGACTTCTTTATAGTATATTAACTTTTTGTTCTATTTTTACCTTTCCTAGCAGAATTCTTAGCTTATTTCATTCATTCCTTGCAGAATAACTGGTACCTATCTTACTGAAACTGTTCCATAACATCAAGAAGGAGGGAGTCCTCCCTAATTTATTCTATGAAGCCAATATCAATCATCCTGATACCAAAGCCAGGAAAAGGCACAACCAAAAAAGAAAACTAAAGACCAATATCCCTCATTAATGTAGGTATAAAAATTCTCAACAAAATACTAGCAAATCCTCATCAAAATACCAGCACATCAAAAAGATAATTCACCATAATCAAGTGGGTTTCATCCCAGAGATAGAAAGATGGTTCAACATACACAAATCAATAAATGTGATTCATCATATAAACAGAATTAAGAGCAAAAACTATATGATCGTCTCTATAGATGCAGAAAAAGCATTCTATAAAATCCAGCACTGTTTCATGATAAAAATCCTCAACAAACTAGGCATAGAAGAAACATACCTCAAAATTATAAAAATCATATATGACAAACCTACAGACAACAACATAATGAATGGGAAAAGGTTGAAAGCATTTCCCCTAAGAACTGTATAAAACAAGGCTGCCCACTATCACCACTTCTATTCAACATAGTATTGGAAATCCTAGAAAGAGCGATCAGACAGGAGAAAGAAACAAAGGATATCCACATCAGGAAAGAGGAGGTCTACCTTTGTTTGCCAACAATATGATCTTATACATAGAAAACCTTAAAGATTCCACCAAAATACTCCTAGAATTGATACATAAATTCAATAAAATCTCAGGTTACAAAATTAATGTATACAAACCAGTAGCATTTCCATACATTGATGACAGTCAAGCTGAGAGTCAAATTAAGAACTCGATACCATTTACAATAGCTTTAAAAAATAAAATATTTAGGAATATACCTAGCCAAGGAGGTGAAAGACCTCTATAAGGTGAACTTCAACACACTGATGAAAGAAATCACAGATGACACAAATGGAAAAACATCCCCTGCTCATGGATTGAAAGAATCAACATTGTCAAAATGCCCAAGGTGATTTACAGATTCAATGTAATTCCTATCAAAATATCAGTCATTTTTCATGGATCTAGAAAAGATAATCCAAAACTTCATATGGAACAAAAAAAAGAGCCCGGATAGCCTTAGCAAAAAGAGCAAATCTGGAGTAATCACAGTACCTTACTCCAAATTACACTACAAGGTTATAGTAATCAGAACATGGTAGTACTGGTATAAAGGTAGACATATAGACCAATGGAAGAGAATAGACAATCAAGAAATAAAGCCATATAGCTACAACCAACTGATTTTCAACAAAGTAGACAAAAAACATACACTGGGGAAAGGATGTCCTATTCAATAAATGGTGCCAGGAAAATTGGATAGCAACATGCAGAAGAATGAAACAGGACCCCTATTTATCACCACATACAAAAATTAACTACAGATGAATTAAAGACTTGAATATTGACTTGAAACCATAAAATTCTCAAAGAAAACATAGGAAAAACTCTTCTGGACATTGGCCTAGGCAAAGAATTTATGACTAAGACCCCAAAAGCAAATATCGCAATAACAAAAATAAATAAATGAGACTTAATTATACCAAAAAGTTTCTGCTCAGCAAAGGAAATAATCAACAGAGTAAATAGACAACTTATAGAGTGGGAGAAAATATTTGCAAACTATACATCCAATAAATGGCTAATATCTAAAATCTACAAAGAAGTCATAAAAATCAGGAAAAAAAATCAAATAAATAAATTTGCCCCATCAAAAATGGGCAAAAGACATGAACAGATTTTTTTCAAAAGAAGATAGACCAATGAAAATATGCTCAACATCACTAATCATCAGGGAAATGCAAATTAAAGCCAGAATGAGATAACATTCAAAGATTACCTTTGTTAGAATGGCCATTATTAAAAAGTCAAAAGACAATAAATGTTGGTGCAGATGTGGTAAAAAGGGAATGCTTATACATTTTTGGTGGGACTGTAAATTAT
>VBSM01003176.1:21521581-21604660 GCA_008086735.1 Cheirogaleus medius | reverse complement strand
AAATTGGTACTGACTGATAATCTTATTTACAAACCATGCAGTGCTCAAAATTCATTCCTCCTTTTTGGATCAGTTTTTGAACCAAAGTTGTATTAATTCTCTTAATCTTAGACTGACCTTCCAGAAGGCATCATGTGTCCCTGTGAGGCTGTCCCACCAGACTTCCAGGCCTGATGTTCCCTAAATCCTCAGTTCCATAGAGTCTGCACCATGGGCTGAATGTCTGATACATGTGTCCTTCTCCACTGTCACCTCAAATGTAACACATCTGAGAATGAAGTCATCCTCTACCACTGCCCCACTCATGAAATCTCTCTTCCCCCCAAGTTCTCTACTAAACAAAACTCTCATCAAGTTCTTTGACCCTACTTTGTCCTATCACCAAACCCCATCTAAATGTATCTCCTAAATATCTCTCAATTCCCTTTACATAGCTCCAGCCCCATTTTCTACTATCCGTATTCAGAGGGCCATAGTCTTTCAGATGGATTACTACAAAAACCTTCTCAAAGTTCCTTCTGCCTTCAGTCTGTAAGCCTCCAGTTTATTTTTTGTGGAGCAAGCCAAGTTATCTGTAGTACAAATCAGATGCTATCACTCACTTGTTTGGGATTCTTCAGGGTTTACCTTTACTCTTAAATTAAAGCCCCAAATTGTTAAAATAGTATGTAAAGTCAAGTGTGGCCAGGTTCGTACCTACTTCTCTATCCTCATTTATCTAACTTGACTTTCTTATCCCTATTTTTGTTAAGAATAGCAACATTTTCTTATGATCTCCTTTGATTCTTCTATCTCCTTCTTTCCACAACTGCAATTTCTTAGGAAGTCCTTAAATTGCTTCTTTAAAAATACAGGTAGTTCTCGGATTACAGACAGCCCGATTTACAGTGTTCAGTACTTAGGAAAGGGCTCCCAAGACTCTTCATAAGGATAATTTATAATTAAACAATTAAATTAATAACTCTAGAACAAGTTTCTTTCATTCATGTAAACAAACCCACGTGGCGCAAGCAGTTTATTGGTGCAGCATCTTTAGGCTAAGCTGGTAATCTCATAGATAGAGAAGCAGCTGATATGGAATTATATTCATGGGATGTCAGGCAGGAGAGAGGGGTGGGGCGGATGGGTAAATTCACAACTAATGGGTGCGGAGCACACTTTCTGGGGGATGAGTACACTTTTAGCTCTGGCTTGGGCAGTACAAATGCAATACATGTAACCAAAATCTTTGTACCCCCATAATATTCTGAAATTAAAAACAAAAAAAGAACAGGAAGAATTAGAAAACCAGAGCCAAGAAAGTTTATGACAAAAGAATTACCTGAAGCCTTTCGTCTCATTGAAGCAAGATTTGCTTAGCTTGAGGAGCAATATCCTAACATTGAGCTGTTTACAAAGGTTTACCGGGCAGTTCATGAGAACATCAGCTGCTACAAGGCCATTTATGATGAAATAAGAAAAAGGCTGTGCAAACAACCCTATATACATTTTCCAAGCAACTGACTTCAGTGGTCAGCTCCCTTCCTCCAGCAACAGAACCAAATCCTGACTCTAGCACCCACTCCATCCTCTCCAGCACCATCTCCATCATCATCTGATCAATGTTAGCCTGCCTTCTTGCCTAAAGAATGCCCCTTCCAGTAAGCAAGACATTGATGCAACATTAGGTGAGTGTTAACCTTTAATATTCTTTTTTGAAGTTTCTCATATCTCTTATCTAAACTTTTTGTATGAGTTTGTTTTTATGTTCTGTTTGTTTGAATTAAAAGAAAGAGCACAATGGTTTCTGTAACATTATTACAGTACAGAGGTATTATTATTACAGTATCCCACTGTGTTATTATTACCACATGGGCTATTATAGTATTGTTGTTATTATTATTATTACTGTATATGTGCTGTTCATCAGAGATCCAAGTTACATACAAATCTGACCTAAAGATGTTCTCAGGAACATATCTCATCTGTAACCTGGGGACCACCTGTATATCTTAGAATCATTCCCTCTTTTCATACCTACTGCATCCACAGAGGCCCTGCTCTCACTATCTTATTCTGTATAAGAGTTGCTGGGCTAGGAACTGGAACCCCACAGGTGTTGGGTACTACTACATGAGTACTCCATGCTCGTTCCTCTATTAATAATGGTTTGCCTAGTTTTCGCTCATTCTTAAAATTTGAGCTGGAGTTCTGCTTCTTTCTTGAACCAAAATCAACCTTATTCATACAATCCTAAAGTTTTATACACATCTATAAGTATCAGCAGCATATTGTAACCCCTAGGGGCAACTTTTCTTAGCTCAGGGCCCTTTAGCCATTTGTAGCAGCATGAGAAATTGTGAGGGTTAGTCCTCCAAATATTTCTTTTTAATGAGATTCGAGTTGTAAAGCTCTAGTCTTAGGGGACAGTAGGCTCACTATCTTCCTCTTTTCTTCTTTCTATTAACTTTCTTCTTCTTCCTTTCTTTGCTATTCTGACAAATGACTCCCTCTAAAGAGAAGAAAGGCCTCCAGTATTGCTCAAGTTGTAAAATGGAAATCACAGACAAATAGGACCAGGAGTTGTCAATGGGAAAAGGTAGGTGTTCAATAGTCTCTGCACCCACATGGAAGGTTCTTCCTCTAGGATTTCCCCTCTTAGGTCATATTTAGATTGATTTATTTCCTTTTGGATTGTTTCTACTATTCTTTATATTTTTTCAATGCAGTAGGTACATAGGCTGGCCTAGGGTGTTCACCTTTTGAAGGAATATCTTAATGTGGTCACATTTGCATATGATACTTGGAACTCTGGCAGCCACCTTGCTTCCAAAGAGCAATTTGCCTGAGGAACAGAGCCAAGGCTTCGAGCCAGTGGTAGTGTGAGGATGGAAAAATCACGCATTGATGAGCGGTTTAATTAGCCAGTCCTAGAGCTGTTCTACTTTGAAACTTCTTGTTATATGAGAATATATTTCAGCATTGCTTAAGCCATTTTAGTTGAGATCTCCAATACATTCATCCAAAAGCATCTTATTTCAAAAAAGAAAAAGAAAGAGCTCGATCTACTCAAGACAGGGACAGGACATTGAGTAAATTTAAGGGAAAGGGGAAATCAAACTTTCCTGAGAAGCTATTCTGAGAGAACCTTACCCAGAAAGATGTAAATTCAGATGTGTTGAGAGAAAAATAAGGACTTGAGGAAAATCTTTAAGAAAATGTTTCCTAAACCAGATAACTTAGTACATGCAATTAAAAGTTGTTGCTTTGATTTCCAACCAGTTTAGATTTACACTTCTAGTCACATAGTTTGAGTGTTTTATAAGTCTCACCTGTTTGTTACCTTGTTTATTATTAAGGAATTTTAAAAATGTAGAGTGTGGGGTATGGACCTGAAACTGGAAGTAGCTTTGTAAGTGTAAGCATAAAACTGCAGAGGTGGCTCCAGAAACAAATGGCAAGAAGCAAGAATCCCTTAACAATGGAGATACTTGTATGTCACTTCTAATTATCTCTCACTTTTCCCTCTTCTCTGAGAATATTCTGTTTTCAAGGAGCTTAGTTGGAGTATCTGGTGGAGAAAATAATTGTCTCTTTATCCCCCATAGAATAACGATTTTCTTTTAGCTGTCAGAAGGATTCTTTTCAACTGAGCAAGAGCTTTAAGGTGGGAAAGATGGAAAAAAAATGGCAGGTCAGCAAAATCAGCTCTGCTGAAATGAGAAGTGACAGATCTGTCAGATCACTGCCAGATGATTTTTCTTATGGCCACAGGTGTAGGAGGCAAAAAGACTTGATATTGCTATTTCTCACTTTTCTCTGGTTATAGGCTAAGGAAATGAAGATTCTAAGAGTGAAGATAACTTTCTCTTCTTCAATATCCTAGAATGAAGGCTAGAAGTAGACCCGCAGCAGAGGATGTGTTTGGATTATATGTGAACACTTTCTCCTCCTTCTATCCCAGGCCTCATTACATTTACTGTTCTCCACTTGCCTCATTCAGTCATTCATTCAAGAACTGGGAAAACTCATTTACAACATTGACTCCTAGACTCTTCTCCTAATCATTTCCCATCCAATCCCTACCCCAAGCTCACCTCTCCTTCCTGTAAGTCCTTTTCTTGGTGAAAGTTTTCTAACCAAAAACAAAATCAAACAAACAAACAAAAAAACTGGCTGCCACTCTTTCTGCTTAGCCCCTCCATTTAAATGCTCACAAGGACTTGCTTATCTACCTCCTAAATATCTTCCCTATTTTTCTTGATTTCTATTCTCCAAGTGTCAATATTCCAGTTTAGGATATTACCCTCTCTCTAGCTTTTTAAGTAAACATATTTGACTAAATAACAAAATAATTTTACTTTATAATACTTTTTTATATGTCTTGTTTGGGGGTAGCCATCATGTCCAAATGTACCCAGTAGCCGTGATGGAGGGTAATGCTGGAAGCACGAGGGGCAAAACCAGAGGGAAGGGGTGATCGGAAAGTAAAAAGTATATTGAACAAATTGGGGGAGCAATTAGCTCTGGGGAGAAGACC
Source organism: Cheirogaleus medius (assembly GCA_008086735.1). Lineage (NCBI taxonomy): Eukaryota > Metazoa > Chordata > Mammalia > Primates > Cheirogaleidae > Cheirogaleus > Cheirogaleus medius. The sequence goes on along the minus strand of VBSM01003176.1, from coordinate 21,600,141 downwards.
AGCCACTGGAGATCAAGACCAGGAACTGTATTTCTCATTTACCAATATATTTTTGGTCCATGGTATAGTATCTGTCTTATGGTGAGTGATAAATAAATATTTCTTGATCAAGTTAATAAATGGTCAAGAAATTAGGAAACTGATTACTAGGAGGTCCTTTAGTAAAACTAAATTCCAATATTCCAGGCTTGGCTAATGTACCAGTAATCAACTTATTGTCTCTGAGCTCCAAATCCACCCTTCTTTTCCCTGTTTTGTGATACTGAAATTGAACCTGGTAACTCTTTCTCTGCCAGCAAGTACACTACTACTACTGTAAATAGTGGGCACTGGAGGGACACTGCAGAAGGAAGGGGCTTCTTGTCCTGGATATGGAGGGCTTTGTCTTTCTGGATCATTCAGTGTGTGGCTGTAAGCAGCCCTGACCTCCCAGTGAGCCTTGTCAGAACAATAGCTGGGGGCTTCCTGGTGAATCAGGAACATACCCCAATGCTTGGCTTTCCAGTGAGCATCATGGGCACACCAGAGAGTGGCTTCTTTTCATATCTCACCAGAATCCCAGGGAGTAGCTTCCCAGTGAGTTCTCAGTCTTCTCTGGTACCCCAGCTGGCTTCCTAGTGAGTTCTGCCAATGCTCCAATGGACAGCTTCTTAGTGAGTCTTGCTGGTACTCCAGCTCTATCAACCCTCCTGGGGCATCTTGGCAAACTTTTCTGTCATCTAGTGGGCACATGTACATCTTCTCCAATGAGGTCTAGATCTCAGCTGTAAGGAAGGCCCTCTTCCCACTTGGATCCTCCCTTGGGTACTCTGGCTCTGCCCTAGGGTGGTGGCTGCTCTCTGTACCTGCTACTCCTGTCATCTTTAGATTTCTCTTTACCCCTCTAAGCAGTTAATATCCTGTTACTAGTTCATAATTCTTTATATTAAAATGTCCTTCTTCAGATAGCTAGTGTGCTTTCTCTTTCATGAGATAGCTATGGAGAGAGAATCTCCCATGAAGGAAGGTTACCTGTACCCCAAAGTCTTAGCTCTTGTTCCCTGCAAGGTGTCTTCTATGTGGAATCTCTTCCTATCACTGCAGTCGTCGTCATATCAGCCTCAAGAAACAGAATTCCATTATTGAAGACTAATTTCAGAGTTTCTGATGGGAGGAACAAGTATCATTCATACATTGCCTGGCTCATTCAATGACTGCAGAAGAGAGACAATATAACCTATAAATAAATAATTGAAGCTTCACCCCACCAAAACTGGGATGGAGCTAAAATGGAAAGGCATCATTATGTTTCCAATAAAGTAGTTCTCTCCATGCATGGACTGCTTAAACACTTAGAAAGGGAGTATGTCATTATATAAACAAAGTAGCATTGCAATTTAAGGAGGTTGAAAAGTCATACTGCTGCAAATCTTGCTGCCGGGATTAAATTTAATTTAGTTGATAACAACTGTTTTATACATTTAATTTAGAAAGTGGTTACAGGAGACCAACTTTTAAGACTAAAATAATATAAATGGACCTTGCTATGCCCTCTGAATCATCTGAAGTAATAATTAGGTCATGCTAATGAGCAAAAACTCAGGATGGTTCCAAAGCAATCAATAGTACAATGTGCACTGAATTACTTTATTAATAATCTAAGAGAATTTGTTTCCCATGCAGACGAAATTTAGGAGGACCATATTTTGGGTTACATTTTCCTGATGGCTTTTAAATTAAGTTTTATAGTGTGTCACAGCTGTCTGCATCCTCACCATTATCATTATCAGCAAACATTTAGCGCACACCCGCTGCGTACACAGCCTTGTGGGATTCATTAAGGGGAAAGAACAGTAATTTCCTGCCCTTGAGACAGTAGAGGGGTAATTATTTACTCTGAGTACTCTAGTTAATTTGCCAGTGAGTGGGCAGGAGGTCTTGGAACTCCATGCTCTGACATTTCTACACAATTTCATCATCGTTAGAGCAGTAACACCAAAATTTCTGAATTTGGTCTTCTTTGTTTTAGATGATAAAATGGCACGTTAGTATACTGTACCAGAGTTAAGAAAAACATTGGTTGCAGAGTAAAAGCTAAAAGTCTCTTTTGAAAATACTGATGAATGTTTGTTTAGTGTTCGCTAATTGATGTAATGCTGATTACATGCCACGTCTGTTCTAAGCAATCCTCACACACATGCAATATTTTATAGATGAAGAAACTAGAAAGGACATGCAGTTAAGTGTCAGAGCCAGGATCCAAACTCAGGAGGCCTGGCACCAAAGTCCATGCTCTTACCCACTTTGCTATTTGGCTTCTCTAAGCCTCCCTCACTATTTCCACATAGCTCTGGAGGTACTCACTACCAACATGGGATGTGTATACTTCTAGGCTTCATTCTATGTATTGAAATTTATGTATGTACATACACATACATTTTTAAAATATATAAAATGGGTGAAATATTTAAAAATTGTTTTTATTAAAAAATGACTTGGGGCCGGGTGCGGTGGCTAACACCCATAATTCTAGAACTCTGAGAGGCCGAGGCAGGAGGATCACTTGAGGTCAGGAGTTTGAGGCCAGCCTGAGCAAGAGCAAGAGACCCCATCTTTACTAAAAAATAGAAAGAAACTAACTGGACAACTAAAAGTATATAGAAAAAATTAGCCAGGCATGGTGACGCATGCCTGAAGTCCCAGCTACTCGGGAGGCTGAGGCAGAAGGATTGTTTGAGCCCAGGAGTTTGAGGTTGCTGTGAGCTAAGATGACACCATGGCACTCTAGTCCGGGCAACAGAGTGAGACTCTTTTAAAAAAAAAAAAAAAAAAAGACTTGAATGTATAGTCACGTGCCACATAACAATGTTTTGGTCAATGACAGACCACATATATGACAGTGGCCCTGTAAGATTGTAATGGAGATGCCCTATACAAGTGTGCCATTTTTAATCTTTTATAAGGTATTTTTTACTGTACCATTTTATGTTTAGAATGTTTAGATACACAGATACTTACCATTATGTTACAACTACTTACAGGATTCAATAGAGTAACCTGCTAAATAGGTTTGTAGCCTAGGCTACGGTAGGCTATACCATACAGCCTAGCAGTAGAGTAGGCTATACCTTCTAGGTTTGTGTAAGTACCTCCATAATGTTTGCACAATGACAAAATCACCTAATGATGCATTTCTCAGGATGTATCCCTGTTGTTAAGTGATGCATGACTATATTACCATATATTTGTTTGCAGGCATTGTGTGTATGTATGTGTATATATATCTTAATATTCCATAATACAGATGTATCATTTGGACATTATAAAATTAATAGATATTTTAGATGTTTCCATCTTTTTCTCTTACATATGATACTGCATTGAATATTCTTATGTACATATCTTTGCACATATGTGGAATTTTGAAAAAAGATTCCCAGTAGTTGGTCAAAAGGTATGTATGGCAATGTTTTTAATAATTATTTCCACCCTCTAAAATGCTGTATTTTGATCACGTATGATACAAATATGACACCATCAGTATATGTGTTGTTCGATGTTTACTTAAGATGTTGAAGCATCTTTTACTCAATTGTATGTGTCAAATTACAAGTGAGAGAGAATAATGATTAATTTTTTCTTTGTTTAATGCATGCATTAGTATATTGCAAAATCAACTTCTTAATCATGTTTTCTTGATACCTATAATGGTGTTTAATAAAAGCCAGGATCCTACCTGGTCTTAGTAATTTTTCAGTGCACATAACAAGATCCCCACTGATACAGAATCTCAGAGAATTTGTTGTAAGAATTCTGGGTATTACCTTTGATTTTCTTTGTCTAAACTTACCATCTCTTGGTTATAAATTCATTGATTTTGTAACATATACTTGTTACTGCCATATATGAGGCTTCTTGATTTAAAGTTAAAAAAATGATTCTGTTCATACGAAAATTTTTCTTTATAGCATAAATGTTTTATAAGAAAGATAGGTGACAATAAATAGTGAAAGTATTGGGGTCTTCACCAAGTTTCTACTGGATTTGTAAGTCTGCTACATTTATTCCTTCTCCCATTCTCTTCTTCAATCCTGCCCCCTCCCCCCCACACAAATACCAACATACCTTCAAGAATAAAAAAAGTGGGGTCTTGGTATTAAAGTATCATTACCACCAGATATTTATATAGCTAATTTTTGACCTTCATCGGCCGTTTTATTTGTTGGGAGTGGGTAGGGCATCGGAGCCTTGATACTCTTTTTTCATGAAGCTTGTTCCATGATTAATATATGCCACATGAAATTTTCTTACATATATATATGAACTATTCGGAAATGAATTTTAAATCCCTCATATAGCTAGCATCACGCTTCAAGTTTCTAAAATGAATAATTCCTTTGAAGTAGTTAAGAATGATGAAGATGGAAAATGAATAGGTTTTTCCTTTTATTAGAAAGAATAGGTTATGTCAAGAAGCAAGCAAATGACAAATGAACAGTATGGATATTTCAAAGCTTCTATTTTGTTCTTTGTTAGATTATTATTTTTGTCATACACATACACACAGTTTAAAGGAAAAAACCCAGAACCACCTCCACCCAAACACATATATTTCTTCCTTTACAGAGCAATTCTTTCATCAATTTTAGTATTTATTTTGATATCAAACTTCATGTTCCTAAATAATATGCATGATTTTTCATTCATGGTGTTTCAGTTTTAGGCTGTGCTTACTGACTTCTCATTTATGGGAAAAAACATTTTAACTCTTTCCTTTCTTTACTATAATCTCTGAATTGTACTCTTTTTACTCCAAAATACAAATATTTTGTGCTTATGTTAACATAATTGTACAAATATAATTTATAGTAAATCAATGTAGCAGCTATGCTAAGCTTTTTCTTTCCTATGCATAAGTTTTGTTCCTTGGTATTTATTATTTTGGTGTTATTCTTATTGCTGCTGCTGTTTGTTTGGTGTTCTATTTACTTTCTCTGTACTTATCAATAATTTAATGTCAATCTCATTGGCACATCTTACTCTTCTCTATACATTCAGATGCATTAGGTATTCTGTCAGCTTTATCTTCCTGAAGATATATTTTCTCATATTTGGAAGTTTAAAGATACTATATTTGAAAATGAAATTCAATTATTTAATTGCTTCTGATTTTTTAATTTATTTTTCTAGAGGTGATGGATATGTAGAGTTATTTATTTCTTAAATAGAGTTTCAAATTTTCCACTTTCATAAGATAGTACCATAAATTTCTAAAACTTTGGAAGATTTAAAGATAGAATTTATTTGGGAGGCTCTTCTAAATTTCCTTATTAATTTTCTTTTGGCTTTCTAAAATTTTGTTTTTGCTCTTTATTCTCCTGTTCTTCACATCTTTCTGAGTTTATATCTTTTATAAGTCCCTTTATTATTATTTTAATGGGGTTGGGGAGGAAATAAAAGTAGACGCCTGTGTTCAATCATGATTTTCATCCAGTAGGTCCTGAAATAGTTTCTCTTAATGAAAAACTGACACAGTCTCAGGGGTTTGGGCTCCACCATTTTTATTCAGATATTTTCAGATATAGAACCTGAGAATATAAAGGTATAGTATAGCTACTTCTATGCACAGCATCCTGCCACGGTACATTCGTGACAACCCTTAGTTTGCCTTCTCATCAGTTCCTAAGAAACCATGAAAAAATTGGGGTTGAAGTTTGTTAACATTGAGGAGGAACAATAGAAGAAATAAGTAAAACACATTCTGTCATCTCTGAACTCGTCCAACGTTTTGTTTATATCACATTACAGTTCTAATCATATTATAGAGCAAATTATCTCTTATCATGTGTGCTTTCAGTTAAATGAGCTTCTCCAAGGTTAGGAACTTTCACTTCCAATTTTGTATCTCCTGAAACTTGCACACTATTTGGCAGGAAGTTGGAACATATTGAATAATGTTGAGTGAAAAAGGATGAATGGCTATCATCTCTATAGATATTACTTGCAGGCCTATAAAATTGTCATTTTTTAAGAAGTGGCTTGGTGGCAATTGATTTAGGCAATGTCAACATATGCTGAAGTGCATGACTTTCATGTTAGCCAATTCACTTACTTCAGCTATTTAAAATTGATGTGACTCTCCACATGACTGATTCAGATGTGACAATCATGATTTACTTTATGAATAGTAAAATGAATGGATTAAATGTTTCAATTCAGAATCCAGGTAAAATATATTTATTTGAGGAAGTAGTGAATGGGGGGAAATTCTCCAAATACGACCTTGAGTAGCTGGTCAGATGATTATTTTCTTTTCAAAGAAAAGGGTGATTACTCGAAGAGAAAAACTAGAGACAAACAACAGAGAGAGAAAAAGGTAAAAGGTAAAAGAAAGAATTCTAAGGAAATTCTCAGAGTGACAATATACTTCTTTGAAAAATGAGAGAACAGAATTATTGCTTCAAAAAAGTACAAACTCTCTTTCCCCCATTCTTTCCTTCTCATGTGCTCACAGAGGCTTTAAAAGTGACCAACATCTAAAAATTGGAATGATACCAAGGGATCATCCTGAGAAAACTCATGAGAAAGAGCATTTCCCTATGTAGCTAGAATAAATGCTGGTGTTTGAGCTGGCAGTGCTAATTTCTCAGTGCTTCAGCAAATGTGTCCCAGACGTATGGTGAATTTTTGGAGAGAGGATGGTATTATGAACTCAATATTAACTTTCTATTTGCTTTCAAGAAGTTTAGAATTTTCCAATAATATGAGAAAAATGCACAATTGGTATGTAAAAATAGGAATAGATGGAATAAATTTATGTAAGCATTAAGGGGGAAAGATGATTTGGATATTTTCCCAATCTCTTCTGTAAGAGAAGAGCTCCTTAGGAAATTATGGAGGGAAAATGTGGCAACCTATTTTTCTATTTCTTCTCTTTTTCACTTTTAACAGCTTTCTTGAGGTATAATTAATATACTAAATAATTCCTCCATTATAAATGTGCAATTTGCTGATTTTTAGTAGGCTTATACACTTTTGCAACCTTTACCACAATCCAGTTTGAGAACACTTCCATGACCACTGTAAAAATTCCTTGTGCTTGTTTATGATCAATTGCAGCTTTCATCTGCAAGAATACAGTCATTGGTTTCTTTTTATGTAGATTTGACTTTTCTAGAAATTTTATCTAAACAGAATCATATAACATATAGAATTTTATATCTGCTTTCTTTTTCTTAAGATAATTTTTTGAGGTTCATTCATGTCATTGTATAATCAATTCATTCTTTTTCATTGGTATTATTCCATTTTGTGGTTATACTGCATTATGTTTATCCATTCACAAATCAATGAATTCTTCCCAAGTTTTTGTCTATAAATATTACGAATAATGCAGTTATAAACATTTGTGAATAGGTCTTCCTGTGGACATGTGTTTTTGTTGATATTTAGTCTTTCATCATTAAGTATGAGGTTGGCTATAGTTATTTTTGCAGATGTCCTTTTGTTAAGGAGGCTCCCTTTAAAATTTTTTGAGAGTTGTTTTTAATCATTAACGACCACTGTATTTTGTCAAAAGGTTTTTTCTGCATCTATTGTGATGGCATTTTGTGTGTTTTGTTCTATTAATATTGTGTATTATATTAATTTCCTTTTAGATCTTACCCCAATCTTGAGTTACTGGGACAAATACCACTTGCTCATGGCAGGTAATCTTTTTTTATATGTTCCTGAATTCAGTTTGCTAATTCTTTTAAAGGATTTTAGCATCTATTTGTATGAGGGATGTTGAACTGTAGTTTTCCTTTCTGAGATGTCTTTGCTATCAGGGTAATGTTAGCCTGACATGAGATAGAAAGTGTTCCCTGCTATTCTATTTCTGAGTCTGTGTAGTATTAATATTATATCTTCCTCAGCAGTGAAGTCTTCTGAGCCTGACTATTTTTTACTGGAAGATTACAATTCTCTGTCTTCATGTGACCTACATTTATTCAGTTTTTTTACTTCTCCTTGAAAAAGTTTTGGTACTTTGTGTCTTTCTAATAATTTGTCTATTTTGTCTAATTTGTTTAATTTTTTTTGGTATATTGTTGTTCATGATATTCCCTTATAATTTTCTAGAGTTTGTTGTGGTGTTCCTGTTTCATTCCTGATTTTGATAATTTGTGTCTTCTGTTTTTCTTCATCACCCTATCTAAAAGTTTATTCATTTTGTTGGTTTTGTTCAAAGAGTTATCTTTGGTTCACTGACTTTCTCTATTATTTTTCTGCTTTCTTCTTTATATTTTCACTTTGAACTTTATTATATAATTCTTTTTTTTTTACTTTGGGTTTGATTGCTCTTTTATTCCAGCTTCTCACGGTGAAAGCCTGGGGCTGCCATTTGAGATATGTTTATGTGCTTTATGGAATAGGGTACTTTTCTGAGAGTTTATTCCTTTTTCTTCAATTTTTTTCTCACTGTTCTTTGAACTGGATAGTTTCTGTTGATATACATTCTAGTCCTCTATTTCTATTTCTTCTATCTCATATCTGTTATTGAACCCATCTTGTGAATCTTTCATTACAGTTATTACCCTTTTGAGTTCTAAATTTCAGTTTGTTTGTTTTTTTCATACTTATTACTTCTTTATTGAGATTCCCTATGTATTGAGCCATTGTCATCATATTTTCTTTTCATTTTTTTAACACAATTGCCTTTATTTCTTGGCATATATTTTTAATGGCCACTTTGAAGTTTCCTGCTGTTTTTACTTGAAACTCTACCAGTTTTTTAAGAATAAATAATTCTCAGTGTGTTGCCTCCCTTTGATTAATTTCAAGACAGTTAAATCGTTATTTTTGTTGGTTTTTCCAGTTTTATTCTTAGTTTTTATTGAGAGGATTTGCTGACCTCTTCATGCCCCAATAAGAAAAGTTCTTATATATTTCTTCTTGGTTAATGGAACCCATCACTTGCTCCCTCTATATTTGATTAGACTCTTTTCTCGTCCAACTGGGCACTTTAATCTGCCTTATAAGCTTAAGAGAAAAAGAAAAAAATGTCTTCTGACATACCAAGTAATGGCATTGGCTAGAGAATAGTAATATCTAGCCATATAAGTTCTTAAACGTTTTATCTATAACATTGGTTGAGTCCTTTCATTTGTACCTAAGGATTGAATTTTCATAAAGAGGACTAAGAGTTATTTATCCAATTCTGTCATGGTAGTACTGTGAATATTAAGTAATAAATGACTGAAAATGACATTGTCAAATGTAAACCATTAGGAGAAGTGTTCAGTAATTTCTGAAACAGTGTTTACACATGAAGCACATTCATTTCCTCCAACTCTGCATGATGTTTAATTGAATAAGTCACTTTCTTTCCAGAATTATATATAATAGCAAGATATTTGTTTTTAATCATATATTTTAAATTCTGGGACCACCAATGAGGAGGTAAACTTTCTGGAAATATGAGAAAGAGGGAAAAGAGAAACACAATGTAGGTAACGATCATCAGCATGGCATATTTAGGAACCCATCACAAAGTCTATTTCATTACTGTGCCATGGATCATTGTCCTCCTAAAAAACATTGATAGATACATTTAATAAATTCTTTGAAATAGGAGGATACTGTATTATCATCCATCATCCCCAGTGGACACTCTGAAGCCCTTGGACTATAACTGTAACAAATTACTTTCCCCTCACATAATGTAGAATCTTATTTTAAAATGTGTGTCTGTATCTCTTTTTTATATCGTAAAATAACTTCCTGAAGAACAGGAACCAATGCTGTCAAATCTACTTTTCTAGAGCATCTAACATAGTGCCACATAAAACTGAATGCTTTATTCTTTTCTGATAATGATAAATTTAACAATACCTTCTTATAGAAACTCAAGCATATATAGAAATGAGGTAATTTATCAGCAACGGTGCCATTGTAGAGCCTACAAAGAATTCTGTGCAAGAGAAAAATTAGACACTGTTTCTAATTCGTAAATAGGAGATTATGTCTGGAACCTAGCCTAACCTTGGAATGTTAAATAAGAAATGTGGCTACTATCTCAGGAATATAAATGTGTAAGCAGAAGCTGGAATTTTTTTCTTAGTCAAATATGGGGCTGGGTTAGGGATATGGGCAAGTAGAATAAAACTGGGATACAATCCATGGGAAAAAAATGGGTGATATACAACGCAAAACTGAGTCCAGGATTTAGACTGCCTACGGATGTACTGCAGTGGTGGGCCTTCAGCAAACGGAAGGCAGTAGATGGAGATATAGACAATGGATGGTTTGGAAGACCTGACAACATGTGCTGGAGTTACTGGATAACTGAGATTTGGGGCCAGTAAAACCAGCCACCGGGGATATTCTTTTACTAATAATACTGGAATTAGCCAGGACCTTCAATAATTGAGGAATTGCGAAACAGGAAGAATGAGGCTACCTCACATGGCAAAAAAATACTTTGTGGATGTGATTAAGTTAAGGATCTTAAAATGGGAAGATTATCTTGGGTTAAATTACAAAGGTCCTTATAAGAAAGAAGCAGAAAGTTCAGTCAGGGAAGAAGATGTGATGATGAAAGCAGAGGTTGCAATGATGTGGGCCCAGGAGCCAAGGAATGCTGGCAGCCTCTAGAAATTGGAAAAGGCAAGGAACACATTTGCCCCTGAGCCTACAGGAGGAAGGCAGCTTTGCCAACACCTTGATTTTAGCCCCAAGAGACCCATTGCAACTTCTGACCTCCAGAACTATAAGGTAATATATTTGTATTGTTTGTAGCCACTACATCTGTGGTAATTTGTTACAGCAAAAATAGGAATATAATACAGATGTCAAACAACACTAAGGCTCTCCTACATTTCTCATAGGACTGTAAAATGGTACAGCCACTTTGTAAAACTGCTTCGTAGTTACAAACCAGCAATTCCACTTTAAGGTATCCGCCCAAGAGCAACAAAAACACATATCTACAGGAAGACCTATTCACAAATGTTCATAACTGCATAATATTTATAGCTAAAATCTGGGGAAGAATCCATCAATTTTTGAATGGATAAACAATGCAGTATAACCTCAAAATAGAATAATATCAATGAAAAAGAACGAATTGTTTTTACAATGACATGAATGAACCTCAAACATTATGTTAAGAAAAAGAAAGCAGACATAACATTCCATACATTGTATGATTCTGTTTAGATAAAATTTCTAGAAAAGTCAAATCTACATAAAAAGAAACCAATCACTGTATTCCTGCAGATGAAATCTGCAATTCATTATAAACAAGCCAGGGGATTTTTACAGTGGTTATGGAAGTGTTCTCAAACTGGATTGTGGTGAAGGTTGCAAAAGTGTATAAGCCTACTAAAAATCAGCAAATTGTACATCTATAATGGAGGAATTATTTAGTATATTAATTATAGCTCGATAAAGCTGTTAAAAGTGAAAAAGAGAAGAAATAGAAAAATAGGTTGCCACATTTTCCCTCCATAATTTCCTAAGGAGCTCTTCTCTTACAGAAGAGATTGGGAAAATATCCAAATCATCTTTCTCCCTTAATGCTTACATAAATTTATTCCATCTATTCCTATTTTTACATACTAATTGTGCATTTTTCTCATATTATTGGAAAATTCTAAACTTCTTGAGAGCAAATAGAAAGTTAATATTGAGTTCATAATACCATCCTTTCTCTAAAAATTCACCGTACGTCTGGGACGCATTTGCTAAAACACTGAGAAATCAGTACTGCCAGCTCAAACACCAGCATTTGTTCTAGCTACATGGGGAAATATCCTTTCTTGTCAGTTTTCTCAAGACTAACCTTTGGTATCATTCCAAGTTTTAGATATTGCTTGTTTTTAAAGCCTCTGTGAGCGCATGAGAAGGAAAGAATGGGGGAAAGAGAGTTTGTACTTTTTAGAAGCAATAATTCTGTTCTCCCATTTTTTCAAAAAAGTATGTTGTCACTGAGATTTCCTTAGAATTCTTTCTTTTACCTTTTATCTTTTTCTCTCTCTGTTATCCATTCTTTAGCTTTTCTCTTCGAGTAATCACTCTTTTCTTTGAAAAGATAATAATCATCTGACCAAGTGTGCAAGGTCATACTTGGAATTTTCTTCCAGTAGTAAATATATGAAGTTATTGCTTTAATTGTTTATCCAAAAAGAGCTTTATATTTATATGTACATTCAGAGGAGTTTTTGCTAAATTTATGAATAAAAGACATATACATGATTGTTAAATGGAAATGAAAAATTTCCAAATATATCTCTGACCTCTGGTAGTTGAATTCATGAAGGCGAAGTGCTATAATCTCTGTAAATTTTCTCTTAAGCCTCATGTGTGATGGAATTCTGAGCCAGATTAATCAATATTCTTACCCACATGTGATGTTTCATTTCTCCTAAGTCCATATATCAAACAACTGGGGAGGCTGATAGTGCTGGGACTAGTAGCATAGGTGTCTAATAGAACAGGCAATCACACAGAACAGACACTCTTATCAGCATGACACTGTTGAGCCCCTGGGTGTGCTTGTGCCACTAGGTTTCTAAGAGTAGTGATCATAGACCAGAATAAAAAATCACTTATTCACCTGGCCTTTCAAAACTTATAAGAGCTGGACATGCAACATGCTCATTTCTGTAAACAGAGATGAAATTGCTGCACTCCTTTTGAGCTCTGATTTGATTACTTTACCTGAGAAGAAGCATCAATGTCATTGTACAATGATACAGTGTTTGATTTGGCAGGAAATACAGGGAGAGAGAAAAGAGAAAGTTTGGGTTCCAAGCATTGAGTCAAGTAGTTATCGGAGCTACAGTACTAGTCTCTGGATTATCTCAAAATCCAGAAAATAGTGAGAATTATAATTATCACTATATGCTACATAAGATTTTGTAATATATATATTATTTACATATGTATATATTTTATGTATAATGTATATATGTAGTATATATAGTAGTATGTATATTTATATTTTACATAAGAATATTAGAAAGAATGACAATTCTAATAAGTATTACAACAACTGGTAGATTATTATCCTCCTTTTAAATTACTAGCATAGGTATTTAAGAATAACATCAATTTACTTATCTAAAGTTCACTATTTTCCTATATATTAAACAGAGACCTTTTATTAAGAATATTAGAATATTTTATTGATTCGGATTATTTTTATTAAACTTAATCTGTGTTGAGGAATTCATGTTTGACTTTATATATCTAGGAATAGTAAAGTGATTATGTTACTTTTATTATCAACAAAAACCTATTTTCATTTTAAAAGTGACAACCAATATATTCTTACAAACCGAAGAGGGAAGAATTTGACACTCTACTGTTAGGAAGAGTGTCTAATCTAAATTAGACAGATGTGGCAAATAAAAGAACCAAATATGAGAGTTAATATATCTCAGTTTTTGAATTCCAAATATGTCAAAAAACTATCTGTTTTTTCTTATGGTTGATTTCCTGGATTTATGCATACAGTAATTTGTTTTCCTTGTGACATCATGCCTTAACTTTCAGAAGAGAATGACTCATGTAGAAACTATTCTGCTAATCGGGATTTAAAAATCATTGGATTGTGGCATTAAGCAATGTGATGAAAAGATGACCAGGAGCCTAAGGATAAATAAGTATTTATCCACCAAACACAATTTTTGAAATTCAATTCTATAATTTGACTTAATGTGAGGAGGGTATGTTACCCTCCTACGTAACCATTTAAGTGGCTACGTATGCTTAAATCATTAAAAACATGTTTCTAAAGATTTAAAAGAATTTGAATTAGAGGAAAAATTAGTTTATGAAGGGTATGTAAGCTTCTAAATTCCTTCTCAAAGTATGTTTCTTTCATCAGTTCTGGAAAATCCTCAGCCATTATCTTTTCAAATGTTGTATCCATTCCATTCTTTTTCTACTTTCTCTCTAAATTTTCAAATGATGAGTATCTTCCATGTCCACTTACTTCTTTTCATATTTTTCTCTCCATGCTATATTGTAGTTGATTTCTTCAGATAGATTCATTCTCTTCAGTTACTCTATCTTTCATTTCTGGATGTGGATTTCACTTATTAAAATATTCTGTTTGTACTTTTGTATACACCCTTGCTATTCATTTTTTAACACTTTTTATTTGTGCAAACTTGTAAAAAAGATTTATTCTACAGTATCTGATAATTATATAGCAAGTCTTTGCTGGTCTCATTCTATGGTACATTATTTCTCCAGGTTCTCCGGTATGATTGAGTTCCAGCTCATTTGTGACTTTTGATTATGACATCATATCTCATAACCTTATTTGTGAGAATTTTTGAGGCCTGGTGTATTTCTTCCTGGAGATTTCATGTTTGTTTCATTTAATCCCTTACAAACATCTACCTGGAACCACCTTATACCAAAGTCATGACCCAAGGTTCTTCAAATACCAAATCAATGAGAATTCACATTGAAAAAATATGCTATAAAGTTGAATTTTCCATTCAACCTGCCATAATGTTGCACATTCATTACACATTTCCTAGGGCAGATGTTTTCTTCATAATTTGTCACCAAAATTTGAGAGAGGCAACTTTTGTTTGAATCCTTGACACATTTAAGGGTCTGTCAGAATGGTTGTGGCTTATTTGCTTACTCTTATAATGAGGTGTCTTTATGTGGAAACACTGCTTCCTAACTTTTTCAGGCCCTAAGCTTTGTCAGCTAGTTCTTTATAAACTATCCTACATCTTGAATGTTTATTAAAACCAAAGTTCCAGCTCACAAAGTCTACCAAATAGCCTCATTATGAACATTAGTTTTAGCACTCCATATAACTGCTTGGGTTCCCATTTTAATTTAGGTTTTGTTCTCTGAGTTTTCCTTACTAAATGCCAAGTCATTGATGGAATTAAGAATATATTTAGAAATATTTTACCCAGCACTTTAGTTTTCAGCAGAAAATGTGGTTGATATATGTAGTTTGTCACAGTTCTAGACAGGGAAATTTCAGATGGTTTTAAGATTGGACACTGAAGTGAAGGGAGACTGGGGACAGGCAGGGAGAGTCTTCAGACGCAATGCATGTCTGACACTTGTGAAAAGTGAGGGGTAAAAAAAGATTTGGTAAGAAAAAAGCTCAGGCTGCATGGTAGCTCTCAGAAAGTCTCAGGCAAGCCAAGGGTATTCCCTAGAGCAAGAATTCCTCCATTAGAAGAGTCTTGCATTAGGCAGAAATGGCCGCCATGTTAGACATTAGCTGGGACCATCCTGGGGTGAACAAGACCTCAGCAATCCTTGCTACAGCAGGTCCTGAGGGTACAGCAGCTGGATCTGTTAGCTAATTACACTCCCTACAGAAGGTGCTTTCTTCAAAATAGGTATGTATAGTGCACCTCCACCGTGGCTGCAGTTTTGTGCTAACCCAGAGGGGTTTGCACTGCTGCTTCTCTGCACCATTTTACTGGGATAGTTTAGTGGTTTCTACTCCAAATACCTCATATTTAATATTCACTGGATGATCCTCCCTTCTCTTCTCTGAGTAAACTTACCCCTAATTGGCCACTGCATTATATCACTGTCAGCCATTTTAAACTGCAGAACCATTTTTATTATCATACACGTGCCTCTGGATTTAACCTACATTCTTACTAGGAAAGGAAAAAGCATAGTACGTCTTATTACTCATCATGGTAAAGTTCTAGAATGCTAATGAATGGATCCCTCTCTGACTTTATTTTCTCCTACCCTTCCCATTATAAACTACGCAAATATTTACTCTTGGTATCATTAATTGCTCGTGCTACTCAAGCTTCTTTCATTTCCAGATCCATCTGATCTTTCTCTTATAAAAGGATGTTCAATGGGACTTTTGCTCTTGTCTGGAATTCAAGCTAAGGCCCAAATTCCTGTGATCAGACAACCATCTTCTCCAGCCTCTTGGTTAATTGAAGAAGAGGGAAAGGGATCAGTCCTGATGAGAGGCTGGTTCCTTCTTCCCTGTCTGAGGTCAGAAGAGAAAAGACCTGAAATAGAACAATAGAGAGAAAGGCTGACATCTCATGATTAGCCAGGGCAGTTTCCCATTGCCCTATCATAATGGCTGCAGGGTAAGGATAGCCCTCAGCTCACTAATGCTTATGTAAAAGAGTAGAAAGTGATGATTCTTACTAGCTTGAGGACTCCTCTACATAGATCTGACACTTTGGCCTCAGTTTGAAAATGAATTTACATGCAGATACATTAGCATAACAAAAGTCAGCAAATTCCAAGTCTCCCTCTAGCACTTCCTGCAGCATTTGTAGAATATGGGAGACTCTATACACATTAGTCATTACCTACCTAAAAATTTTCAGACCATCATAAATCTACAGAGATCTGAGAGAAGGAATTTAAGGGTTCTTTTTTTTCCTGTGTCATAAAACAGGTTAAGAAAAACTTACAACTTACTGCTAAAAGTCATGGGTCAAATAATATAACAAAATTACAAATATTGTCTCTCAGAACTAGTCATTGGACAAAGCTGATCACAATTACACGGAAACTCATTCTTGGCACCAAATCCATTTTTATTCTCTCTCCATTCACAAAAACACAAAGCCCAACTTCATTATGTACAATAGCCATTAGACACTTCTAATAATTTCCAGCTAAATTAGTTCAGAGCCTAAATTCTATTCTAATCACGGAGTAATTTAAAATTCTCTTTCTTTAGAGTTTTGGTTTCAAATGTCAAACCAATTAAATGAGTCCTTTTAGATAGTTGTTTCTATTCATTACTAAATAATTGTCTTTAATCTATAATTCTTTGCAAAGTATTTTTCCTAATTACTTGCAATGCAGTAGCTATTTTATAGTCTAAAATATTTTTTTCTGGTTGGCATTATTAATGTATTAAAAGCTCCTGATAATCATATTTAATTTTTAAACTATAACACTTTTTCTCCTTTTCTTACACTTTCAGGACCAGAGTTTGTATAAAAAATAACTTCAGGGAAGAAACAGACCTCCATTATATTAACATGGTTTTCCATTTTTTAAATTATATAATTATTATTTCTATTTCTTTTCTTTTACTTTCAGATGGTCACTAGAATGTTTCAGGTACCAATAAAATAGATTCATGTCCATTAAATGAATTTATCTGTTTAAACTGCTTATAATTTAAAAAAAAGAAAAAAAATGTACTCATGTTGAAATGAGTCCTTGGTTTTATTAAAAATGAAAACATTTAACCAAAAAGTAAAAGATACCTGATTTCTAAGAAAGGTAAAAATTCCATTTGTATGTTTACAAATGTATAGTCTATTGTACCCCTATAATATGCTGAAATAAAAAAAAAAGAAAAAAAACCCAAAAAACAAATGTATAGTCTATGTATAATCTCTATATGTTATGGGGAATTCCATAAACATCTTCTTAATGAGATTTTTTTTTAAAGTCCTCATATAATTGATCACCTTTAAATTCCATGTGCCATAAAATCTATTCAGAGTCAAGGTCCATCATCTTAGTTTTAGGCAAAAATTACTCTTATTCTGTTTCACCCTTTACTTTGGCAAATGTGAAGAGTTGAATATTATCAAGTGATGGTACAGGTGTGGGTAAAAGGTAATTCTCCTGAATTGCTGGTGGGACATTAGGCTGAGAGAGCAGCTTTGATGGGTTCTGCAAAGATCAATGGTGATGACATGGAATAAAAAGTGTAAGGAGTATGATTGATCCAACTCACTGCACCTGAGTTTCGAAATAAACAAAACAAAATAATAATGCATGTAAGAAGATTACTGGTAGAGGTATAAAAAGAAACTATTTCAGGTTTTGCTTTCTTTTTACACTAGTTATAAAGGTTGATATATTAGGAGTACATGGAGATCACTTAGCATTTCAGCTAGGCATGATGAGGGTCTCTATGGCCATAGTGAAAACAACTTAGCTATGTAATTCAAGAATACAGTTTTCTACGTTTAGAGAGGAGTTCTAGGTTTTCAGGAAATCGTTCATTTTGAAAAAAATTCCCAGAGGAAAAATGACTATAAATAAGAGCATGAGGATACTTAATTATTAAATGTATATTTGTTATAAAATTTTAGAATATATATGTGAGTATGAACCAAAACCCATAGTTCAAAACATATTTCCTGTTGGCTTCTGCAGTATCTTTTCCATACTTTAAAGCCCATCTTTAGTAGACTAGAGGTTACAATGAGTAAAATCAAATTAGTCAGAAGTTTACATATGCTAATTTTTTCCATACTCTTAACAATGATGGAATGTACCCCCATAATCCCTATCATTTTTAGTTTCAAAATATTACAGGGATACAAATGTTTTTGGTTACATGTATCACTTTTGTAATGCTCAAGTCAGGACTGTAAGTGTACCGGTCACCCAGATAGTGTTCATTGTCCCAGTTAGCTAAGTTTTTGCTCATCCCCCCCTCAACCCTTCCCCTTGCTTGATTTCCACTGAGTTTTACTTCCCTCTGTGCACATGTGTGCTCTTCAGTTTCTTCCAATGTAATAGCGAGTACATGTGGTGTTTGTTTTCCCATTCTTTAGATACTGGAATAACGGTCTCCAGTTCCATCCAAATTGTTGCAAAAGGCATTAATTCATCCTTATTCATGGCTGAGTAGTACTCCATGGTATACATACACCATATTTTGTTAATCCACTCATGAACTGATGGACACTTGGGTTGATTCTACATCTTTGCAATTGTGAATTGTGATGCAATAAACATTCCAGTGTAGGCATCTTTTTAATAAAATGACTTTGGGAGCCTGCTGACTGCCAGAGATGTGAGGGAGGGAGAAACAAACTGCCTCACCTACCCTTTTTGCTGGACTCTGAGCCTTTCAGGGATTGACATCTGCTGATGTCTTGCTCCTTCTCGTTCTGCTCCACAACTTCTTCCCATGGAATCTTTTTATAGGTTTGGACACTTTTCCCTTGGAATTACACCTGATCTATGTTTGTTTGTGTGTTTGTTTTTTCTTTTTCATTTAAAATTTTTCCTTTTGTCTAAGACAATCTGGCAGCTGCTGTCTCTGGTCAGCCATCTTCTTTTTGGTTGTAAATTAAAATCCATAATCCATTTCTTTCTGCAGAAAAGACTATCAAATATATGCCTTCAAAAAAGGGAGAGTGAAGCCTAATTCTTGATGTGAACCAGGGAGTGGTGTGTCCACACCACCTAATGTTCAGGTTATTAGTTATGACTCCCAGTGAAATTAAACCCATGACTTAGCTTGGCTCTGAAATGAGTCATGGAATCTCTCCTGAAATACAGGATTGACAGTACATACCTTCATAATACGATAAATATTTTATAGGTGTGTACCACTTAGGAACCACGCATCATTCTTAAAATTGAAAGGTGCTACTTTAGCACTATTATGAGGATTTTATATCTGTTCCCAATCACTGTTAGCAATTTTTAAACCAGATATTGTCATGATTAGTCAATATTTATTATTACACCCACTATGTATACAGCAGAACAAAAAATTTCAATAGGTTTATTTACATACTTCTTAGTATTATTCTGTTGCAAAAATGGCTGTAATTCAGCAGAAACTTTAGTCAATAGGGAAAGTTAAGCCATTCTTACAATATTTACTAATCCTATAATAGTTTTATTCAAGATTATTTTTGCAAAGATACTTACATAACATTCATTATTTCATCTATTATTAAGATTGGCTATGTTTGCTCAATTCAGTGACTTTCATGCTACCATATAAATCAGATAAAATGTGTGGTTGTCTCTATGTAATAGGCTACCCTTATATATCTATAAATATTTTATCTTCATTAGTCTTTTGAAGCAGTAACAATTTAAGAACTACGTACGAATTCAGACATAATCATATGTCAAGGAGTACTGTACTATGTACCCATCAGTAGGCTAGATTATTATGTGTAGTATGAGCTACTCTTGTCAAAGATATATAATGTTTGCTGGTGAAATAATTGAAAACAGTACACATTTAATATCCTAAATAATTATGGATCTCAACCTTCCTTCTTCCAGACTGAAAGTTTCTGAAAGTCAAGGACTATGTTTTAGGTATATTTTTATGTTCAGCATCTAGCATAGTGACTGACACATGCAGATGCTCTAGACAGGTTGGTGGAATGAATAAATGAAATTTATAATCTGATTGACAAGGCGAACCTAAATGTTAAAAAAAAAATCAAAGAAATAGCTATTTGGGTAACTTTCTTAGTGAATCAGCAATTAGCAAGAGTGAGAAGGCATGAATTGAAAAATATCTGTCATATAATCGAATGAATGAGCATGCTGGGTTTGGAAGACAGTGAAGGGACTAGTCAGTAATTGAGCAGCAATAAACAATAAAAACGAGTAGGACTAGATTATGTACCTGAAATTCAGACTGAAGAATTTAGACGTTATATAATAGAAAGTAGGGAGACACTGTGTATGATGAGTTTGACATCAATCAATCAGTCAATCATTCCAAGTCTGTTACTTTCAGCATTGTGTGTTTCAGGTATGTTTATCAGTCATCAATATAAAACATAGGGCTCAAGGAGAAACTAAAGCCTTCCTCTTGGAAAAGATAGGCTGCTGACTTTGTGTAGATACAAGGTAATCAGGGTGCTGGAAAATTGAATTAAGGATAAAGGTTGCATCAGTGAGAGATTTTAGAGCAGAAAAATGATATACAACCTGGTCACAGATTGTCTATTGGGTACAATGAGAAGAAAAAAATGAAAAAGACTTCAAAACATGTGTTCTACTTTAGATTAAGGAAGATACCAGCACTGACAGAGTTCCTTGCCTGTAGGAAACATGTCTGTCTTGTTCATTATTGTATTCCAAACATCCAGTGCAGCCCTCACACAGAGTAGGCACCTATGGCTGTTTGTTGAGTGAATGAAAGAATGACCGAATGATTACAGCATCTGTGTGAAAAGCTCAGTACTCTGTATTGTAATGGGAGCAGTGCCTATTTGTGAGTATGTGTGTGTGTGTGTGTGTGTACCTCTATGCAACAAACTGTATCTAACGAGGAGGCAGATATGTGTACATTTTATCCATACATATATGAGGGAATGAATAAAAGGGAGGGAAGAGGAAATGTTCCAAAATGGACTTATGGCTACAAACTGAACATTAGTAGGCAGATGGCTGAATCACCACTGAAAATGTTTGTATTTTGTAAAAAGACATATCAATTACTTCAATTTAATTATAATATAGTTAGGGATTCACAGACTGCTGTATTAAATGTCTTTGCATTTGCTGTCTAATATCTCCTGTCTAGCAAGACAGGAGGATAGATATGTGAACAACTTACTGTAACTATAACCTTAGCAGAAAGCAGAAAATAATGAAAAGTCAGGGATGTGGAAAGAGAGTTATGTACTTGGAAATGTCTGCAATACAACATGATTGAGGAATGGAGACAGCAGTGAAGTTTTATCTTAAAGACTGCATATAATTCTGATTGATGGAAAAGCAGGGAGATGACATTGGAGGCTGAGGAAGCAGCTTGAGCATGGCCAAAGGAGAGAAAGTAAAGATTCTGTTTATAGAATGACCAAAGGCCCACAGAGCATAACAAGATATAATAGAGCTGAGCTTAGAAGGGTAGATGGAGGGAGAGAATCAAAGCAATTAAAAGCCTTGAATGTTAATCCAGAGAACTTGGCTTTTATTTTCTAGGACATAGTGGTTTGGAGAAGGGAAAGGGAAAGGAAATTAACATTTATTGATCACTTGCTATGTGCTAGAGACTGTCCAGCATTTTAAAATATTATTTACTTGCTTTAGTTGGTAAATACCCAAATCAAGGTACGGTCTGATGTTTACCCTATGTAGATAACTCAAGTCTGACCACTGTTTGAAGAAGGAACCAGAGTGATCAGAGGCTATAAGCCAATGGAATGGTATTTTTTTTCTTTTGAGACAAGAGTCTGTCTCTGTTGCCCTGGGTTGAGTGCAGTGGTGTCATCATAGCTCACTGCAGTCTCAAACTCCTGGGCTTGAGCGATCCTCCTACCTCAGCCTCCTAGAGTGTTAGGATATAGGTGTGAGCCACCACACCTGGCCTGGTATATTATTATTTAGAAAAAGAAAGATGTGTATATTTTTTGAAATATTTTATGATTATTTGTAAACCTTCTTCTAAAAGGTACATTTCTATGATGCATATCACCTGACTGGATCAAGCATTGAATAAAATGTAAACATAAATGTAAAATATGCCATGATTAATAGCAAAGGCAGTGGAGTTAGATGAAACTCTGAGTCCTTGCAACCATATAATAGCTCCACAGATTTGAGTAAAGCTTAGGTCTCACCAAAAGGCAGATGACAGTGCTACCATTCTACAGGGTTTATGACAGAATTACAGGAGAATGTGCTTGTAAAGTGCTTCCCAAGACACCTGGCCAGGCTCTGGGTTATTCACTCTCAAATGCAGCACAAATTTAGAGACACTGTAATTTTACCTTGATTTGGGTCTCCACTTGAGTAAAGCCTGTCTCCCCCCCTCGACTGCTGCTTTTCTGAGGGTCAGGACCCTGTTCTTGTTCCCCTCTGTGTTCTTGATCACAGCACAGTGCCAGCCTTATACCCTGCTCAATATTTCTACTGAATGTAGGAAGCTATTAGTGCCAATCAAAAGTGAGTATTGGAACTATAATTTTTAAAAAATTATACTGATTCGGACAATAATTACATCTTTAGCCAAAAAAAAAATTGGAAGGAAGGAAGAAAACATCAGTGTTTCATTTAAGTTTTAAATATATGTTACATCACTTGGATAACAAAAGAAGAAAAAGGATCAAGAAAGTAGACCAGAGACAGTGCCTGACAGGTTAACTTACCAGCAAATTTTCCTGTTTTATTTACATTTTCCTTGCTTGACACATATTATAAATTAAAAAACAATAAGTCTTTCTTGTGATGAGTTAAGCAACACAATAAATAATGCTTAAAGGCAAGAATAATCATTTCTGTCTCCCATTTCAACTCCCACTTACCCAAAAATTCAGTATTAACAGCCTGGCATATGTATCCTTCTATACATTGGTCCTTGCTCATATAATCATATGCAAGGCATTATGTATAAAAATGTCATTGCTTCATATCTCATATTTTTATAGTAAGATATAAAAGCAGAAGGTTGCTTAAAACATACAGAATAAAGAATAATTGGAATAAAAGTAATAATTATAAAGTCAACATCTATGTAACCATTACCCAGATAAAGTCCATTTGGAACTTGATACCCCAATGTGACTTTTTATGTGTTCATGTATCACTCCATCTCCACCAGAGACAACCATTATCCAATTTTTTTGATAGGCATTTTCATATTTTTTTTAGTTATAGCACCGATTAGTATATCCCTAAAACATAGTATAGTTATGCATACTTGAATTTTATATGAATTACTTTATAATATATGTAGTTTGGAGGTGTGTCTTATATCTTCTATTCATTAGTTTGTTAGATTTATTGTTGTTGTACATGACTGCAAATATTCACTTTTATTGCTTCATAGCAGTGTATTCAAGATGTGGTCCTCTGATCATCAGCATCAACATCATTCTGGACACCTGTTAGAAATCTCTATTGCAGATCTACTGAATGAGAAATTCCGGGGATAGGAACCAGAAATCTGTATTTTTACAAGCCCTTCAGGTAATCCTGATGCATGATGAAAAGCATTTATAAGTCAAATTTAACTATATGAATATATTAAATTTCAACGATCTATTTGACTCTTGATAGATATTTGTATTATTTCAGTTTTTATTACTATAATAAGATGGTGCTGTGAACATATTTGTGTATGTATCCTGGTATACAAGGGCATGATTTCATTTAGAATTTATATCTATTTAATAGTAGAGGAATTGCTGGGTCATATGCTTCTCTTCAATTTGATGGGACATGCCAAGCTGCTTTCTAGTGTGGTTTTGCTAATTTACAAGTCTCCCACCTAGCTTTTTCTTTTCTTTCACTCTGAACACCAAAACTGTTTGCACAATGTCCTAGTGCATACATTACCTAAATTTATCTTGCTTCAATTTTTCTCACGCTATAGGGTATCTACTAATATTCTATGATGGCAATGAAAGTCAGATTTGGGATTTTGTTTATTTATTTTGTTACCATATGTATAAAAACATATAGTAACATATATTTTCTAAAAATAATATACTGTTTAGGTTATTACCATTTAACAATTTCTTGTATTAATCCCTCCATTTCAACCATATGCTTCTAATAATAATAGTTATTAATTTTGATGGCTGCAAAGTATTTATGATGTATAAATACTATAATTTATTGAGCATTCAATTTTTTAAAGATTTTTTCCCAATACAAACTAGGCTGCAACAGACATCTTTGTTCACACATTCTTACTGTGTTAGTCAGCTTGGGCTGCCATAACAAAATACCATAGACTGAGTAGCTTAACCAACATAAATTTATTTTCTCACAATTTGTTTTCTTCCAGGAGTCTGGAAATCTGAGATCAGAGTGCCAGCATGGTTGGGTCCTCGTGATGGCTCTCTTTCTGGCTTGTAGATGGCCACCATCTTGCTGTGTGCTCACATGGCCTTTCCTCAGTACCCTCCCGGGGGTGGTGGGGAAAGAGAGAGAGAGAGAGAGAGAGAGAGCGAGAGAGCGAGCATGCACGAGCACTCTCTGCTGTCTCTCCTTATAAGGTCACTAATCCCATTATGAGAGCCCCACCGTCATGACCTCATCTAAACCTAAATACATTCCAAATGCCCCATGTCCTATATTATTCACATTGGAGGATACAGCTTGAACATATGAATTTTGATGGGACACAATTCAATCTATAGCACTTACACACTGGGCTTTTATTTAATGGAGTTTTTAGAAGTGGGTTGGCTCTGTGGAATTACCTAGTAGTACCAGAGTGATGTCCACAGATGTTGTAACAATTCAGTATTATGCCACCTATACATGAGAATATTTTTTTTAATCTCATCCCCATCAGTACTGGGGAATTGGTTGTTTATATCATTTATCTATTTTTCTATTGGGTTGTCTGTTTTTCTAGTCAATGTACTTATACCATATATATAATTATCCTTTATATTTCCTCTATGCTGGAAATAATTTTTTCCTATTATTTGTCCACTACCTTTTACAGTATTGTTGCCATATTGTTAAAAATTGTACAATCATACATGTCTATTCATCATAGTTGGGGTTTTATATCCTTGGTTAAGAAAGTCTCCTCTACCCCTATATTTTAAATGTGGAACTTAGTTTTGCACATGTTATGTGATAGGAATTCAACTTTTTAAAATAGGTAATTGTACATTATCATTTAATAAATAAACCACCTTCCAAAAGGTGAAGCAATAATTGTTGCATATTAACTTCTCATGTATTCTGGAATTTGTATCTTGATTTTTTTATGTTGTTTCTCTGATTTTTTTTAACAGCAGCTTTACATTTATTTTACTTCAGTGGTTTTACATTATGCTTTGATAGATACATTTGGGTAAGGTTTTCACTCCTCCCTGGGACATTTATTCTGTCACACAAACTCTAAATTATTGAAATCCAACATTCAAAAAAAATCACCATTGGAAATCTAATTGTAACTATTCAATTTATATAATTATTTGGGTATAGCTGCCATTTTAATGATATACTTGATATACTTTGTTTCTTCCACTTTTGTTACCAAAAACTTGGCACTTGTGTATGAGGTCGAATCAGAAGAATGAGGACAAATGTTTTGGGGATGAGGAAAGAGATTTTTACTTTGACAGAAAAGGAGAAAAAATGGCAGACCTTCTGGTCTCAAAATCTGAATTTCTCAAACATAGGCAGAAATACAGAGCTTTTAAATGGAGGGTTTTCAGCTTCAGGCAATTACTGTGGTTAACTATTCTAATCATCTGGTCTCATCTCTGCCAAAGACAAAGCCTGTGAACTCTGCCAGCCCCTGGTGGGCTGGTGCCACTTGGGAGTTTTAACAAAAGACTTAACTTGCCTCAGGGACACAGGCCAGGCTGCAGTTCCCAAAAAGAGTGGGGGAAATTTTAAAGAAACAGAAAGTCTTTTTTTTTTTTTCCAGGCCATCCCTGTTATGTTTTTATTATGTTATAACTTAGTTCACAGTATTGCTTCCCTTTTTTGAGGTAATGTTGATCAAGTTGTCACTCATTCCTTCTTCTTTCTTACTAAAGTGTAGAAAATGTCCCTCTCTTTTCTGGATATCATGACCTAGCATGTAGTTCTCTAATATATGAAAACAAACCTCTAACGTTCTCCTTCAAGATGTTCTATTTTACCACTGCTTTTATTCTTCCTTCAACAAGAAGTTTGAAATATTTTCCCTTCCTTTAACTCTCCCTCTCCCTTCTACTCCTGGGTTTTGCTGAGATAGACTAGTATTTTTAGTTCTAGACTATTATTGGACTTTTCCTTGCCATATTCCAAAAATTCTTTTCTATTTCAAAAGTCCTTGTTTAGCAGGAACACTGCACATTTTCAGCACTCTGTAAGTACCCAAGGTTTATTATTGCTCATCACTGTGTTTTCTCCTTCTTATGATCTCCTATTTTAAGATGCCATAGCAGGTTGAATAGTGGCCCCCAAAAGGTAGGCTGAGAGTGTAATCTTATTTGAAAACAGAGTCTTTGTAGAAGTAATTACTTAAGAATCTCAAGATGAGATTATCCAGGATTTAGGGTAGTCCCGAAGTCAATGAATGGTGTTTATATAAGAGAAAGGAACAGGAGATTTGAGACATAGAGACACAGGAAAGAAGGCCATGTGAAGACAAAAACAGAGATTACAAGCTGAGGAACATGAGGAGCCACCAAAAGCTGGAGGAGGCAAAGAAATCTTCTCTCCTAGAGCCTTTGGAGGCAGCCAACACCTTGATTTTGGACTTTTGGCTTTTATAATTGTGAGAGAATAAATTTCTGTTGTTTTAAGTCACCAAATATGTGGTGATTGGTTGGGGCATCTCTAGGACATTAATAGAGATATCTGTTTTAATTGATTTGTTATTTGGTCTTTCACAAGTGGCTTTCTCAATGTACGAATTCTCTGCATCATTGCATTTACTCACACATTTCTTTTCTCTCCATGAGTGTGTCTTAGCTGGCTATGAGAATCTGAGGTTGCAGCTTATGCCTCCTGTGGTCAAGTAGAGGTTCAGTCTTCCATCTTCTAGCATCTAGTGTTACATGTCAGAAGGAACAATTTGATTTGTTTTTTCCTGTACATGTATCTTGTTACTTCTTGTTGGAAGCTTGTGAGAGTTTCCTCTTCATACTTTGTGCTGTTTTCTTCAATCTCACCTGGCAGCCAGTAAGAACTTTTAATGTGCAGATATAGGTGTCCATTCGGCTCAGGAAAAGTAACATGTATTGTTTGTTGGATGATTTTCTCTTGTCTCTCATCCATTTGTTGTCTTTTTTTTTCACATCCTAGAATGTGTATTTGTCAAAATTTGGTTCTCTTAAATGAATACACCAACCACTTTCCCTTGTGATTTCTATCTTTTCTTATTTTTGATATGTAGTTTGAGATCATTCTCTCACTTGATTAACCAGTTTATTGATTAGAGTCTCAACAATGACCGCCCTTTTCAACTCATCTATGAAATTAATTAAAAAATTTTAAGATCCACCTTTTAAATGTACAGGAAGGTTGGGGATGCCTATATTTGAATCTCCTCCAGCAGCTCTATTTCATTCAGGGGCTTGTCTTTTTGTTTTGTGGTCTTCTTCTCATGTGCTTCTTCTTGTGAAAGTCTGTAAACGTATGTGGGTTTTTTTTTTCCTTGTCATTAGCTTAGAGTTCTACCCAAGAGTAGAGGAAGTATCAGCAGTCTCTTCTTCACTGTGAAGGTTGTCAACAATTTCCTGTTGAACCAGGTGGAGCCCTTCTGCTGCCTGAGGTCATCACACCTGGTGAGGAATCATTGCCTCTGTAAAGAATCAATGTGGAGATTCTGCCACCTGCTAAGCATATCTTATTCCAATTACAATTGGAATTGGATTCCAATTATTCATTCTGGAGCTGAGGAAATAACTGTAGATGGGGTCGGGGACCCACTGGGTCCTCTGAGACAGAACTGAAATAAAACTCCATTGACCACTGACCTCCATAAGCCCACCCTCTGACTGGAAGGACACAGTGACGTTTCAGGTCTCCTGGATTCAATGTCACTTCAGAGCCAGTATCTAGCAGTCTCTGAAGGTCTGAATATTTCTCTCTCCCCAATGCACAGTTATCCTGGTAAAAGGAGGTTCCTTTTAAGAAGGCTGAGAGAATGATTAACAGTATACATTTCTGGTAGTGTGCTAGGATCCTTACTTATGGAGACGTGGCCTCCCTTTTCCTTTTAGCTCTTTCTGGTCCCAGGAAAATAGGGGAGATATTCATTTGGGCTCATTTTTATCTTCCTCCTGCTGGTCCAGAAAATTCTGAGGGCCAAATTCTTTATTGCTCAGACCTTCACTCCGTCACTCTCATCTTGGTCCCAAGCACTTTTTGTGGCACAAAGTGAGGAAGTCCTGTAGTAGACTCTGCCCTAGCTATCCTATAGACCACAATATTGCTGAGCTCAGGAGAGGCTGATAGCCTGGAACTCATTAACAGATATGAGAATGGAAGAAATACTGAATAGTTAATAATCCCAGGAACCCTATACCAGCTCGCAACTAAAATTTCAAAGGAAAATATGAATCCTCTCTTTTGAACTGGAGTTTTATTTACTAACAAGTAAACTCTGAGCTAGATCTAATTCTTTCAGTAGGATATTTATTTTCTAACAGAATTTTAAAATCTGAATTTCTGAAATGGGAATTGTTTTTTTCTATTTAAAGTAATTTCCACTTATTAAATGAGACATTGTCTCCTGGTGGAAAACGCTTCCTATCCATAGGGAAGCCTTCTCTTGACATCCACAGTCTTGAGTCTTAAGTGCAGAACCTTTCCTGTCATTGCTGAATTTAGTTAATTTCAGGCATCAGTGCTGATTTAGGAGATCACTGAAAAGGCCACTTTCTAGACCATGCCACATTGACAGTGTTCATTAAAATAGCCTGCCTGGCTACCAGCTGTTTAAGCCTCATATATCCAAAGTCTTGGGGTCAATGTTTAAGTCATCAACTAACTTCTTTTCTAGCTAATTTCTTTATTTTCATTTTTGAATAGTCAACCCTCTTTTCTGTTCATGGTGCTAGCATAACTGTTATAGCCAACAGGCTGTTAAATTTACTGCTGATTTACTATAACTTTTTCTCTGACTTCTTTGAAAATTGTTTTTATCATCTTTTACGTCCTAAATATTGTTTATTATATTCATTCAAATATATGCTCAGTATCTCTGCAATTTGTCTCTCTATTCACCCTCTCTGCTCTTGTCTTCATCTTCCAGTTTTTCTCATTCTAATTCTTCTTCTAACTCCCCTTTATATCCTTTGAGAGATTCATCCACTCACGTACTCTTTCTTAGGTTTTTTAAATTGTGAAATAGATCAGAGATTCAGATGAAGACATAAAACATATGTACAGCTTAAGAATAATTACGAAGCATATGCCCAAGTAAAGAAATATTCCATATTGCTAGCCTCTAGGAAGGTTTCCATGTGTCTTTCCCCAGTCATGATACCATATCCCCTAGAGGTAAAGATGATGATGATGAAAGTGTGAGTTGTTATTTGTAGAGCACTTAAAACAGTGTCTGGCATGAATGTTTTGAAAATAACTTAAACAATCATTTCTTTTCTTTTCTTTATAGTTTTGCCACAGATTTATACATTTCCAAACAATATAGTTTAGTTTTGCCTGATTTTGAAATATGCATATGTGGAATTACTTTCTATGTATGATTATGTGAACTTTTCTTGCTGAGCTTCATTCATGTTGTCATGTATAGCAATAGTTTGTTCCTTTTTGACACAGTATAACTTTATATTGTATGAATATGTACAATTACTACATCTATTAACTGTGGGTTGTTTCTTATGTGAACTATTACTGTAAACATTCTTGGAGTTACTCTGGCAGATAGGAGCAAGAGTTTACTATATCCTTACTGGTTATCTGGATTTTATCATTTGTAAAGCACCTATTCAAATTTTTGCCCAGTTTTTTCTGTGGCTAACCATCTTTTTGATATTGATTCAGAGGATTTTTTAAAAATTATGGATACCAGTTGTACATTAAGCAAATAACTTCTTCCTCCTTGAAGGTTTCATTTTTACTCTGTTAATAGTGTCTTTTGATGAACAAAATTTTTTAACTTGAATGTCATTAAATTTATCAACCTTTCCTCTGTGTTTAATGTTTTCTGTGTCTTGGATAAAAAATCATCTACTTCACATCAGGAAAATATTCTCTCATATTAACATTTTTCACAAAAACACAAAATTTTTGCCTGGAATTGTTTTTTGCTTAAGGAGAAAGCCAGTAAATTAAATTTTCCCCCATTTTGATGCACAGTAGTCACAACACCATTTATTGAAAGGCCCATTCTCTCCCCACCAATCTGCAGTGCTACCTGTGCCAGATATCGGGTATCCATATATGTGTGTCTCATTTCTGGGCTGCCTATTGTATTCCATTGGTCTATTTGTTTATCAATGCACCTGACATTAGAGCAGGAATCAGAAAGCTATGATCTATGGGCTAAATCTAACTCACCACCTGGTTTTGTAAATAAAATTTTATTGTAAAATATACATTTTTATTCATTGACATATTGTCTCATGTTGCTCTTGTTCTACAATGACAGAGTTGAATAGTTGTGACAGAGACCTATAGTTCATAAATCCTAAGTATTTACTATCTTAGCTCTCTACAGAAAAATTTGCCAACCCCTGCACTAGAGTAGCATAGTTTTACTCTAGCTGAATTTCTGGTAGAGAAAGTCTTCATACTTCATTATCTGTATACAATAGTTTCTTTGTTAGTCTTTGTCTTTTAACCTGCCATATAAATTTTAATATCCTTCCATTAAGTTTCACAAACACAATACATACACACATACATATACACTATTTAGATATTGTATCTCACAAACCTTAAATCTTCTAAGCTTTCTTACTAATTCTAATAATTTATTTGTAGATTTATCTGTATACCATCATATAATCTGCAAATTATAACCATTTGATTTTTTCATTTCCAATATTTATACCTTTTTGTCTTATAGTCTTAGGTGCGACTTCTAATATAATGTTATGGAAGTGGTGGTAGCAGGGATACAGGTCTTGTTTAAAGAGAAATTTGTCAGTGTTTTACCATTCAGCATGATGTTTGCTATAACATTTTAAAAGCCATCATTTATAAAATTAAGAACATACTTTTTTAATTTTAGTTTGTAAGAGCTTATTAAAAATGAATAATTAATTTATCAAATGTTTTTTCTGCATTTTATTTTCTGCAAATCTTGCCCTCAATGTGTTAAAATAGTGAGCAACGCATTGAATCAATCTTATATATTTTTTTATATTGTTGAATTCAGTTTACTATAGTAACATTTTGCTCAGGATTTTTGCATTGGGTTGTAGTAAGATTGCTCTATAATCATCATTAATCATAATTCCCTTGTCAGGCATTGGTATCAAGGTTAAATAATCTGATAAACTGAGGTAGGGGTGTTTCTTATTTTTCTAAGTCTTTGAAGCTTTTGTGTAACATGATAACTTTTGTACTTAGATATCTAGAGATCACACTTAGGAAGGTGCCTGAGTCAGGGGATCCTTGCTTGTGCAGTTATTTCAGCCAGAAGATTTTTTGAGCACTGATTTATTATTCTTGATGGCTATAGGACTATTCAAGTTTTCTGTTTCTTCTTGGACCTATTTTAGTGAGTTATGTTTTTTTCTAGAAATTTATTTATTTCATCTAACTTCTTAAATTATTGGTTTGATATTGATCTCAGCATTCTCTTAACCATCTTTTAAAAAAGATGATTAAGAGAATATTTTTGTGAAAAATAAACATTTTTAGTAAAACATAGTAGTTTCATATTACATTAACTGTCTATCTTAATTCTTTCTAGTTATTGACAGACAATGCCTTAAAGGATCTCAATTGGGAAGAATTTTATTTGTGTGTTCTTAAATACCAGTTATGGACTTTCATGTAAGTTATTCTCTTTTCTTATTAGAATTATAGAGCCATTTCAGTTCAGCTGAAGAGGGTACTTATACGGCCCTCCATTCAAGATGATAATCATCAAAGTAGCAAGGTAAATTTAAAAACAAACAAACCACTGTCACAGGAAATATTATTTTGAGCAAAGAATATATACATAAATTAAATATGTGCCTTTATAGAAACAAATCTCATTTTTAATGTAATATATGCAGAACAGACTATTAGAACTACAGTGTTTCTCATATACTTTTATAACAGAAAACAGCACATCACAGACTCCATCAGTAACAACATAAAGCATCGTGAAATTTCTCAACACCATGAACAGAGCTTACAGAAAGGGGAGAAAAAGAACACATCTCAAACACAGGGCATCAGAAAGGCTTTGAATTTTCCTCTATACTGAATCCAGAAGTTATGGCTGCCTATGTTGTGCATGCAACATCCCACGTAAGGCACCCCGCTCCCCCCTCTCTCAGTCCAGCATGCTGATTATCGTCCTATGCTTTTGGAGCTATAATTATTTGACAGAGAAGGCATTAAAGACCACAGACCCTCATTTTGGTTTATTGTCTTCCAGAACAAAGTTCAGAAATTTTTTAAAGAACATTTTCCATGTTAAAAACTATGATAATTTTTCTATCAGATGACCAAAACATCAATAATGATAAAATCTGATATAAAATAGTACATATGAAGCTTTTTAAAAAAATTCAATTATATTTTAATATGTTCAATTGTAGTTCAAATTACAAATGAATAATTACATGTTACTGCTTCCTTTTTTTATTTTGCATTTGTTGGTTCTTAGTTCATTCTTATTCACAATAATACCAGCTCACAAAAGAACCCCATTTTTAACTATGAGGTGTTTTTCTTGAGGGTTAGTCCATTAATTCTAATGAACCTTAAGGCATTAGAAAAATTATTTCAAAATTGTTTTGAGTTAAGGCAGTAAGGCAAATATTGAAGTTTTATTTCATTGTTATTCTCTAATTCTAATAGATAATCCCATTGTATTAGTTATGGCTCTCCAGAGAAACAATCTAAGTGTAGAGAGACAGAGGGAAAGAGAAAATTTGTTTATTATAAGGAATTGGTTCACGTGAATATGGAGGCTGAGAACTCCCAAGACTTACATTTGCAAACTGGAGACCCAGGAGAGCAAATGGTATAGTTCCATTCTGAGTTGTCTGAGGGCCTGAGTAGAAAGAGAGCTGATGGTATAAATTCCAGTCTGATTCTGAGTCCAAAGGCAGAAGACAATTGATGTCCCAGCTTGAAGACAAGTAAAGAGAGAGAGAGTTCTCTCTTAGCCTTTGTTCCATGCAGCCTTCAACAGATTGGATGAGGCCCACCCACATTGGTGGGGGGAAAATCTGCTTTACTCAGTCTATCCATTCAAATGTTAATGTTCATCTAGAAACACCCTCACAAACACATCAAGACTAGTATTAACCCAAATAAAGTCATGCATTGCATGACATTTCGTACCACATATATGATAGTGGTTCCATAAGATTATAATGGAGCTAAAAAATTCCTATTGCCTAGTGATGTCACAGCCATATAAATGTAGTGCGATGCATTACTCACATGTTTGTGGTGATGCTGAGGTAAACAAACCTATTGCACTGCCAATTGTATAAAAGTATAGCACATACAATTATGTATACTACATAATAGTCGATAATGGTAATAAATGACTATATTACTGGTTTATGTATTTACTATACTATACTTTTTAACATCACTTTATAGTGTACTCCTTCTACTTTTTTTTTTAAATCTCTTCCTTAGCAGTTTTTTCTCCCTCTTTGATTTGAACTTTAATGAGATCCTTACACTGAGTATTTTTCTGTCTTCCTATCTGCAGCGTTCCTCATAAGATCAGCTTACCAAACTCAGCTCCACTGTTATTCAGTGCCTGAGTATCTTTTTTGCTTCTTTTATAACATATATCAAAATTTGCCAGATCCAATTACCAGTTCCCTGTTCTTATTTTAATCAACCATTCAGCAGCATTTGACCTACACCTTAACATTCTTTTATCTCATAGATTTTATGATACCACTTTCTCTGGGTTTTCTTCCCACCTCACAGGCTGCCTCTTTTTCATTCTGATTTGTTGGTTCCCCCCTCACAAACCTATAAATGTTGCTTGCTCAGTGGCTCAGCTTGAAGACCATGTCTTCCTTCTAGCCATACTTGCTTTTTAGGTGATCTTATCCATTCCCATGACTATATAGGTCACCTAAAAAGCAATAACTTCCAAAAGTGTATTTGCATCTCTGATTTCTCTCTGCACTTGTGCCCTGATATCTCTATTACATTTCACAGACATTTCAAATTTAAAATGTCTAATTCTGACTCTATTAATGCCATTCTCCCCTTATCTCCTCCACCTGATCCTCCCCAATCTTCCCTACCTCACTGACGGCACCAACACCCATGCAGTGTTTCAAGCCCCATTCTACAATTCTTCCTTTATTCTTCCCATTCCCTCACCCTCACTCCAAATCCTATTGGTTTCACCCTGTGCACTGAGACTATCCTGGTCTGATTCACCATCATCACTCACTCATCCTGAGTATTGCAAAAGCAGATTTCCCTTCTTTTATTATTAACATCCTACAGCTGTAACCTTTTGAAACCTTTAAATCTGGCTAGGTCACCTGCTTAAAATCTTGTAAAGGCTTCCCATTATACTTTGAATAAAATCTGAGCTCCGTGTCATGGCTCACCACAACTGACACCTGCCTCTCCAACTTCAGCTTGTGTTACTCCAATTCCTGTTCACCAAGATCTGCCATGGATTCTTCTTTACGTCCCTGGAGTACCTGGTATATTTTTTCCTTAGAGCCTTGGTGATCCCCGTTTTCTCTGCCTGGAATGTTCTTGCTCTGGCTTTTCACTACTGGCCCCATCTCATCACTCAGGCCCCCAGTTAGATGTTTCCTCCTCAATAGAGGTCTTTTCTGATAATTCTACTCAGAGCACTCCAATCATTGTCACATTATCCTTGTTTTCTTCACTGTCTTATTTTGCAAAATCATCTAATTTGTCCATTTCTTTGCTTGTTGATTATTATCTGTCTTCCTGATGTTAGCTTTATGAGAGAAGGCAAATTATTCTTTTTGCTGTGTACTGCCTAAACAGCTCCTTGTATTCAGATGGCCCTTAGTAAATGGGGGTTGCTAAACTGCTTTCATCTGCACAATGTAGGAGCACCACATCATGCTGCATCCTTCTTCCCCAAAGGCTGAGATACCCAGAGTGTGGGCCCACCAAGGTGATGTTTTGGTTTTTTTGTATCTTAAGAATGGCTCTGATAGCACAGTCATGGTGAGTGTACTGGGCCCAGGGCTCTGGGATTTGACAAATGTATTAGTTTTCTGTGGCTGCCAAAACAAAGCACTACAAATTGGGTGGTGTAAACAACAGAAATTTATTGTCTCACAGTTCTGGAGGCTAAAAGTCTGAGGTCAAGCTGTCAGCAAGCTTGGTCCTTCTGAGAGCTAGGAGGGAAAATCTGTTCCATGCCTTTCTCCTAGCTGTTGATGGTTTGCTGGCAATCTTTGCTGACCCTTGGCAGATCTCTGCTTTCACATTCATGTGGGCATTCTCCTTATGTGTGTCTGTCTCTAACTTTTCCTTTTTTATAAGGACACTAGTCATATTGGATTAGGGAACCATCCTGCTTCAGGATGGTCTCATAACAACTTACATCTGCTACGACCCTATTTACATACAGATAAAGTGACATTCTGAGGTACTGGGGGTTAAGACTTCAACATATGAATTTTAGGAGGGTGTAAATATTCTTGGGAAGCAAGTAGAGTTCTTCCTAAAGAAAAGTGTGGGGACCCATGATTAAAGAAATGACCCTGCTTTAGTTTCAGAAAATCATTAGAAATATTAAATGCATTCCTTAAAGCATGCATGTGCCTTATAAATTCATATCTAGTGGCTTAAATATACCAAAAGGAGCTTTATATACTATGGCAATTTCAGGGTGAAATTGTTATTTTTCTCTTTTTCTCTTTATATTCTTTTGTGGCTACTATAATGAATTTAGATCTATTATGCTAATAAATTGCACAGGAGAAAGAAAATATAGGTATTAATCACTGCAAAAAAAAAACCTTTTATAATCTATAGACTATAAATTAGCTTGTTAAGTGTAGCAAATCCAAATGAATATGCTAAGCCCCACACACTAATTGTTGCAGTTATTCAGCAAACTAAGCAAAGTTCTTTGCCACTTGCAGTAGAAAAGGAAAGAAAAGGGGACAACAGGCTATTCTGATGGTGTACAGTCATGCATTGAACATTAATAATTAGGAATAGTAATGGAATTATTATAGAAGACAGAGACACTGAGGTACCAGTACAAAACTAGGACTCAGAGATAACCAAAGTAAGAGACTGTGTGATCCAAAGAGTGATTGGACATGTGCCCCTAAGCATCTGCCAAGACCATTTTTCTAATTGTGCTTTCTTCTAAGAATTTCTTAATTTATTCCAATAGTTTATCTTTCTAATAACACTATTTTCTAATAAATAGAATCTACAGATCTCTGAGAATACATTTCTACAACATATAGATAAAAAAGGAAGAAAAATACATCTTTCTATTTTGATCTACATTTTAAACAGGAATATTTTAATTTCATATTTTCATGCATTTTAAATAGAATATTGGTATTAATACTTGGTATTAATTTGCCAAGGTAGGCTAACAACAATTGCAAATAATCTCTAAATCTCAGTGGTTTAATGTAAGAAATATATATTTATCAGTTATATTACATCGAATGTGAGCCAATAAAGAGCTGCTGTTATTCAGGGGCCAGAATCTTTTTTGACCTGGTAGGTTCCTTCTCCATTTCCCATGGACTTAGAATTCTCTGACAGATCCTGTTCAGCAGGTGAGACAAGAGAGTGAGGAGAAAGAATTATCCAGGCCAGGATTAGCCAGGCCTTAAGGTGACAAATATCATACTTACTCATTTCATGGACCAGGACTTAATCACATGACCCTATTTCACTGTAAGGGGAGCTGCACTCTAAGGTGTACCTCACATCCTAGAAGGATAAATAAAAAGAAACTCAGTAACCTACCAGTATTCTTGCCACACATTGGAATCACAGTAATTTTATATTTGTCTTTATCTCAATTGGTAGAAGATGATTGATAGATAGATATAGGTACACAAATTTTATCTCCATTTTAACAAATAATAATGTTTACATTATTTACATTATTATTTATCTTATTAAAAGACCTCACTCAGCAATTTTTTAGCTAATTAAAAGATTAAATATGATTCTATCAAGTAAAACAATTAAAGCAGTTCTTAAAGTCATTTGAAATTACATAACATAAAACACACGTTGTCAACGAGTAAGTAACTCTTCATTGTATGTGTGGAGGGGGGTTTTTGACACATGAACAGCCAACATAACAAACTTTCTCAGTTATTTTAGAAATATTTATGTGTACATAAAAACACAATGGAAAATCTGATCGTAAAGAGGCTTGCCATTGCTTAAATCCATGGTTTAATAAGACTTTTTATGTTAAAATAATACTTTTTTTTCGAGGAGAATGATTGATAATGCAGACTTCTAGTTATTTCAGATAGGCCTCTTTCCTAGTTCACCCTATTAATGAAGTCATGTTAGCCTGGACTGTTTTGAGATGGTAAAAATCTAGGATATGCTAATGCTAAATAAGAACGTATATATTTGCACTGGTAAGTACACTACTTTTTTTCCTTTTTTACAACCCTTGTAATTAACTAAATAATCTCTACTTTCCTTTACCCCTGGGAAATATCTTAGTTAATGTCACTGAGTTTTTGTCAGTGAAAAATAATAGAAGCATTTTAGCCTATCTGAATACTGCTTAAAGAAATGGAAAGATTGGTAAAACTGTCTTCTTACTAGGGCCTGTTATTATTTTTTGAAGGTCAATAATAATAATGATTGGTCCTAGAAGAAAGGAGTCTTGCAGGATCTTTACTGATGGAAACGTTTGCATGCAGAGACATGTTGCCATGTGTATGAACTCCAGGATTACAGACCATATTCCACCTTGACCATAGCCAACCAGTAGAAAAATAATGTGATGGAAGTCTCACAACTTTTCTTGGGAGGTATCTTGCCCCTCTGAGGCATTGCTAAAGAAATTACAGTGACATAATGAGACTCATAATTCATGTCAGCCCCAAGCCTTTTCATTCATTGATAAATGTTTTAGTGCCCTGTGATTCATAATGCCATGAGCTGGTTTTCTTTCAGAACCATCATGCTCCCATTAATACCAACCGTTCCTGTTTCTTGCCAAGAGACAAGCCCTGCAGTAATATATCATAAAGTTTAGTGTTCTCCTTGAATTGTTCTAGCCAAATTTTTTTTCTAGCTACAAGTATAAAAGAACAGTTTTTAGAAAAATATTGAATCTTGAGAAAAAGATCAAGAAAGTAAGGAAGTATCTGTACACCATCCAAAATGCATTTTAGAGTTATTCTCCATTATTGATGTAATGTACATTTTCTTTGTATATGAAAACTGTTATATCATTAAAAAGGATAAACTTTAATATTTAATTGATATAAAATTAAGATGAAATTAACCATCTAAACTACAAGGCTTAGAATACAAAATCCTTTGGGCATCAATTTTATTTTTGTATTTTATCTCCATTTTAACAAATAATAATGTTTACATTATTTACATTATTATTTACCTTATTAAAAGACCCCGCTCAGCAATTTTTTAGCTAATTAAAAGATTAAATATTATTCCATCAAGTAAAACAATTAAAGCAGTTCTTAAAGTCATTTGAAATTATATAACATAAAACACACGTTGTCAAGGAGTAAGTAACTCTTCATTATCTCTATGGCTATTATCCTTCAGTGACAATATCCTCTCTAAAATCCATTTGCTGTTCTACTCAGTAAGACCAATTTGTTATCCCCTGAGTCACAATACATCACAGCAGTGTGGCACTGCTGTGTGACAGAAATGATCTTTGATTCTATTCCATTCAACAAAATTCATTGGATGCACATATTTATTAATCGAAAGGTCCACTGAAGGCTCTATCTTGTTCTAGTTTCTAAGCCAATTTACATCGAAGCAGGAAGTTAGCAATAGCTGTAGATGCCCCCACAGCCCTGGGCTTACAATTAGGCTCCTCTGCCAGATTTGGAATTCTATTAGCCAAAGATGACTGCTGTAGGTTTTTGTTATTGGCCTTCCTGCTGCTTTATGTTGTTAAAGGAGACCCTGGTTCCTCTTCCTGAGTTTTAACCTGTTACCTCACTGTGTGTCTTTTTTTTTTTCAATTTCCAAATTCTCATCTTATTTTATTTATTTATTTATTTATTTTAATTTCAGCATATTATGGGGGTACAAATATTTAGGTTACATATATTGCCTTTGTCTCACCTGAGTCAGAGCTTCAAGCATGTCCATCCCCCAGACGGTGTGCACTGCACCCATTACGTGTGTATATACCCATCCCCTCTTCACCCCTCCTACCTGCCAGACACCCGACGATTGTTATTACTATATGTGCACTTAAGTGTTAATCAGTTAATACCAATTTGATGGTGAGTACATGTGGTGCTTGTTTTTCCATTCTTGGGATACTTCACTTAGTAGAATGGGCTCCAGCTCTATCCAGGATAATACAAGAGGTGCCATATCACCAGTGTTTTTTGTGGCTGAGTAGAACTCCATGGTATACATATACCACATTTTACTAATCCACTCATGTATTGATGGGCACTTGGGTTGTTTCCACATCTTTGCAATTGTGAATTGTGCTGCTATCAACATTTGAGTGCAGATGTCTTTTTTATAGAATGTCTTTTGTTCTTTTGGGTAGATGCCCAGCAATGGGATTTCTGGATCAAATGGTAGTTCTACTTGTAGCTCTTTGAAGTATCTCCATATTACTTTCCACAGAGGTTGTACTAGTTTGCACTCTGTGTCTTGTCCTCGCATCTGAGAGCTGTTCTGCCCCAGACTTTCTCCATGATAGGGAACCTGTGTCAGACCCTAGCTCCAGAATTGGAATTTTGCTGCTGATAGACAGAGTTTCTGATGAAGAACATTTCTCTTATGAGTCCAGTATTGGTTACTAACTGGACACTCTACCACCAAATTGAAATGCTGATGGTCAGGCTAATTTTCTCTGAGACACAGAGTCTCAGAGACTTTGGTCCTCTAGTTGCCTACCTTTTGGCCATCTAAGCAAGAAGACATTGCTTTGTAAACTTTGTGTTTTTCTCCTTTATTAGGAATAAAATTATTTAAAATTTTTGCTATGTGTTTTGAATACAAGAGAAAAGAAGGTGAAGTTGAAAAATATTTTTCTGGTTTCACCACAGCCTCAGGAAAAAACCAACATTGGGGAGAAAAATAAAGAACAGGAGAAATATGGATTCCA
Source organism: Cheirogaleus medius (assembly GCA_008086735.1). Taxonomy (NCBI): domain Eukaryota; kingdom Metazoa; phylum Chordata; class Mammalia; order Primates; family Cheirogaleidae; genus Cheirogaleus; species Cheirogaleus medius. The sequence continues at coordinate 21,559,541 of VBSM01003176.1, read as the reverse complement.
AAGAAAAGAGGGAGCAAATTAGAAGTTCCTTCCAAAGCCCTTGAATTATTTCCAGTCAATTTTTTTCCCTTAAAAATGGAACAAATAATTAAGAATTAAAAAAAAAAACTTAGACAAGATATACCAATAAACAACTTGGGAGACAGATAATGCTCAAGATTAGAGTACAGCCTTTAATTTTAACTTTATTCTATTTACTTCATTCTCCTTATGAGTTCACATTTTAGGCTAAGCAATAATGTTTTCAATTCGTTCCAGATCTGTATTGTAACCTATCGATTTAATTTATTTCAATGGATACCTATTGAGTGACTATAACAAGAAGTAAATGATTGAGGGATTATAGTATTCCAGGAAATTTCTAAGCATTTTATATGTATTAAATAGCTTGCTCTTCTCAATAATCTCTGTGATATAAGTATTATCATCATTCCTATTTTACAGATAAGAAATCTGAGGTACAATGAGGTTAAGAAACCTACCCAAATCCACACATATATTATGTGATGGTGCAGGATTTGAACTCATGTAGTCTGTCACCAGAGTCTACACTCAACACTATATTGATGTATATGTCATATAGGTACATACTAGAATTTGTCTCAATGGCTCTAACACTAAAAGTCAATGATTTAAAGAAACAGAGTATATGTACTGTAAAACATAGGCCAATGCTTGCCTATAAATACTAGACGCATAGCTGCTTTGCTTGCGGAACTTTGGAAATTCTGGCAAATAAGGCAAGTGCACATTTTACATTTTATTCGTTTTATTTTTCAAACCATTTCCCCTTCTTGTTTTAATAAGAAATGATAAATGTATCATATTATTAGCAGTGTTTTGTAAAATTGTGTTCCATGAAACATCAATCTCCAAATCAAATTAGATTCTAAGTTTTCACCCCAAACTTTCTGTAAGAGAATCTGAGTTGAGACCTGTAATCTGCATTTTTGCAAGTTTCTATGATGTGTCCAAAGCTTTTAGAGTTTCATTTAGAAGCTGTAGAGCTTCCCGGCCAGCTTTCAATTTATCGCTTCTGCCTGCTCCAATTTAGCCTAATTAGATAGAAATATATTAACTTTCCATTCTCTAGTCCTAATTATCTATCTAAGAAATACAACCTCTTTTAAGTGGCTTCCAAATAGTTCATACAACCTTGACCTCTCCTATCCAGATCACAAAGAAAAATAATGAAAATTCACAAGCTTGTGTCCAACCCAAGAATATCCCATTCCTAATAAGTGAAAATGCTACCTTTAGTGCCTCAGAAGACACATCATTTATAGTTTCCTCCTTTAAGCATTTTTTAATGCTTAATTTACCTTGAATCAATCCTTGGCTACGCAGTGACTAAATATTTTATGGCCTGCTTTCTGTGTTTGTCTTAAATCTAGATTTTTTTCCCCCTAGCGATTCTCCCAAGAAAACATTTTAAAATTTCCTAAAATGTTCAAAAGTATTTTGAGCAGAATGGTTTCCCACCAAATTTATTTCCTCCCATTATATATTGCACTATCGAAGTAATTTTATTCTCACTCAGCCATAGTTAAAGCCAACTCTCAAGCCAGGGGATATTATGACCAACAGGGTACTGGACCACAGCCAGCTTGAGTTTCATAAATCAAAGCTTCCTACACATCTCCAGCTGGTATGTGCAATAAGTTATGAATGTTAAAATCCCAAACAACTTCTGTGAGGTCAGCTGAAACAGATGTTATAACTAGAAATTTGAAAAGTAACATGCAAGGACATACTGAGACACAATTATAAAGGATGTAGATTATTTGTGAACTGTCAAGAAAAATCAGAAGAGGAGCATATCTTTCAGGTAGTAATCAGAGTTAACATGATTAATTTTGAAAAGAGCTGCTGGTCAAAATCTGAAGCATGATTAAGTCAAACATAGAGCAGGGCACAGAACACAATTCTCTTAGTCACTTAGAAAAGTACAAAATGTGAGAATATATTTTGCAAACCATAAAGCCTGTTAATAGATTTATTATTATTCTAATAGAGTGAAAGAGCAAGTAGTCAAATATTAACCCTTTGAAATCTAGTGCTCAATTTGTATTTCAACATAGGTCATAGTTCTAATTTAAAGAAATTATTGTTTTTATTTCAAAATATTAAGGGGCTACAAATGTTTCTGTTACATGGATACCTTGTATAATGCTTAAGTTAGGGATTTTAGTGTGCTCATCGCCAGAACAGTGTTCATTGTACCCAATAGATGAGTTTTTACCCCTCACCCTCTCCCACTCTCCACATTTCTTGGTTTCCAATGTCCTTTACATCTCTTTTTGCCCATGTGTGCCCCATTTAGCTCCCAATTATTAATCTTAGAGAGTACATATAGTGTTTATTTTTCCATTCCCGAGATACTTCAGTTAGCATAATGGTCTCCAGTTCTATCCAAGTTGCTGTGAAAGACATTATTTCATTCCTTTTTATGACTGAGTAGTACTCCATGGTACTACTCCATGGTATCGTATTTTCTTTATCTACTTATCATCAGTTGATAGGCACTTAGGTTGATTACATATCTTTGCAATTGTGAATTGTTCTGTTATAAACATTTGAATGCAGTTGTCTTTTTTTTTTTAATAAAATTCCCTTTTTTCCTTTGGGTAAATACCCAGTAGTGGGATTGCTGGATCAAATGGTAGGTCTACTGGTTCTTTGAGAAATCTCTATACTATTTTCCATAGAGGTTGTTCTAATTTTCAGTCCCACTAACAGTATATAAGCATTCCCTTTTCACTACATCTGTTCCAACATCTATTGTTTTTTGACTTTTTCATAATGGCCATTCTGACAGGGGTAAGGTTCTCATTTTGGTTTTAATTTGCATTTCCCTGATGATTAAGTGATGTTGAGCATATTTTCATTCATCTACCTTCTTTTGAAAAAAAATCTGTTCATGTCTTTTGCCCACTTTTTGATGGGGTTATTTGTTTTATTTCTTGCTGACTTTTTTGAGTTCTTTGTAGATTCTGGATATTAGCCCTTTATCAGATGTATAGTTTGAAAATATTTTCTCCTGTTCTGCAGATTGGGCCCAAATTTTAAAAGATACAATTCTAACCTAGCTATTTAAAGCCCTCCTGTTTGTCAGAGGCTACTTTTCTGACCCAAAGCTTCTTTGAGGTCATCATGCCCATTCTTACGGTTATCCTTGGGGACTTGGGTTTGAGTAGAACATTTCTGAGTTTATAATTGCCTGGCTCTTCTTTCAGCAGTCTCTGATCACCACCTACCATAGTCCCACCACATACATCATACACACTGAACGCTAATGTTTTTGGTCAGAGTCCAAACTGGAATGACACCGGCTCAAATACTTGTGTTCTTTATTTCGTATAGTTCAGGTTTTTGCTCTCTACTTTTTCCTTTGGCTGAAATGAACTGATGAACTTTTCCCTGGTAAGGAAATCCAGGACTAGTCAGTTTATTTAGCAGAGATGCTACTATCTCCGATGGCCAGGAATACCTGAGGGTCTTATAACCAAGACGTGCTTTTAAATCATGTCCTAATCTTTCTTTAAGCCAGTTTTTTTTTAAGAGTGGCAATGTTTTACATTGTTGCAAATTTCCTTTCATGTCTTTTTATTTATTTATTTGCTTATTTGGAGACAGAGTCTCACTCCGTTGCCCTGGAAGAGTGCAGTGGCATCATGATAGATTAGATAACAACTCAGTTAAGGAATTTATACTTGTACAGTTAAGGAATTTATACTTGAAACACACTAAACAATTCAAAATTTAGATGTCTTAAATCACTGATTTGTTCTTCTTTCTTCCTTCCTTCCTCTCTCTCAGAAATTGATTACTTCTGCTCATATTCCACTGGAGAGAACTAGTCACATGATCCTCCTTAGATGCAAAGACAACTTCTAAGTATAATCATTATCTTGGCAGCTGCTTCCCCACAACAACCCTAAACTATGGGAAAGGAAGCCCAAATTTTGATGGACATTTGGCTGTCTCTGTCTAAGACAGAAAAATCTCTTTAAAAGTCTCTGCTAAATCCCAAATCTTAGCTTTCCATAGATGTACTTGAACTTCACTTTTGTTACTCATTCAGTTCTAACTCTTGGGTTCATCATAAATATATGTTAAAGTACTATAGAAAATTTAGAAAAGAATATTCTAGAATCCTTCAAGTTTATCCATTTCTTACAAAGAAAACTTTAACAACTAAATAATCTTTAAAAGTACTTTGTATTTCTACTTCTTAGTCTTATATTCTTAAATTATTATACAGTGGTTTAGCAACTAAATTGTGAGTTTTAATGTTAACTATTCTTTCCTGATGCTCTTCAACTCAGCTAGAATAGAATATATGTTCCCAACTCATTAACATTTTCTGGTCATTAGCATTTTCCATTAAACTTCCTCAATATGTAAGTCTCCATTGATTTCAATGTAGTTGCCTATGGATACCACAAAGAATGGTCACAGGGAAAAGAAATATAGAATCAGAATTACTTTGCAAGGAAACCTAATTAGGTTTTCTCTATTCATAGAAATAGATCTTTCATCAGTGAAAACACAATGCAATTAGGGCAGGTTTCTTGTAACTTGCCATGGGTGTAGTCAGCTGATACTAATGTTTCTTTGGGAAGCACTTGAATAAATAGTGTCCCATCATTTTTATTGTGAGAGTTCCTTCTTGTAAGAATTGCCATCCAATTCATTATTTAGGACCGAACTATGTTAGTCCATTGGATTGAACTATGTTAATGCCGATGGTTTTACATTTAATTCCAATTCTATTTTTTTTTAATTTAAAACTTTTTTGTGGCTTCTTGAAGCATATTTCATATACTTATTAAACACTTTATAACATAACTCTGATTTACCTAATACTTTAAGGATCTGTTGTCGTACATAGAAGTAACATTAACAATGGTACTGATATTGCACTTAGAGCTTACAAAATAGCTTTTCATCTTTTCATTTAATATTTATAACAACTTTGTGAGGCTCACAGAATGACTTCTCAACAGAAACACAACTAGTCAATAGAAGAACAGATTTCAAATTTAAGTCATATATTCCCCAAAGGAATATTTTCTGTTACATTTATGATGACCATATAAGTTGTTATTTTTTTATAATGCGTGAACCTGAAGTAATTTGAGAGTCATGAAACTGAGTTACTGGTAGCAAATGCATAGAAAGGTATCAGTAAATATGTAAAGTTCAATCACAAATAAGACTTGACATGTTTGTTATAAAAGATAGGGAGGACAGATGTCTGGATGGATGGAGATGAGAAAGAGCTATTCAGGAAGAGGAACCTAATTCCTGCATGAAATCAGGGATGAGGAGGAGGTTGTGTTTGGAGACCATGAGGAAACTGAAATGTATGGAGCAGAGGCAACAAAGGGGAAGAGAACAGTAAGAAAAGAAGCTGGGTCAGTTAAAGGAAGACTGAGTCAGGAGAGTTTTCAAAGTCTGGCAGAGAAATTTAGACTTACTAACACGATAGAGGATAGCCAATAAGAGTCCTTAAGATATAAATATTCAGGAAAAGTCCTCTAAAGAAGGAGGCACTTGGCAGTGGACTTTGTGATAGATTGAAAATAGAAAACCTAAGTCAGCCAGTCTCCCCCTGCCAGGTTGAAAGTTTAGACACAAAGGCAACAGGGTGAAACAAAAGAGAGTCCAGACTCAGGACTATATCTGATTCAGGAATAAATGAGACTAAAGTGTTAAAGATAAGAGTCCTAAAGTTTTAGTCATGCTCACTGAAGAATGTGGGATTTAAGGGTTAACTTGTTTTCAAAAATAATGTTTAGATAATCTAGGCTTAATTGTCAAATTTCAACTTAGTGATGTCAAAATATATACTTTATTCCTAAGGTAAGGGTTTTTCTGTTAATCAACCTATTTCTAATCTATGCAATTTTGGTTTTATTCCTGAGTGTTAGAAATTTCTCAGAGCCTGTGTTTATCAGATAAATACTCAACTTTAGAGCCACAATGTCACTTAAGAATAGGATTTTTCCCTGTCTTAACAGAAGTTGTTACTATGTTCAAAAATAAATAAAATACTAAATATCTTTATAAAGCAAGCCTGTATGTTTCTCATTTTGTGAAGCTATTAATTCTGACCTTTAGAAAAGCTTTCCAATTCATCTACAAAGCAGGGCTTTGGCTATTAGGCTTTGAAGTTAACAGTCTTAAGACATTGTTCCTCAAAGCAGTTGGATGTTCAGAATTATGTAGATGACAAAGAATTTTGGAAATCATATTTTAGCCTCCCATTTTGCAGACAGGGAAGCTGAAATTCAGAAAATGTATGTAAAACATAGATCAAATTAGTATCAGGAATGGGACTGGAATTCAGATTTTGGAATCTGGATTTAGTGTTATAGTATCTTTTACATGAAATATTTTTAGCAAAAGATATTAGAGCTTGGATGCCAGGAATGGTTCAAAGTGATTTTACATCTATTACCTCATAAATACTACCCAAGAGCTCAATGAATTAGGCACTATTATGAGACCTCCATTTTAGAGAGAAGCAAATAAGACAGGCATAGTTGCAGTACCTCACCAAGACCAAGTTTGAATAACTCTCTCAAGGTTGCATACTAGTGAGGAATGAGGCTGAACTTTGAACTCCGTAATCTGGTTCCGGAGGCTCTGCCCCTTTGGTGCCTCTTAAATCCTGGGCCCTAATCCCACTGTTCCTAAGTATAATACTTTGTGTGCCACCTCCAAAACAGAAAATAATAGCTATAAGGGAATAAAATAATAAAACTCTTAATTATTTTCTGCTTCTTCAACCAAAGATGATTTTAAAGTTTTGGCAAGAGGTCCTTTGATCATTAAAAGCTTGAGACAGTAAGTATTAAAACTCGAGCCAATGTCGGTGGGCGGGTGTTTGACCAGGAAAGAAAATTTTAAAAAATCTCATTCTTACCCTGCCGTTCCTAGGACTCAATGAAGAGTGAATACTATATATATATATATATATAAAATTAAGGGCCTGGCTTTAAAGAGACTAAGCTCCAGGACTCTAGTAGATGGTAAAGTATTAACAAAGAGGCAGTGTTTCAGTAATGAAGGGGGGACAGCAGTATCAAACACTGCAGGGAATTCAAATAAGAGGTGGATTGAAAAGTGGTTATTGGATTCAGGAATCAGGAGACTGCTAGTAAGTTTTGAGAAAGCAGCTTCAGTGCAACCCATCTTGCAGAGGGCCAAAAAATAAACCTAAAGATGTAAATATATGATGTGCCACTTCAGGTTTATAAATGTATAATGAAACTAGATTGCGTGTCAGAAAATTCTGTTTTGCAATATTGTGGCATACTGGGAATATTTATCTCAGTTTTAAAAATTGTTTTATTTAATAAACTGCTACTATTTAATAAGTATGGAACAAATGTCAAAAAGTATAAAAGACAAGTGGTGAAAAGTTTTCTTCCCTTTCCTGTTCACCATCTGTACTGTTCCCCATTTCTTCCTATGAGTAATTACTCTTACTAGCTTCTTCTTTATCTTTTCAGTGATTATTTTTTGAATAAAGAATACACACACACTTCTACATGATGGTAGATGGTAGTGTACTATCCTGTTATGGACTTACCTTTTCTGCCCAATAAATCTATCCTGAAGCTCATTCTATGTTAATACCTAACAGTTTTCTTTGTAAAAAGTTTAAATAATATTCCATTTTGAATATTATATAATTTATTTAACTAGTTCTGTACAAATGGAAAATTAGGTTGTTTACAAATGTTTGCTATCAAAAATAGGGCTACAATGTTTTACATGTATATCCTTGTGCATATTCATTTGTATATATGCAAGTAAACCTCTCCGGTAAATCCCTAGAAGTGGAATTGCTGAATTGAAGGATATAAACTGCTGCAATATTGTTCAATACTGCTAAAGTGCTGCTTCTTATTGTACCAATTTGCCATCCTGTGACTGGTGTATGAAAGCACCTTTTTCTACTTCCTCATCAATGCTATATTGGCAAATTTTGAAATTTAATTTTTCAAATCTGATTGGTAAAATATATCTCAATATAGTTTTCGGTTATATTTATCTTATGAGCAAAGAACACCTTTTTATATGTTCAAGATTCATTTGCAGTTGATTTTCTGTTCAACATCTGTTCATAAATATGCTTAGTTTTCTTTTTCAAATTTTGCTAATATTTTCTGCCTTTTTCCTTATATCACCTTTATTGGGTACTGTGCTAATAATTGTTTATAATTGCCTTTAAATGAGTTGCACTAGCTTTTTTGCTAATTATTATTGTTATTAGTCTTTTGAATGAATTGGATGGCTATTTGCAAGAAGTTCTTGGATGCTGAGGCAGAGTAGAATTCTAGGAGACTTACCTTTCAGAACCTAAAGACTTTCTTCTATGTTCCAACAAAGACAAACTTCTTCTTGCAAGTGTAATTTTCATGGGTAGATCTCTGCTTCTCTGTATCTAACTTGATCCTAGGGGATTTCTAGCTCACACCATTTCTCTCACTTGTTCCAGAGAAGGACGTAGGTTTTTGCATTAGGGTGTACCCATTACATTCAGGAAATGCATTATTTCTGGGGCTTTCTGATATCTGCTGCTTCTGAGTTCTCTCCTCAGCTTCTCTCCACTTCCTCTTGCTTGGCTCCTACACTTAACTGGGAGCTGCTAGAAACTCTTAATATATCTTGCAGTTTGTCTCCCAATTTCACTAAGAATGGAATTTTACTTTTGTCTTCAATTCTCCTGGTTATTTTTAGAGGAAAGGAAAGAATGTTTAGTCTATATAGTTATATTTGTCATAAATATCTTCATCTCTTTTGACTATCCCAAATGATAAAGAAAATTAGAGCATTACAACATGCCTGTCTTTCTGTGAGTTGTGTGATTTTTCAGAATTGTGGAAATCAGTAAAAGTGACCAAAAAAAGAGTCTACGTCTAGTTTCACATCATTATTCTTACTAATAAGAAGAGAAGTTCCCTTCTCTTTCATGGTTTCTGCTATAGGTGCACCAAGGGCACAAAAGCCAATCTCATTTTCTTTTTCTCTCTGTATTACTTTCTTTTCATGGGTTTGATTCCTTCCAACTTGAAGGGGCCCAGGGCCACAAAGACTCTTTAGGAGACTGGTTGTTTCTAGCCACTGCCAAGAGAAATATGTTGCACCTGTGCTTAGTAGTTGATACTAGCCATTGGCTCATTTCTAGTTATAACTTAAGCTTCTGAAGTGGCCCTCTAAAATTCTTCAGGTTCTGATCATTGGCTCCTTTTGAAATTGGCTTCTGTTCCTCTATTTCATTCATGCAGGAAAGAACAGCTGGGGGACCTCTGTTGACAGTCTCCAGGTTTGAATTGCAGAGTGATGGAAGCCAAGTCATCCTTAGGTATTTGGAACAGATTTTCTCTTTGGATCTCTGACACAGCCTGAATACTGTTGACGTTTGAGGCATAGTGCCAGACCCATCCAAGCACATAGCCATTTCCCCAGGAAACCATCTAATATAAGTCTTTTAAAAGCTGCTCTCTTATTGCTAGTGGATGCCATTAAATACTGGTCCATGAAACAGGAAAAGAAAACATTTCAAGTGAGCAAACAGAAAATTCCCAAAAAAGGGCTGTGTCTGTAGGGGACATTTAAATATAACATAAAAGATAGTTAAGTACAGAATGATACAACGTGGTTTCACCTTATGAGTTTTCATTATAACTTTATTGAGCTTGTCACTTTTGTATTTTGATTATATTTTAATAAAATGTAAAGGTGCAGTTATTATCCTTTGTCTATCTAAACCTGGAACTCTGTTATTTAGGAGATCATCTTTTATTTTTATTCTTAGAGCCTTTTGATGAATGAAAAAGAGAAGAAGCAACTTTCCTGTGTTTAGTCACATATACCATCCCCTACCAGTTTTTATCATTAGAAAACTGTAGCCTCTCCCTCAAATTCACTCTAGCATAATCCCCTAAGAGGCATGGAATAGAGCTAGAAATGTGTCAATCTCAAATGTGTTTTTAAAAATCATGTGTATTTAATGAAATTAAAATTTCCTATGTATCCAGAGATTTGGTCTTTATTTCATCTTACTCAAAATACAAATATACTAAATAATTCCATTGGGTCAGAATCCACTTTTTCATCATTCTCATTTGCTATTCCCTTTCTCTTCAGCTACATAAATATGTTTTTTATTTGCATCACTGAACTTGTCTTTGTTTTCTATCTCTAACATGCCAATCCTCCTTCACTATTGACAGTGTGGTTTAAAATGCCTCTTTAAGGGAGCATTATTTAATTTATACCCATAATACTTATATCATTGTTCTATGCTGGAGGAATGTATCAATCAAGTATTAGAGGTCTAATCTTTCAAAACTTGTCTAATATTAACTTGTTTAAGACAGATTATTTTATTAGTCTGTTGTAAACAACAGAAGTGGATTTAGTCTGATTAAGCAGAAGTTTATTAAAATGATATTGAAATCTTTGGAGTTTTCTAGATATAAGATCAAATCGTCTGCAAAAAGCAATAGTTTGACCTTCTCTTTCCCTGTTTGGATACCCTTCATTTTTTTCTCTTGCTTGATTGCTCTGGCTCGGACTTCTAGCACTATGTTGAATAGAAGTGATGACAGTTGGCATCCTTGTCTTGTTCCAGTTCTTAGTGGGAATGCCTTCAGTTTTTTCCCATTCAGTACGATGCTGGCTGTGGGTTTATCATATATGACTTTTATAATTTTGAGACATATTACTTCTATGCCTAGCTATTTTTTAAAAACTGAACATGCCAATCCCTATAAATTAGCATGTAAGAGATTGAAAACCAGGACTATTTGACACTAAATATCTGGGGATGCTGAACATGTCCATCAGTGAATTGGGCCAAATATCTCTATGGATGATGCTTTGTAAATAGATGGTCGTTTGGCTGGGCTGATTCTTTCTGACTATTTGTTCCCCTGATTCCACCTAGACTTTTGGTATTCTAAATATGTATTTTTATACATGTTAGTTCACTGGATAATAATGACTGCACTACATTTTTTTATTTGATTGGTTTGGGACCAAAGGAAACTGCATGACAGTTCCATTTTTCAGCCACTATAGTCACAATTATAGTATCGGGGTAAAAATTCAACTGTAAATATAAGATAAGAAATTTTACTGCTCTAAGAGAATGGGAATTGGAGAAATACAGTGATCTCAAACTATGAAACATGGTATCATGTCTTCTCTGCTTGTATAAACAAAACAAACAACAAAAAAACTGCTAGAAGAAAATGACATAATGTAAATAAATTTAGTAAACAACAACCTAAAAAGATATTGGATAGCACACAGAATTGTTGAAAGATCTAGGCAGGGGTCCTTAAACTACAGCCCACGGGCCACATGAGTCCTGCCGAGGACATTTATCCGGCCCGCCGGGTGTTTTTGCCGCCGCTGCCTGTCCTGCTTAGCAGCCGACTCGTCCCGGGCCCACAGTGCACACTCTCCAATGGTCTGAGGGACAGTGAACTGGCCCCATGTTTAAAAAGTTTGAGGACCCCTGATCTAGAGAATAAGGCTTGAAGGTAAGCTTCTGGGCAGAATGGCTGAGACTGCACCATGGAATTGTTATAATGACAAAATTGCCACCAATAGTGCTGGCCCACAGACTGTCACACAAAACTTCTGCAGATGCTGCTACCACCAGTGAACTATCTGCAAAAGAAAATTGTTGCTGCAACCATTGGGAAGTCACCATCACTCCTATCATTGCCACCACAGGCACCACCACCACCAGTAAAGGGTGACTCAGGTTGGGTTTACTCTAAGATGGAGTCTTAAATGCAGGGTTTGCACAAGAGCCAAGAAAGAAGTAGAATTGGGCAAAGGTGGAAATTGAGCTGTGATGCAAGCCCAGAGTAGACCTTAGCTGACACTATGGCAATCTTGGGAGCTAAAGGTTGTCCCCAGTTTGGTCAAAATAGCCATATTTTTAGAGCCCCATATCATATAGTCATTAGACATGAACTACATTGGGAGAGGGCATGACCTGGGGAAAGGTATCTCTCTACAGAACAGGCAACCCCTGAAAGGAAAGATAGCTGAAGGTTGTTTGTCAACAGCATCCTCAGCATCTAGGTGTGCAGTCCACTTCTGGCACTGCTGGGATTCACTTCTTCATATATATACTCTTAGAGTAACTCCCCCAACATTCTGGCAGAATTCTCTTCCTGGAGGAACCTAGAAGAGTACTGTTAGTAGGATGAAATACAACCCTTGCTACTGCAGCTTATCTTGAGACCTCAAATGATTTTATTGTCTCTTTTCTTTACTATTTTTTATAGATTCCTTTTATCTTCAATTAGCATCCCTGCTGGTCTAGATGGCTTACCTAATGCCATTACCCAGACCCTCATCCCTGAGATATCTGGAACCCTGGTCACCATACCTTTAAAGACTGGAGTTACTGCACTTGCCCATTTACCATCAAAATGGATGGGAGGGAAAATTGGCAAGGGAGTAGCAAGAGGCACCTAAGTGCAACTCCTGGATGCCAAACCTAATATTTTATCTGTCCTTATTGTATAATACCAGCACTACCTCCTTATGTTGGTCAGCATTAATCATTCCTGCCATGATTATGACTAATATTTTGCCTGCTTGTCTCTTGGTACAGGAGCCTGAAGTGCCCAGGTGGAGTCATAGCTTATAATTCATGGGAATATTATTCTGGACATGCTCCTCTCTTCATAAGAACGATCTCTGAATTCTTTGCAGAGTCCCGAGTTATGGGAGTGGAAAGCACAAATCCCCAAGTGGGTCACTGGTTGTGACAGCAAATGGGCCACTCTTCCTTCTACCCTTTGGTTTCTATTCCTATGTAATCTTCCTGTTAGAGATACATCACCATATCAAGGTCAATGATTCAAAATTCATGTTGTTTGTTGAAGCAGTCAAGTATATGTTTAGTAAATTGAAAATTACTTTAAAAGCATTAAAATTGTTGGATTTAAGCTTCATTTATTTGAATAAAGAACATTCATTTCACGAATCCTTTTCCCCAAGGAAGCCATCCACATACAAAAGATTTTGTTTTCATTGTTGTTCTTTACTAATTTTATCCTTATTTTTCTCTCATAAGGATACATTGAAGTAAAAAGGGATTAGTTACTCATCGCCATGGAAAATGTGGGCTCAGATAGGATTACTCTATTCTCTTTTCCTCAGTCCATTCATCTTTCAGTTAGGACAGAAATTATTTAAGAAAAAAAAGGTTATCTTTTCATGATTCTCATAGTCCTCTCATCAGTGTACACATGACTTTATACAGCTGAAAGGGGAAAGCCAAGAGGCCCATTGATTAATACAAAAAACGTACATTAGGATGTTGAAATTCTGGTTACTCACACACCCTGCCACCATTTCACTCTTTCAAGGCAAAAATCTTCCCCTCCTGCTATTGGCTTACCTGTCAGTGAAATGGTATGGCCTCTTTATGGAGCCTTACTCCACTGACATGTTGTAAGGGATTCTAAAGAATAAATGGAACTCAGAGGATTAGTGTTAGATAAAGGTCACTTTCATTGAACCCACCTCTGTTTTTCCATAGTTTTAATTGCTGGGTCACTTAACTAGGCAAGCTAACATTTTATTTTTTCTCCTGTGCTGACAGAAATAATATTCAGTATAGCTGACTGAAAAATAGTTTATGTTTTTAAAGAACCTACTAAATACCGAGATTTACATGCATTATTTTATTATGGCTTATAGGGATCCTAATGAGGTAAATATTACTATTCCCATGTTCTAAATAAGGAAACAGGTCACAGTGTTATTGTGTGTCTGAACAGGGATTTTAACCTTTTTGCTATACTATTCTGGAGTGAGGAGCTATCTATATAGAGCATAATATTTTTCTGTAGAAAGAAACACAAAGATTTGCCTCCAGTGAAGATTATGGGGATACATAATACATTGAGATGTTACACTCGTGTACACACTTGTTTTCTATGTAAAACACACATATGATGCTCTTCATAATCTAGCACCAACACATCTCTCCTATTCAGCCTCCCAAAACTCTCCCACTATCACTGTGCCTTGTGACTTGGATAGTTTTACATACTTTGTTTGAAGTCTCATTGCAATGGTTGTAGCCTAGAAGTCCACTGCCTGCTGCAACTTTTCTGATAGTCAATCCCCAACTCCCCCTCTAAGTTTCCTCTTGTGCTCTCTTTGCATTTTAATTTTATCCCTCTTTTAATACTTACCAAAATATAAGTTTCATTAGAGGTAATTATGTACATTTATGGTGTCTCCAGCAGTCTATGAGATCCTTAAAGAGTGAATTAGACTTGATTCACTTTTCCGAGAGCCTAGCATAGTACCTTGCTCATAGTAGGCACCAAATGAGTGCTCGTTTAACAGAACTGCGAACTTTCCAAAGAGTTTTTAATAAGCGGGCTAGATGTTTACACATGCAGATCATGTTATTTTACAATTAGTTTAAGTGGGAAGGTTGTACTAATCTGCTAGTGCTATTCTAATTCACTATAAATGAATTCTGCTAGAGGAAAAGGTCTTCAGTGGGTCAGCTCTAGCCCTCATCTCATTTCTGGCATTAATGATGCTGCTTAAGGAATATTATTAATGTTCTAATATCAAATTCACTATGGGATACTTAACTATTTTTAAGAAGAATAATTACTTCTTGTGGTGTTTGGGAGATAGGCAGTATAGCATGATGTTTAAAATCATGAACTGTAGAGCTAGACTCTTCAGGTTTGAATCCTGGCTCTACCATTTGCTAGCTATGTAACCTTGTGATACTTACTTATCTGTGCCTCAGTTTCTCCACTTATAAAAATAGGAATATTAAAAGTACCCATCTAATTTAGTTAATATAAAGACTGAGTAAGTTCATATAGGCAAAGCATATAGAACATTTTCCTGCACATGGTGAAACTTACATAAGTATTGATTTTTATTATTGTCCAACATATTTTCCCAAGTTTCTCCTCCCGTGAGTGTTGCATCCTTTTAAAACAGCAGCAGACCATAAAACATCCTTCTACTTTCAAACACTCTCAGAATAGCATGGAAGAATAGAATTACTTGTTAAAATGTCTGAATTGTGTAAACATGAACTATTTCAAATAAAATGTCAGATTTCTTATTAAAATTACATTGAGTACTATAGAAATAAGAGACTTAGGAAAATGTAAGTAAAAGGGACATCTTCTGTTTCATAACTATTTTTATACTCTAGTGCAATTAATATTCATCTGCTATTTAAATTATATGTTAGACTTTATAAGATCTAGCTCACACCAAACAAAATCCCTTCAATGTGTGTATGCTTGAGTGCCTAGTACCACATTGATCTTATAACCTCTAATTACGATAAAACCAAATTGAAATGTCAGACCAGGTAAAAACACATATTTTCTCCTGTAGTAAACTATAAAGGCAATGTCAGTTAAGATGTTTAAATTTTCCTGAGTAATATCATTGGCAATTTCATGATCTCATAATATGCCATTTTTAAGCCATAGCTCTGAATTTATTGTACAATTATTTTACTTCTCTTACCTAAAAAATGCTGCAGTTTCTAGTCTTGCCTTGACTAGCAATCATGCCTGGTATTTTTTTAAACAGAATTGAATGTGTGTCATCCAATTGAAGTGATTAGGGAAGGTGGGCAAGCTGAATGTAATTATCAAAGTTGGCCTGTGCCCAGCATCCTGTAGATGGCAGCCAGATGCTCTTATGAATGATGGGGTTTCTAGGTCTGTTTCTAGATGGATTGCATGCCATTGGCTTTGCCAAGTCATAAAGTTAATTTCTTTTTTTTCACCATCCAAACTTGTAAAGATTACTCAGGCTTTTTTGAAATGAAATTAGAGCATCTAGCAGTAGGTCATATCAAGGATGTTAGAGCAATCTGACAGTGACATCTGCCACTCCATTTATGCCAAGTTTGATTCGAGGGATTTGGATGGCTGAGAAGTGTCCAGTGATTCCCTCACTGTTCTATATTTGTCATCTTGCCTTAGGGATTGGCTGTATCTTCAGATGTTAGCTAAGTCAAAGAAGGTAATAATTTCAGAGATTGGAAAACCACACTGTAGTCCAACCTACAGAATTAGTTCAACACTCCTGCTAGGACCTTAAAACCAATGTACAAGTTCATATGGAAATGCTAATTTCAGTTCTACTTTTTGTTTGTAAAACATTAAATATATTTTTAAATGTAGTGAAATTGTTCAGCTGAAAATAAATAAATTCAGGAAATCCATTTATTGAGAGTTTTTTAATGTACTCTGTTCTGGTAAAATATTATTAATTTGATCATTTATTCAACAAAAATTTAGTAATCATTCCATGCAAAGAGAACAGTACTTGGAAAAGCCTGGGGCTGAGAGAGAACATGGCAGTTTCCAGAGGCAAAAGACATAATTATGGGACTAAGAACAACAAAAAGAAATTCAAGGTTTTTAAACAAAAAAATGATGATCATACTGCATTTTCTGACAGATTATTTTGGCTACACAATGTGCAAGGCATATTGGAGGGGAGGGGCAAGAGAAAGGGTGAGGAGGTTACAGAAACATAGACAAGAGATGATGCCCTGATATAAGATAGTAGAAATGAGAAGTAGATGGATTTAAGAGATATTTACAAGGCAAAAGAACAGGATTTGTGAGATAGTGGTTTCTGATATAGGTAACTGGATAAAAGGTGGTCTAATTTATTGAGACTGGAAACCCAGATAAAAGATCACAGGAGATAACAGATCCAATTCAGACATGCTGAATTCAAGGAAGATGTGTGATGCCAAATAGAAATATCCAGTAGGGAGGCGTAAATATAAGTAGGTGGTCAGGAAGAAAGATGGCAAAGGTCTTTGCTTGAGTCCAACATATGATTGCCAATGCCATTTTGCAAAAAGGAATGCAAAACTTCCTAGGATAGTACTCAACTCAGTAAAGAAAGAGTTGAGGTAAGTTTGGATAATGGAGAATGAGATAAGTATGGTAGGGAAAAGGTAGCTCTGTACATAGCATTAATGTGTTGTCTATTTTCAGCCCATTCCTTGGCTAGGCTCTAATAGGTTTTACATTTAAAAGTCTGCATTAAAAGTGTGATAGATAAAAAAGGGTGGCCTTGCTCAAGACTCCACAGTGCTTTGAGATCAGGGCATCAGCAGCATTGGGGCCGGTTGGGTAAGCTGTATCCACAATGGCAGGTTTGATCAGACACATAGTCTAAGCCCTTGAAACATCAGGCATTAGCGGGTCTTTGCTCACCTATCCACAGACATCAGTAATAGATGGAGTGTTTTTAAAGAGAGCTTCAGGGGCAGCAGAGCCTTGGCAGACATGGGTGGCCTTGCCTAGAACTATCACCAGGAAATAACAGGTACAGCAGAATCACCAAGAAGACTGATTGGTGTGAAACACATGAAATCGGGACATGTAGAATTAATTTCAAGAGAGAGTTGACCTTCCCCTAGAAGTGGAGGTGACAGGAACAGAGACATTCTCTTTTGTAACAGTTTTTGTGACATTATTTTTAACACTAGTCTGGGGCAACTTAGGTAAAAAAGTCTTCTTGTTGCACATTTGTCGTATATACAGAAAAATCATGTTTTTAATTTATTTTTAAAGGTAAATTTGATATATTATAGTTCTCTTTTAAAAACCTAAAGCCAGTTACTTTTTAAACAATATGGATCATAGTTCATTATTCCCCAGTCAGTGGTTTTAAATGGAAAAAGTTTCCCTGCTTCTCTTTAGAATTAAATGAAACAAATTTTGTTAATTATAGTTGTGATTATTTTTTATAGAGAGATAATACTCAACTGAAACAAGTCTCCATGCCATGAGTGAAAAGTGGAAGATGTGCCTCCCTAATTTAGATTTTAATTTTACCTAATCATTAATTCATTTTCACATATAAACTGTATTTTGTCAAATTAATTAATTAGGGCAATTACTTCTGGTCTCACGTGCTGAACACTATATGAGGTTGAAGAAGTGCTATCAAATTATGTTTTTAATTCGATAAGAAGCACTATCTGGTGATAACTTGCTAAAAGAAATAAGAAGCTTCTAACTTTGAATTAAAATACTCAAAAACTCTAAATTGTGTGGTGCTATCATTATGCTTTACAGCCAGGCTTTGAAACTAGGCTCTGTTATTTTACAAGCAAGTTACTTCAACCTCTTTGAGCTTTAGCTTTCTCTTGGGTAAAATGAATATAATGTGTACAATACTTAGAAAATATTAAATCAATGTGCTTTTATTTCTCTCTGTAAATCATGTTCTCTTGAAATCACCTCCAGAAAGAAGAGGATATGACTTTGGAGAAGGCTCTCTGACATACAATAATTGGAAAGAAAAGAAAGCTTTTCTGGATCTAGAGGAGGAGGAGGAGAGAAAGGGAACAGGGAATGAGAAAAGTCAGGCAGTGAACTAAACCCCAACCGCACCCTCCACCCCCAAGGCACCGACCTAAAGGGTGTGTGGGAGGGTGGTGATTAGTTTTTAAAAGGAGAAGCCAATCTCGAGGGGGATATAGGAAAAAACTTCAACTCAACTTTCTTATTCAGACTCTGGAATGAAATTGCCTCAGAGGAAAGCAAAAATGGGATAGTCACGTCAGAATAAAAATGGTGGCTAAAGGATGAGAGGCCTGAAATGAATGTGCTGAGTGGGAATTTCAGCTAAGCCATAGAGAGATCCACAACACAGTGAGAGGCAAGTTTGAGCAGAGGCAACAGAGGTGGCCAAACAACTCAGGAGCTTTGCCAATATGTCACAGCCATGGACTTCATCATGAGTGCCTGTGATAGCTTAAGGCACAGCATAAGTGCTGCTCACATGTGCGATCCCATTCTCATTCCTAGAAGGCATGTAAAACTTAATGTCCTTTTTTATCCAGAGGCCATCTGGAAAAGGAAGAGACAGAAGGAAGAAAGGATGAAAGATGAAATATTTACGTCCTCCACAAAGAGGGATGTTAATATGGTAGAAAAGGTTGACTTTTTAAAATTTATTTTTCTAAATTAACAGATAAAATTGTATGTATTTACCATGTGTAACATGATGTGTTGAATAAACCAGGAACAGAAAGGCAAACACCAAATGATCTCACTCAAATGTAGAGTCTAAGAAAGTTTATATCATAAAAGTAGAGTAAATTGGTGGTTACTACCAGAGGCTGAGGTTGGGGCAAGGAGTGGTAAAAGGATACAAAATTTCAGTTAGATAGGAGAGATCAAGTCAAGAAATCCACTGTAAAACATGGTGATGATAATTAATAATACATTGTATTCTTAAAAAATGCCAAGAGAGTGGATATAAAATGTTCTTACCACAAAAATGATATTAATAACTATGTGAGGTAATGAATTTATTTGGAAAGTTGTCTCTATTCCCCTCATCTCCCCACTCCTACTACAGATTGAGGCTTATGAGGAAGTTGACATCAGCTATGGTACATTAAACAAAAATATATATGCTATATATATGATATGATTATACACTGAGTTAAATGTGTAAATTTCCAACCATAATTGCAAAAAAAAAAAAATTTTTCAAGGAAGAAGCACAGAGCCCTGCCAATGTTTCAATTGTGTTAAATGCCTAACAAAAGTATTTTCATTTGCATTTAACAAATACTGAGTTATTGAGTATTAATATGGAAGTCCGTCTGCTAGGCACTAGAGACACACAAAGGCGGTCAAGACACAGTGATATGGTCCTTGCCTTCAGTGGGCTTGTAATGCTGTAGCAAGGGGGATTTAATTCAAGTTGGCCATCAGAGTGAGTTAATGCCACTGGCTCTACTGGCAAGCCTGAGATATGTCAGTGGAGAAAAAAATATGTGAAAAGAAGGAAAGAAGAGAGAGGCAAAGGTGGACACGGTAATACATCACCGACAATTATCTGAACCATTATTCAAAAACATTTTGAATCTCACATAGCCAATGCCCATGCTTGACCTAATTCTGAAAGGGAATTTAATGGGGACAACTGTGAATGACAACAGTATGGCTCACTGCCTTTTTAAGAGCTCATTCAGTCTGCCCCAGGGAGGCTTACCTTGTAGGAGAAAACACATCTTTTGAGAACTAAGCAAATTCAAGGCTTTTGCTGCATCTAATTCTGGTCACCAAAAGCTGGTACTAGTTTTGAACTTTTAAATTAAATATAGCTCTAAAATTTATGTCAATATTTTCTATTTTACAGCAATATCCTCATTCAATTATTTGAGTACAGCAAGCGAGAAAGCATGTTATTTCTTTACACTGCAGCAAAACTCGTTCATAGGGGTTGTCATTAATGCTTTGGGGTATTTTGCAATCACAAACCATATAATATAGTAGAATGCAGGGAAAGTGGTGTAGAAATTTTCATAGTTTGAGCCAGGGAACTGGTCAAGAGAGAACCTACAAGCAAATGTCTATTCTTGTTCTAACACCAGATTTGGGTAAGTGGTGATGGTCCATCAATTTGGATTTAGTCCAGAGACTTGGAAAGCATTATTTACCAGTTGAGTCATGATGGGCTTGAGCTAAGAAGCTCGTAGCTCATAACAGGAAGCCTCAGGAAAATGATTTTATGGCCAAGTTCCATGTAAACTACAGCACAGTGGAACAGTGATAATTTAATAGCACTAGTCACGAAAACATTGTTATGAACTTCTAACCCTAGGAAACAACGTGCAGTTCTCATGCCAAGCTTTCTTATATAAACATGTTGATCCTCTCCTTCAAAATTCTCTTCCTTCTGCCTGAAATGCCTTCCCTTCCTCCTGCCCCATGAAAAACTTCTATTCATCCTTTCATTTCATCTCATGAATCTCCTCTGAAAAGTGCTCCTCAGGCCTTTCCTTTCTTCTATTCTCCATTGACACTTTCTAATAAACCTTATTAAAACACTTTTACTAATGTATTCCAATTGTTTGATGGCATGTCTGTTATAGGTTGTCAACAACGTGAAGACAGAGATCATGTTCTTAATTTTCATAATTCTAGCGCTCAGCAGAGTGGCACCTACAAGGAGCTTGATACTATTGGTTGAATTTATTTTTAAAATATTGAGTGAGTCAAACCATGTCACTGGATAGCAATTACAATGGTAATTTTATATTTAGTTTTTTCCTCCTGTCTTATCTAGTCTATTAATTATATAACCACCACATCCCTCGGTTAGAAGGCTCCACGCAGTAGGCAACATCCCAGCTGGTGTTAATCATGGGTAGGCGCTAACTAGGGGACAAGAAGAAGAGCAGCCTGTGAAAAGACCATCACACAAAGGTAGAGTGGAGCCCAGAGCAGGAAGGAGCAGATTTTGGGTCTCATTAAAGGAATTTAGACTTGATTGTAGGCACTGAGGAGACTTGAAGAGTTGAGTAGATTTTAATTTATTTGAAAAATAAAACAATAGAGATTATAGAGGGAGAGTATGTTTAGCAGTAAAGATGTTTACTTTTTTAAAAGTGTTCATCTTGAATAAATCATAGGAAGGCTAAAGCAGAGATAACATGCTGATGATCAGTGGGCTTTGCCCAGCAGGCAAATGTGTTTTATTTTGCTCACCCCATGTTTACAATGTGGCAAATTTAAAATTTAGAGGATTTCACATAAAAATCTAGATTTTTCAAACCTCTCTAAAAATTTGGAAACTTGGTGATGCTTTATCTGCTTGTCCACATGGCAACACCTTGAGGAAGCAGTGAAGATTGCGGGGAATGGGGTCAAACTGCTCCTGTCTAAGCCAGCTCTGTTTCCACGCAGAGAACACTTCCTTTCGTACCCAATCACATCACAATAATAATAAATCCTACTTTTAGTGACAGAAATACTGTTTTGAGCCATTTAAAAATTATTTTACAATATTTTTTTCATGTCACTTCTTTTTAAAATGTCTTTTTTTGGATATTTTAGAAGATGAATTACTTAGAGCATATCTTGTATTACACACATATATAATCACACAATATACATTTAAGTCCTCATTTTATTAGTTAAAAGTATGCATGTTTCAAGACCTTTTCAGAGGCATTTCATTCACATTAAATTTAACCTTCAGTGGGTGTTATGAGTAAATGTTCTTTTATAAAAACCTGGAAGTCTCTATAGCCTCCACTAAAACTAATATGTTTATTTTACGAATTCTTAAACTTAATACCATTCATACTAAAAGAAAGTTGAAGAAGACTAAACATATACAATCCCTGTATCAAACAGCAAATAGAAATTCTAGCCTTCTTGTCTCCTGCCTTCAACTTGGTTTTAGGCATCTTCCTGTGCAACCACCATAGTCCCCAAATTTGGACATCCTCTCCCTCCCTCCTAATCAAATTATTTCAAATGTAGCCACATACACAAAACAACAACAACAACAACAACAAACCACGGTTCTCTTTGAAAGCAAAGGGGTGAATTACCTCACGTGATTTCTTCTTGCCTGTAATTGCGACATCTCTCCCACATGTGAACAATTGGCATCACAGAACTTGGGCTTGATTCATTGCTAGTCTTGACTCTTAACCATCACCTCTAACCACACATCCAAAACTAAAAGGGAATTGGCATGGATAAAAGTCTTTCAACACCTTAGGTTTCAGGTAAATACAAGGTACTATTCACAGATACCACACCTTAAATAACTTTCTCCTTTCAATAGAAAAGAAAATGAAATACAGCCCAACCCCAAAAAGCCTGCTGTTCAGCTTGACTACCAAGTGACACTGGTTACAGACTTAAGGAGTTTAACACAGCTATTTGGCACCATTAGGATGTTTGATCTTTCAGTTATTAGAGTTTAAAGAAGATTTAATTCTGAACTAAACTTATGTCTATTTAAAATACAATTTTTGAGGCTCTTCACTTACTGTGACTATCATAGTATCTATGCCAAACCCTCAAGGGATGATAACCTTCCACCCCACCCCTGCATCGACTGAGAAGTTCAGCAGCAGACTGTGCCTGCTTACCAAGTTTGAATCTTACCCAGTTCTTTGTTGACCTCCAGATAGATCCTCATTTAACTAAGAGTCAACACAGCCTAGGTCGGTTGAGCATTCCTTTCAATGGAATACACTTCTCTGGATAGCAACATTAAATGAGCACGTGGTGAAGCTTGGCTGTCCTTGATCATTGCAGCTCTATCACTTAGAAGCTGTCCAAACTTGGTCAAGTTACTTAATCTCTTTGCAGCTTGGTTTACTCCTTTGTAAAAGTAAGAGGATAATATTACCTACCTCCTAGGACTCTGAGGATTAATAAAGTAACTTTGTTAAAGGTCTGAGTGCATGTGTGCTTACATGTTACCCCTCCAGTGGAACGCATTTGTAGGCTAGGACCCAGGCCCAGCACAGAGTGTGCGTTCACTGAATATTTGTTAAATGAACATCTGTTATTTTTCCGTGGTCTCTATAGATTCAGAAATACACACACACACACACACACACACACATACACACTCTCTCTCTCTTACACACATGCACATAGTTTTTATTACATGCCAAACACCAAGTGCTATACAAATATTCACTCATTTAATCCTAAAAATATCCCTAAAGGAAAGCACTATTATCTCATTTGACAGAGGATAAAATTGAAGCACAAATAGTTCAGCTAATTTGCCTAGGGACGTCCTGCTCTTAAAGGAGATTCAAACCCAGACTGTCTAGCACCTGACTCCATGCTGCATTGTGCAGAGCTTCTCAAACTTCGGTGTACATAGGAGTCTCCTGGAAGGCTTGTTAAAATACCTATTCCATGTTTGAGGCTCTGCCTCAAGGGGGGAGGGGGGCGTGGGCAATATACATAACCGTAATATTTGTACCCCCATAATATGCTGAAATAAAAAAAAAGAATAACTAAATGCAGTGATCAAAGTCATAACTGAATAAATTTATTCACAGCCAAAAAAAAAATACCTATTCCAGAGCTTAGCCTTTTATATTTGAACACAGACAGTAAATGTTAGAGTCCAGTAATCACCATTTCTGTCAGCCACCGCGGGGACTCTGGGATGGGTGGTCCATAATGCATACTTTGAAAAACACTGGACTAAGATAATTGTAAAACACTAGTCTGATCACTACATAAAATGAATGGCATGGGTGAGAATAAGCCAAACTGAAGACCAACATGATATTTAAGTAATATCATTGAGCCAAAAATAATACTTTTGTTCCATTCTGGAATTATGCCTGGGCTTTGACATGCCTCTGGATGAAATGAAAGATAAAATACACCACAGTCAAATGATGGACTGGAAGCAAAATACCAATACTGAAATTCTCAGCCAAGAGGCAACATAACCTGTACATGTGCAGACAAAAAACCAGTGTGACTTTGATGAGAGTCATTTGAAGTACTGCCATTTCTTCATTGTGGAGAAATCAAGCGTTTCATTTATTCAAATTTAGAAAGCAGCTGAAATTCTATGTCCATTCTACACATTTAACTGGAAGAATTTAGAATATACTTGTATAGCAAAGACCACATAATCAAGCTTGATTTCTGACAGAAAGAAAAAATACATGATATATCTTTGATTTCAAAATGCTCATTTTTATGCATTTAATGTTCTAAAACTGAGATGTATCCTGAGATGTAATCAGTGTATTCATTAAATGGGGTAATATTTTCCTCTCTCCATACAAAATGGTGTCTTAGAAAAATAGTGACTTATTTTGAATCAGTTTTTAGATGGCACAAATCACATAAAATATAAAGGATAACTTTAAGTCATAATAAAAAGAAAATGATCTGCAGCTAACATTTGTGTTTTAAAAGGCAAGTAAATCTGGTATGACTTTTTAATATATAGACCAAGATTTGAATTTCAAAATATAGAGTAACAAGGTAAAAATTAGTTAATACACCACAATCTAAATTTTTCTAGTGGTGGCCATTTGCAAACTACAAATAATCTTTTTATCTCTCCCCAAACCCCTACACCTCTCCAAAAAGCTATATAGTTGCTTTTCCTTAAAATATATTTGTGCTACCAAACACTAGGTCTAATTCATTCTGTCTAATTGTGTTTTTATACCCATTAGTTAATAATAATTTATTGTTCATTTTAAAATAACTAAAGGAGTGAGATTAGAATGTTCCTAAAACAAAGAAATGATAAATGTTTGAGGTGATAGATACCCCAATTATAGTGATTTGATCACTACACATTGTATGCCTTTATCAAAACATCACATGTGCCCCATAAATATATACAACTATTAAAAAAATGCACCTCAGATACTTAAAATTTAAAGGGTAAAAAGTTATGCTTACAAAACTTACATATAAATATCAGTACATATAATTATAGTTTTAATTTATATTTAAATAGTTGCAGAGCAGCAAAATTCCAAACATTTTTATAAGGAAAATGACTGGCGCTAAAAGCATGGACAGCAAGAATGAAGTCTGTGACAGACATATGAAAGGTTGAGTAGAAACTTCCTGTCCTATCTATTTAAAAAAGGATTAATAAAATGTTCATTTATTCTTTCATTTAACAAATATTTTGGGAGGATGGAGTCCACAGGCAATTTCAGTCCTGTGATCAGTGATAATGACATGGTTGGTAGAGTTCTATAAAGACTGAAACAAAGTAACATTGAACCAGATGAAGGGAATGTGGTGTGACATGGGAGCTAGGTGACCTAGGTGGCAGGAACATCAGGTGCATGGACCAAAAGAGGAGAGA
Source organism: Cheirogaleus medius (assembly GCA_008086735.1). Classification (NCBI taxonomy): domain Eukaryota; kingdom Metazoa; phylum Chordata; class Mammalia; order Primates; family Cheirogaleidae; genus Cheirogaleus; species Cheirogaleus medius. Next base: position 21,533,819 of record VBSM01003176.1, on the reverse strand, counting down.
AAGAGTGGCACACTCATGAGACTGCAAATTTTCAGTATGACATGAGCACAGAAGGGGAGCAAGGATGAGGAAAGATGAAAGGTGGGGCTAGAAACGTAAGCAGGAAAGTGATCTTGACTTTGGACCACCAGGGTAGCCACAGAAGAATTTAAAACAAGAAAGCGCAATGATAAAATATACATTTTAAAACATTCCACTGGCTTCATTTGAGTTATAGAGAACGCTATTACTTTTACTTTCTCTAGGGAATTGTTAATTTTATTAATATTTTTAATTTTGTTTTTGATGTGTAATCCCAGGTAACACCCCTGCTAACTGACTTTATTATTGAAAAAATGACTTTTTTAGCTTGGGCAAGTATGATCTTGCTACAGATGAAAGAGTATATTAAAACAAGCCAGCAGTACAAAAACAAGAACAAAACAATAAAATATGAGTTGTTCCTTTTATACCAGGGTTCTTTTTCAAAACAAAGTAAAGCAAAGAAGAACATGGTATCATAACATATTTTGAAAATGTAGTAAAGTTTTCAAGTAGGCTAAAGCCTCTAAAGAGAATATCATATTTCAAAGGATAAGCAAATAATCAGAGCATAGTAGAATAAAACTGATTTAGCAGAGGTGTTTTTTTTTTTTTTAAACCCACGCACAATCTTCAAAAGTAGGTTAGTTACAGCTGTGGGATTTAACAAAACTATTTACCATTCTTTTCTAATTAATTTTCAAAGCTCTTTCCATTAAATTTTCTCACTCTTTTATCTCTTGTCATGATGTCTCTCCTTCATTAACACTGTGATGCCTCCTCAGATCTCCTCCTTCTGAGAGGGAATGGACAGGGGATCTTGGTGCTGAAGCACTGGGGAAGGGAGAAGAGGGGAAGCATTTCCCCTTCAGGATGTTACTGAGACTACAGGAAACATTTCATATTGTTTTGGGTTCCTGAGATCCTTCCCTGTGATTCACTGATCAATTCATAGGAAGTTGTTGGCTGTGATCTCTCCCCTCTAACAGCAAGAAAACTGAGTCAGAACAGCAAACATGGACTGACTATGTGGGCTCCAAGCGGATGAGGGCAATGCCAGGTTATCGTGGCTATTTGAAAATGCCCCTGCCTTTCTTTCACCACATTTTTAAGTTATTTTTAGAACTAGCATGTGCAGCATTCACTCACTCATTAATTCAACAGATATTTATTGATTCCGATATAAGGCAACTATTCTAAAGCTATTCTCCTAAAATTCTCCTAAGCTTTCATTTCTAATATCACAAGACACTAGTGATTTTCTTTTGTATCGATTGGAAGAATGATTACTAGCTATAATGGAACCACAAGAGGTGCTGACAGTAATTCATTCTGTCAGAAATAAAGTTGCCATGGGAATTGAACCATGAAATCAATACAAAACAGATATGCAAAGTCAAAGAGCTCCAAAAACCATCAGACTTCAACTTCACCAGAGTGAAGATGCTCACATCTCTAAAGAAGGGATTTGCTTTTAGAAGGGTTTTTTTTTTTTTTTTTGCCATGAAAACATAAAAAAGGGAGATTTCCAGAGACAATGGTTCTCAGCACCTGCCCAAGCTCTATGGTGGTAGGAAGTGAGGTTACCTGTTGGGTCAAGTTGAGGAAATAGCCCCGTTGGCAGGTATGTGCCTATATGGAGACCCATCAGCCTGGCAGAACCTCATGGCATAAAACATTTATGTCACATAACCAAGCCCCTCTTTTTTCATTCCTGTTCAGTTGGATCCTTGATCATTTCATATTCTCAGTAGTTTTCCCACAGGGAGAAAATGCATGGATTAAATTAATGTTAGTATTAGGTTCACTTGGCAGTTATGTTTTTTCATTGTGAATTAATTACTTTCCTGGGCTTTTTAGTCAGTCACTTGGTTTCTTAATTAGCATGAATGGGTGTCCCATGAATGGGTGTCCCACATAACTAATTCCAAAACACTGGAAAATTCAAAGTCTGAGCCTCTTAGGCTGAGAAGCAGTCTTTGGTCTCAATGAGCTCGTCAAGGTAAATACAAAATATTTTGTAAAAGGAAAAATTTTATAATGAATATTTTGTAAATAAAGATACATTTAGCTACAATTTCCCATTTCCCCTATGTATGGTGACTTTTGGGACACCCTGTATTACCTGGAGAGATATAGCAACGGCCACTTCTTAGTCCTATCACTTACCTTACTTTTTAAACATCAAACAGATGTGTTAAGGTGATATGTGTTTCTCTTCCCCATTTGGCTAATGGGGAAGATTAATTGACTGATCTCAGCCAGCAGGGGAGGGTGCTAAGTGACTTAAAGGAGCTGACTTATTAGGATCCGTTCTATATTTAAAATAATACTGTAAAATAAAAAGTTTCTATTTCTGTCTCCTTCCCCATGCACCTATTCAAAGCTATTATTATTTATTCTTTTGTGTGAATAAAGATTTGAGAGCAGTTTTTAACAGCTCAAAAGAAAATAAACATTTTGTTGGAACAAAGAGGATAGATGTTAAATTATCAACATTTAATTAATATTTCAGGCCGGGCGCGGTGGCTCACGCCTGTAATCCTAGCACTTTGGGAGGCCGAGGTGGGCGGATCGTTTGAGCTCAGGAGTTCGAAACCAGCCTGAGCAAGAGCGAAACCCCATCTCTACTAAAAATAGAAAGAAATTAACTGGCCAACTAAAATATAGAAAAAATTAGCCGGGCATGGTGGTGCATGCCTGTAGTCTCAGCTACTTGGAAGGCTGAGGCAGAAAGATCGCCTGAGCCCAGGAGTTTGAGGTTGCTGTGAGCGAGGCTGACGCCACGGCATTCTAGCCGGGGCAACAGAGTGAGACTCTGTCTCAAAAAAAAAAAAATAAATAAATAATATTTCAAACAATGTAATTTATTTGTATATAAGTTAACTTTATGTACATCTGGGGATTGGGGGTAAATAAGCAAATATTTTAAGTACTCTAATCAGATATGCATGCTTCACGGATGGTTTGTTAATATCCGAAAACCTCAAATTAGATTCCAGAAGCAGCTTCTATAAGTGTCTATAAGATTCCTGGAGGGGAACTTAATTGTACAAAAGATGTTATAGAGAATTTTTAATCAGTAAAATAAATGGTGTCTAAAATCTATGAATTGGCCTTGCTTAGGCTTTATGAATCCCTGGGATTAAGGGTTTCAATTTAGTGCTGGGCATCATCACTTAAGGATACTGCAGATCTCATTTAAAGATCCTGGGCCTGAATTCTGATTAAAAGGTTAACTGAATCCTGTTACTGCAATAGTATCATATATGTATTTAATGAATATTTCACACAAATGCCTCAGTGTGCATAAAAAGACTGAGAATTGGAACTTCCCTGGAAGGGAAAGGAAAGCATAGTCAGTGTTTTAGGGTCTGCTTATTCATACATGTTTGCATTATGGCAGATTTGTTCTGACAACTGCTTTAATTTAACATTTCCCCTAGTTGTGGTGGTATGGAAGGGGAGACCTAGAGGCCTGTCTACCCCTTAGGGTTGGGTTGCTTCTGATATTTCACAGCCGTGAATGGACAAATTGGCTTAAGTCAGTTCATAATGCCAAGGCCCCAAATAACAATATGACCATTTTACAATTTTAATTGCAAAGTCAGATTCTGTTCTAATTAACCACTAAAAAGACATGGATCAGTGAACATGCAGACATTATTATAACTCATTTTTGCTGTTAAGTTATAACAGTCGAATATGATATTAGCTATCAGTAAGTTACTCCTCCTCCTTCTCCTCCTTCTCCTTCTCCTCCATCTCTCTCTCCTCTTTTTAGGAGTCACTATTTTCAAGGAATGACAACAAAATGTCAAAAGTACATTGGCTTTGTGTTGCTAGGAAACTAACTCAGGAGGTTCTCTTGCTGGTGTTTCCATCTCAGGCCTCATTTTTCCTCTCCCTCAGAGATTCCTTTCTCACTTCTGAGTAGCAGCTTTATGAGGGGTATGTGTGTATGTGTGTGTGCGTGGGTTGGGGTGTGGGGTTCATTTTTATTTCCAGGTGGCTCCACATTCTCTTCACTGACACATTTCAAATCTCCTCCCCTGGGAGGAGACTTACCTATTATTCAATTTCCTTTCTTTAAATGTACCCAGGCTCAGAACTAGGTGCTTCTGCAGGAAAACAAAAGAATTATCTAGTGTATGCATCAAAAAATTTTGAGACACAATAAGGGATTGATCTTATCAGCTGAAGTCCCAAGTATCACTTGGATCTTGGTGATTTTCTAGGCTTGTTTACACATTAAGGGAAAAGCTAGTTCCCAAGGGAAGAAGGGCCCCAGGAAGGCTCTCTAGGAAATTGTCTATCTCTCAGGTAGCAAGATTTTTAAACTAGACTTCTCATTTCAGTAGTACATTAAAGATATTGGAAAGCGGGATAAACCTTTTTAGAGGTTACTGGATCAAGGATGAAGTGAGAGAGAAGAGGAAAGATGGAGAAATGGAGGGAATTTAAAGAGAGTAGAGAGTCTTGAAGAAGGCATAACTTGAACAATATATCATCTCTATTTCCTTCAAAGGTTTGAAGAGTATCCCATCTGTTGAGCTCCTTTTACTATCCCAAAAACTACCATTTATACCTTCTACAAAGAGATTCTAGCTCTGATAAAGCTCATTTCTCACCTTCCAGCTACATGTAAAAGCCTTTATATTTTTACATTTATCAGTACCTTGTCTGTGCTTTCTTGACATCATTCTCTCTGAATGATAGAAAAATTCTCCATTTTCAGATGGATTAGTTCTTGTATTCGTTTTCTAGGGCTGCCCTAACAAAGTACCACAAACTTGATGGCTTATAGCAACTGAAATTTATCCTCTCACAGTTCTGGAGGCTGGAAGCCTGAAATCAAGTTGTTGTCAGGACCACACTCCCTCCAAAGCTTTTAGGGGAGAATCCTTCCTTGCAGCTTCTATTTTCCTGTAGCTCCAGGCATTCCCTGGCTTATGGCAGCAAAACTCCAATCTCTGTCTCTGTCATCACATAGCATTCTCCCTGTGTGTGTCTCTCTCCATGTCTCTTCTCTCCTCATAAGAACACCAGTCATATTGGATTAGGACCCACCCTAAAGGCCTCATTTTTATTTGATTACATTTGCCAAAGTTCTACTTCCAGGTAAAGTCACGTTCAAAAGAACTCGGGGTTCAGAGTTGAACATATTTTTTATGGGACATAATTCAACACAAAATAGTCCTCAAAATATATAAATTTAAAAAGCACAAAGTGAATCAAGGAGGACACTTGCCTAGGGGCACTTAATTTATCTGACATCAACTTACCAGCCTATGATAATAATTGTAGTATGTACTATCTGTAATAACTTTATTACTACTACTTTTATTTTATTTTTTTCTTTTCAAGAAATAAATATATTTGTTATTTCATTTGATTCCTATAACAAATGTATGAACTCTTTCACAAATGAGGGAGGCTAGTATGATCACATATCTTTTATTTTCTAATTAATTACAAAATATCCCATACACCCTATTATCAGGCATCTACCGTTTCGGGATTCTGTCTTCCCCATGAATTGTCAACAGCCATGCAGTTGATGTAGTTGAAGGAAGGGATCAATCCAACTTTTACACCAATTGGGAGAATACTGGAGACTTCGGTCAAGGCTGTTTTCCTTCTCACCGCCACATGGTGTCACTCTTGAGAACTGGTCCTACTTTGATGATGCTATCCCTCCAGGGACATTGTTGATCCTTGTAGATGGAGGATCTCATTCTAGACTGAGTTAGCCCAGAGGACCCTTCAATTGAGCTCCCAAGTTTGCAGCTCTTAGCTCTCATTTTCAGGCCCTACACAGTCACTCTCAGGTTCAGCCTCAGGAAAGCTATTGAGTTCAATCAATAGTGTGTCCACCCAGAACCAGAACACCTCCCTCCCCTTCCTCCATGGGGATTTGTACTAAGGATTTGTACACAGGTGTTTTAAAATACATCATATACATTTTTCAGTCTTCACAGGTCGCTTTGCCTCTAAGGTTAAGCTCGCTTGGACTTGTCTTCTGCTTCAAATACAAGGAAGGGTTTGGAGTATATGTTATAAGGGAGACTAGAAATTCAGGCTTGGAATGCTAAGACAGAGGCCAAATCCTCAAGTACATGACTCTTCCTGGGCTAATGTTCACAGAGCAGCAGCACCTCCTTGCTTTCACTCAAAGCCACGTCCCAAGGCTAAGAGAGCACTATGTCAGAATTGGTTCAGCAGTCTCCCACTTTTAGGACCCTAAATTTCATTTCCATTTCCCCAAGGGATCTCTCTTTGTCAGATCTGCCAGTTTTTCCATTTTAAATCCTGGAGAACCACCCACCTTTCCATTCAGATAAAGCCATTTTCTGCAATTACCAGGCACAAAGGGTCTCATTGAAAGTCCAAGTTGTAGACAAAAGAGCCAGTTGCCTTATCCCTGCCCTTCTCAGCACAACTATCTTCAGTGACACAAGATGCTACTGGACTGGTTGGTTCACTAAATATACTTTGTTCATACCTGGTATCTTTTAGCCATTTATTGAACAGTGTGGGTGTAGCTCCTCTCAGAAAATCCAAGATGGCTTCCTCATACCTTCCTTTAGAAGAAGAGGAAAATGGAAAATGTTAATTTTTACCAGAACCCTGTACCATAAACAAAAAATGATATCTTAAGTGGCAAACTGTCTGAAGCCAATTTGGCTATTCACAACTGTCAGGTGTAGGAAATCAGAGGTAGGTGGAGCTATACATCTCCTCCCCTACAACCCTACTACCAAGCAGTTAGAAGCAAGTCTTATACTAGCCCCTTACACAAATATTTATTTGCAAGCAGTCACAAAAAACAGTCATACAACCTGTTCTGTAAGATTGGTGAAGTCCTAGTTCTTTGTCCTTTCAGGGATTCTGATAAAACACAGTAAGAAAGATTCCCTTCAATAAAAAAATGCAATGCTGTTCTGACTGCATTATCAGCTAAACGTCCTCCTGGACATAGTTGGCTTCTGTTAAGTGAAGGACAGACAAGATTGGAAGGTGTTCAATAATTAGGCTCACTCTGAGGTGTTAGGCTGCTGAACTGGTTGGTTCATTACATGTACTTTGTCCATACCTGATGTCTTTTAGCCATTTATTGAACTGCATACATTTTCACAGTAAATGCTATTTTTTAACAGTAGTATTAACCAAACCCCTAATATTTACATGCCATGTTTTACTTGCTTCCGATAGCCACCTCTGTGGTGTGGACTCATAATAAGGGTCCTTCAGATGCTAACTAAACACAGACAGAATATGTATTCATGACTGGAGTATTTCAAATAAAAATGAACTTCCCTAGCAGGTGGATAAAAGTTAACCTGCATACATATTCTCATGTGGTTTAAACTGAAGTAGTTTAAAGAAAATTACAGGTAATGGAAAACCTTAAATCTACATTACACCTGTTAGTGATTTTTTTGCATTTTTCATAAAACATTTTCACATACATAATTTTATTTAAACTTCATAGAAATTAAATTGACTAGAAATTACATCCATTTTTTGGATGAGAAAACTGAGGTTGAGAGATTAACAACTTCTCCCTCAGTTACTTTATAAGTAAATAGCAGAGTGGGCTCCAATCCTGTTTTTCACATTTTGGCTTCAAAATTATTTTATTGAAGTTTAACACATAAAGTGAGTCTATGAACCATAAGCATCAACATCATCTGGGAGATTGTCAGAAATGTAGTATCTCAAGGCCCACCTTACAAATGCTGACTTGAATTCTTCATGAGTTGATTGCTCAGTAAACTTTGGGAAGCATTGTAATCTAGAGCAAGGCTCACCCCTTGTGTCTGTAAATAAAGTTTTATTGGAACACAACCATGTCCACTTGTCTATGCTCATCTGTTTTTTCCCTTCAGCAGCTGCGTTAATGGTTGCAACAAGGACCGTATGGCCCATAAATTTTTAAAAATTTAGTGTCTAGATTTTTTTAAAAGTTTGTTGACTCCTGGTAGTGCTTCTCAAAACGTGTCAAAGGGCCAGTTTTTTCCTTGTCTCTAATTTCCAATCCATCGTGGAGCTATACTTTAATTTAAATATAATAAAATGAATTATTATAAACTAAAATAAAAACATAAAAATATAAGCACTAATTTTTAAATATTAGATTCAACAGATATTATATTATTCTCAAATTGCTTAAAAACTTTGTAAATGATTACTCTCAATTTCTATACCTCATACGGATGAGTAACATTTTGCAGAGCAGCCCTGGCCTGTGGCAGGCACTTCGAGTGGTTCTAAGATAGAGGAACTCAGCCAGACTGCTTGCATTTTTCATAACAGTTCTCCTAACCTGGATTTGGATAGCTTGTTTAGTCACATGAAAATGCAGCCTAGGAATTATAAATGTTTCCAAAATGTAGGGTGGCATCATTCTTTGGAAATATATTTCTTTAAAGAAGTTCAGCTGATGTTTTATTTACCACTGTCTCATCACAGCTGCTAGTTTCCATCTGCCTTGTTATTTCAGAAATGTATTCAGCCACTGCTTGTACTTTGCATTAAGTGGTGCTTAACAACTTACTCCTGAGCCCTCAATTTCCATACAGCAACCATGCTCACACTGCCGAAGGGACAGAACCCCTGAAAGCTATCACTCTGCATGCAGGGAGAACTCACTAAATGCCGTCATCTAATTGACATGCAGAATAAATGTTAGACTCCAGAAAAGAAAAAGATACAAGAACACACTTTCCAAAGTCCCCTAGAAAAATTACCTGCAGTCTAGGAAAATGAAAAGCCTCCAACTCCCCTTTATTAGCTGGTCTCATGTTGCTAGGCAACGAACTCTCAATAGCTCTTGGCCTGTATCCACAGCCAGGCTTTTAAAAAGTCAGGCTTGTCTCCTAAGTCCCTAAGAGTCCTCAACTCTGACTTGTTCTATCTTCTCTGCCTTCTGTTTAGTTGCTGTGTGGAGACTTTGCCTGATTCTGGGATCCTGGCAAGATCCCTAGCCTAAAATCCGATGGAATTATGTCTTTTAGGAGTTACAGGTGGAGGGGGGAAATTGCTTAACCCTGCATCAGCCCCTGTGTTTGCAGTCTGGAAGAAACCCTGCAGGCCACTGTAGGCTGACCGAATGCTTTCACAGACCTGCAGGAATCTGAACTGTGCACATAAATCAGGCTGAGCGTGTATATAGGACAGGGATAGAAAGCACATTGGATGACAGAGTGGCACCCCCTGCCAGCACACAACTGTTCTCCACTCTTTATCCCTCAAGGGCGTGAATAGAGCTGTCTGTCATTTTAGAAAATAAGCTCCTTAAGACCAGAAAATGGGCCTTTTTGGATTATCTGTACAGCACACGTCACTAACTAGGCACATAAATAAAAGTTAAATATTAATAAATGTCACTTTATAAGACATAAATGAGCAAAATAAGATCATCTGCCAAGTAGAGTTGCCATAATTATAGTCAGTGAATCTCAATAATGTGTTCCATTTATCACCATATGTAGGAATAAGAAAAATGGTCCAGGTCCTTCTTCCAGCACATCACAGGTTTGAGCATAAATTGGCCCAAATGAGAAATCCAAGAAAGAGAAAGAACTGAAATCACACAATTTCCCTAATAAAGGTGAATGCAAGAATACGATGAAATAAATTGTTTCCCTGACTCTACTATGTTACAACCACTCATTGAGGGCTCACTACCTGCCACGCCATTTATTTTTAATCCTGACATTAGTTAAGTAGCCAGGTGAGTGAAGCCATTCTCACTTTGAAAACAAGGAAATGGGGCTCTATGAAGTGTCTCTTCCAACCCTGAAGTTTTAAATGGCAGAATTTTAACCTCAGTCTGTTTGGGTCGATGCTCTTTCTACTAACTGCAACACCTCTCTCCATGCCCCCTTGGAGGCGAATCCTAGGGTCTTAAGAAATATAGCTGGAGCTAAAAAACAAACGATAAAAACTTCTCAACCTTCAATATCTGAGAACAGGATAAAAAGTAAAACTAGTGGCCTAGGAAACGTTAGCTGGGCCAGTGTGTGTGCAGGCTAGAGTGAAGTGGCATCATCAGGGCTCACTGCGACCTCAAACTTCTGGGCTCAGGAGTGATTCTCCTGCCTCAGCCTCCTGATTAGCTGGGACTATAGGTGAGAACCACCACACCCAGTAGAGACAAGGTCTCACACTTGCTCAGGCTGGTCTCAAGCAATCCTCCTGCCTTAGCCTCCCAAAATGGAGAGATTACAGGCATGAGCCACCGCACCTGCGTTAGGATTTCAGTAGCAAGTATAAAGATGGAGATGGGGTGAAGATGGGAGGCTGGGAATGAATGTATCAACTGAAATTTGAAACTTTCTTTGGCACTTTTTGTGCAGCCTTTTTTAGGGTCTCCTCTGGCATTTAAAGTGTTAAACATGCTAAAATGCCAGCCCTTCTGAGAATAGATTCAATACATGGTGTTTTCCAGTTATGTTGTACTTGTACATCAAAGGGTAAACACTGAGAACTAAATTATTTAGTGAGGATTTAGTATTCATCTATTGCTGTTGAATTCTAATGAGAGAATGTGAACATGGTTTATCGTTTTCTATTAAGACAGAAGGAAAAGCTATTGGCAGAGTCACTGAGAAATGTCGTTCCTAAGTCGCTACCCTTTAAATATCTTGATTTAGCAAAAGAAAAACAAATGTGTATGAAGTATCAACTATGTACAATCATCTCCGTGGAAGGTGTGTATGTGTGTGTATACCTTAGTGTGTCTATGGTGTGTCTATAGTGCGTGTGTATATCTGTGTGTGGCAGGAAGTGAATTTGGGTGTTGAGAGCAAGCAAATCCAAATAGGAAAATGACCTGTCATCAAAGAACTTAAATTTAGCTGAAGAAATAACCCATGTTTAAAACATTATGCAATCCAACCAGGCAATTAAAATTAGTAGTTTCTCAGGAAATACAAAATATTGACTATCCCCTGTTCCCTGGAACCTCACCTCTACCTTGATATTGCTTCCTTCCTGTCAAAATTTAACTTTTTGAAGTCACTCTATTGAAAAAATAAAAATACTTTCCTTCAACTCTTCATTACTATTCATCTGCTTTGTGCCTCTCCTGCCTTTTATGGTTAAACTTCTCCAACCAGGTCTAATTCAGTATCTCTAGATCATCCAATCTGTTCATATCCTTCATTGCTTCACCTGACTATACCCCGAGGTTGTCATTTATTCCAGGTCACCAAATCCAAAGAGCACTTTTCACCCCTAATTTTTCTCTACATCTCAGCATCTTTGCAGCTTTCTTACAGTGTTCTACTTCTTACTTGAAATACTCTCTTTTCTTTACTCTCCACTCTCACTCCAGTCTGTTGACATCTTCTTAGCCACTTTTGTTGGTTCCTCCTTCCCTACCCAATTTTCAAATATTGGCAGTCATGAGGCCAGTATTTTTTCCTTTTCTGTGTATATTTTCTGTCTCTCACTCACTCATGTTTCTTAAATTTCAAAATATTAAGGAGGTACAAATGTTTTTGTTACGTGGCTTGAGTCAGGGCTATAAATGTGACCATCACCTGAATAATGTTCATTGTACCTGTTAAGTGGGTTTTTGACCCTCCTCTCTTGCTCCTCCTCCTTGTATGATTTCCAATGACTTTAACTTCCCTCTATGCACTAGTGTACCCATCAGTTAGTATCAATTTATTAGAGAGTACATGTGGCATTTGTTTTTCCGTTCCTGTGATACTTTGCTTAGGATGATGGTTTCTAATTCCTTTCAGATTGCTGCAAAAGGAATGAATTCATCCCTTTTTATGGCTGAGTAGTACTCCATGTTACATATATCACATTTTGCTAATGCACTGATGAATTGATGGGCTCTTAGGTTGATTCTACATCTTTGCAATTGTGAATTGTGCTACAATAAACATTAAAGTGCAGGTGTCTTTTTGATAAAAATGACTTCTTTCCCTTTGGATGGATATCAGGTAGTGGGATTGCCAGATCAAATGGTAGGCCTACTTTTATTAATTCTTTGAGAAATCTCCATACTGCTTTCCTTAGGGATTATCCTAATTTGCAGTCCTACCAACAGTGTATAAGCATTCTTTTTTCTCTGCATCCATGCTAGCATCTATTGTTTTTGGACTTTTAAATAAAAGCCATTCTTTTTATTTATTTTTTGTTATTTAAGCATATTATGGGGGTACAAATATTAAGGTTACATATATTGCCCATG
>VBSM01003176.1:21501916-21521481 GCA_008086735.1 Cheirogaleus medius | reverse complement strand
CTTTTTGATAAAGACCATTCTTACTGGAGATAAGTGATATCTCATTGCAATTTTAATTTGCATTTCCCTGATGATTAGAGATGTTGAGCATTTTGCCGTGGCATCAGCCTAGCTCACAGCAACCTCAAACTCCTGGGCTCAAGCAATTCTCCTGTCTCAACCTCTCAAGTGGCTCGGAATACAGGTGCATACCACCACGCATGGCTAACTTTTAGTAAAGATGGGATCCCCTTCTTGCTCAGGCTGGTCTCCAACTCCTGACCTTGAGCAATCCTCCCGCCTTGGCCTCCAAGAATAATAAAAGCCATTCTAACAGGAGTAAGGTGACTTACTCTCATGGTGGTTTTAATTTGCATTTCCCAGATGATTAGTGATGATGAACAATTTTTCATGTGTTTGTTGGCCATGTGTCTATCTTCTTTAGAAAAACATCTATTCATGTCTTTTGCCCACTTTTTAATGGGATTGTTTGTTTTGCTAATTTGGTTGAGTTGATTTTTTTCTTATTTTGAGAATTCCATCTTTTCTTATGTTTATTTTTTTTAATTAAAAATTTTTAATTTTTTTTCAGTACATTACAGGAGTGAAAATATTTAGGTTACATACATTACCTTTGCACCACCCTAGTCAGAGGTTCAAGTGTGTCCATCCCCCAGATGGTGCTCACTGTACCCATTAGTTGTGAATATACCCATTCCCTCCTCCCCTCTCTCACCTGCCCGACACCCAGTGAATGTTGCTATTATATATGCACTTCAGTGTTGGTCAGTTAAGTCAGTTAATAACAATTTGATGGTGAGTACATATTGTGATTGTTTTTCCATTCTTGTGATACTTAGTATCGCATGCTACACATATGATAAAGGCCCGATAACTAGAATCTATATAGAACTCAAGAAAATCAGCAAGAAAAAAAATCAAACAACACTATCAAAAAGTGGGCAAAGAACATGAACAAAAACTTTTCAAAAGAAGATAGACTAATGGCCAAAAACATGAAAAAAAGCTCAACATCTCTAATGATCAGGGAAATGCAAATCAAAACTACAATGAGATATCACTTATCTCCAGTGAGAATGGTCTTTATCAAAATGTCCCAAAACAATAAATGTTGGCTTAGATGCAGAGAGATAAGAACACTCATACACTGCGGGTGGGACTACAAACTAGTACAACCTTTGTAGAAAGTAATATGGAGATACCTCAAAGAGTTACAAGTAGAACTACCATTTGATCCAGCAATCCTATTACTGGGCATCTCCTCAAAGGAAAAAAAGACATTCTATAAAAAAGACACCTGTACTTGAATGTTTATAGCAGCACAATTCACAATTGCAAAGATGTGGAAACAACCCAAGTGCCCATCAATATGTGAGTGGATTAATAAAATATAGTATATGTATACTATGGAGTTCTACTCAGCCACAAAGAACAATGGTGATCTAGCACCTCTTGTATTATCCTAGATAGAGCTGGAGCCCATTCTACTAAGTGAAGTATCACAAGAATGGAAAAAGAAGCACCACATGTACTTACCATCAAATTGGTATTAACTGATAGACACTTATGTGCACATACAGTAATAACATTCATCGGGTGTTGGGCAAATGGGAAGGGGAGGACAGGATGGGTATATACACACCTAACAAGTGTGGTACACACTGTCTGGGGGATGGACACACTTGAAGCTGTGACTTGGGTGGGACAAAGGTAACATATATAATCTAAATATTTGTACACCCGTAATATGCTGAAATAAAAAGTAAAAAAATAAAATTAAAAACATTCAAAATTTTCCTCTCAAAGATTTGAGATTTTATATAAAAGCTATTTTTTCTTTAACAAACATATGGCTCATATTTATGAAGTGCTTACTATGTACTATGCACATGAATGAAATTATTTGATCTTCAAAGCCACCCCATTTAAGTGATAAGGAAACCAAGATGTGAAGAAATTAATAACTTTCCCAATTTCCTGAAGATGGTAACCAGCAACACACAAATCTGAGTAAGAAAGGAGTAATATATAGATGTAGAAAATATCATGTCATATTTTATTGATTATTTTCACTGTATTTATTAAAGTAATTCATGTCACTGTGGTAAGAAACCTACCATTGATCTCCATTGCCAATGATTCTATTACTCAATGGATTCTTCCTCTTTTAAAAATAATAACTTCTAATTTATATGTTACACCAATTGTGTGCTTTTACTTCTGCACAGCTCATTTCAAAGTAAAAGTAATTTTGAAAATTTTACAAAACATTACGATGATACAGTTGCTTAAGGAAATGCTCCATTTTGCAAATAATTTTCCACTCTTAGACGAATTTCCTAGGGATCAAAACATTATGTTTTGGGGGCATTTATTTGCTTTCTACCACTGCTTCTCCAGAGCAAAGAGCTATATCTAGGATAAAATGATCCCAAGCATTAAAATAAAGTGAAACTGTTGTTAAATGCTTCCCTTTTTCATAAAAGCAATGCTCACCACTAACCCATATATAATTCTGCATAAGTCGTATATTAGACTCATGAAAAGCATCTGAAGAAGAATGTTAGGCATGATGTTTCTCAAAGAAATCCCAGAGAGCTTCAAACCTTCCATCAGACAATAATGGAGACATAAATTGTGTCCCACACTTTTAGCCAAGGGGATTGGAATGAAGAGATAGTGACTTTATCGAGTCCTGAAATACCATGGTTTCAGCATAATCTAATATTGAAGTCTTGGGCAAAAAAGAGATGGAGCTATGCACACTTGTATGAGATTGTGATCCCTGACATAATGACCCTCATCAAGTGTGAACTCCAGACAGCTAATCATATTCCAGAGACATGACTCAGTTTAGCAGATCAAATGGAATTATAGTACCACCATGTCCAGATCCTGATTGATTCTGGGCTTTCCCCTTATCATACGTCCCATTCTTTCTTCTCATTATTCATGATTCCACCAACATAAATAGTTCCTTGGCTTAAAGGGAAAATTTTTTTCTCAGATTGAAATGGCAAGAATCAACCAATGTATAATAACTAGAAGTATTTGCATAGCCTTTAAAGTTTTTGTTGCACATCTTAAGAATAGAATGACAAATTAAGTAACATGAAGCATTTCCTTTGCATATAGCATTGCCTCTTTGAACAGGAGTCAAGGACCTCTAGGAAATAGACCACTGGAATGCTCCTTATATTTGCACAGTGTTTTATCATTTATCAAGTTGTATCTCACATATTTAGCTTTAGCTTTATAATGACCCTAGAGAAATAAGGCCACATTCCCATCACTTTATTTTATAAAGGACCAGAAATTGATGCTTAAGACATTGTTCCTTAGGTCCCATAGCTGGTGAGTGAAAAATATGGGATTAGAACCCATATCTTCTGAAGCATAATTTAAGGATCTTTATACAACTCCCACAAACCAGCAGAAACTCTAGAGAGAACAGGATGTGTGTATCAAAATGGCAGGTTCAGGTCTGGGAAACATAAAGAAATATAAAGCTCAGAAATGAGGCAAGGTCTAGCCAGAATTGGGTGATCATATTATTTATAGACAATGAGAAAGGTAGTACCAAAAATCATGATAAGAGATATTTACCAGGATTGCACCAGAACATGGGACACAAAGTCACCCTTAACCAGATTCCTATGAATGAGGTCTCACAGGTAGGTCAGAGTATTTGAGGACAGAATTCTCAAACTGGAGCCCAAAACTATGTGTTATAACTCAAGGTTGCTAGAGGTCAGTGAGGAACAAGTGATGAGGGGAGGAAAGGGTAGAGATTGAAAAGAACTGAACATAGTTTCTGGAAATACTGA
This sequence comes from Cheirogaleus medius, assembly GCA_008086735.1. Taxonomy (NCBI): domain Eukaryota; kingdom Metazoa; phylum Chordata; class Mammalia; order Primates; family Cheirogaleidae; genus Cheirogaleus; species Cheirogaleus medius. The sequence continues at coordinate 21,517,654 of VBSM01003176.1, read as the reverse complement.
GCAAACAAGATTCAGAATATAACAATAACAAAATTATAATAATATGAATGCACATACAGTAGTAGCATTCATCGGGTGTTGGGCAGATGGGAGTGGGGAGGAGGGGATGGGTATATTCATAGCTAATGGGTGCGGTGCACACCGTCTAGGGGATGGACGCGCTTGAAGCTCTGACTTGAGTGGGGCAAGGACAATATAAGTAACCCAAACATTGGTATCCCCATAAAATGCTGAAATAAAAAAAATTTAAAAAAAACTATCAGACCCTCCCACTCAAAAATATATCCCAAATCATGGCATTTAGTCTTTAGATAAGCATATGCAAGAATATGCGGGAACACACAGGTATATATCTAAAATAAATGCCGTTAAGGATTTAATTACTCAAATATCTAGTCCTACATGCTTGAAATAATAACAAAATAGCCCTTTGGAATCTAAGCTTCAGAAGTATACGAGTTAAAGCTAAGTGTGTCACCATTATTTGTGAATGGCAAAATTAATTCCATTTAGGGGTTCTGTTTCTAAAATCGTAAAATCAAACTCTGACACTCCGTGAATATGACAGCAAATAATATATTCCGTATCCACAATTGACTCATCTTGCCAAATCAGTAGATTCAATTGAAGGAAATCCATCTGGCATTTATTATAACTGTCAATCATTGAGATTATTACTAGCTTTTTCCATATTTAACCATCTTTACATTCCTTCTATATCAATGGTCCTCAAACTTGAACATTAAAATATTAACCTGTAGAATCCCAGGCATAACCCCCAAATATTCTGATTCCATATACCTGGCATGGAATCCGATGGCTTTCTTGGGGAGATTATGCCTCATGTAATTACTAGAATAATTTTTTACTTGTTTTGTGGTTTGGGTGATAAATACATTTTTTATTTACAAAAATTATTCAGCAAATGTTTAGTGAGCATCTGCTCAAATTGTAAAAAAATTGACAATACAGAAAAAGAAAAAATAAATTTTGTTACTTGTTGATGATCTCTGTTAACTTCTTGGTAAATATGCTTCTAGAGCTTTCATTTATAGATATAGGATATGACTTTTTGTGTGTTTTACATTTACAGTGTATTCTATATACTATCACTTATTTTGAATTTTTTCCAGTTTTATGTATCAACTGCTCATTTTTTAAAAAACCTTCTCTTTTCATTTCTTTTAAATAGGATAACTTCTATTGATCTTTTTCAAGCTTACTCCACTTATACCATTAGTGCTTAAATAGAAGGTATATTATGCAGCTGTTGAATTCAATATTCTATATCCATCCCTTAGTTCTTTTGCTAATTACGTTGTTCAAATCAGAAGATTTAAACAGATTTCCTCACTGATTTTTTCTCTGATATTTTTAATTTTTGAGAAATTTATACTAAAATATCCTATTATGGTTAAGGATTTATCAATTTCTTTGGTATTTTTGTCCATTATTTACCTTCCATAATTTGAGGCTACCACATTTAAGTGCTTACAAATTTCAAATTGTGATATCTTACTGGTAAAATCAGAATTTGATCATTGACCCTCTTTATCTCTGCTAATGTTTTCTGTTTTTTGTTATCTTTTGCCTGATATTAACATAGATAAACCAACTTTATTTTAGTTAGAGTTTGCACAGTATATTTGTTCCATTTCTTTAACATCAGCACTTCTCTATCCTTCTGGTTTATTTGTATCTTTTTCAAACAACATTATTAGCTTGAACCATACAAAATTGCAATTCTTTTGGCCAAAAAATGATCAACTACTGGCAATTTCATATGGTTTAACCTAATATTTGTTTAGGTGATAACCTTTATCTCATTGAATCTCATGCCAATTCCATGAGTTAGGCATGTATATGCTCACTTTACAAATGAGTTTATGTACATCAAAGCTGATATTTTAATTCAAGTTATCATATTCCACAGTTTCTTCTCTCTCTGTCTAGTAGCATTTGGATATGAATACTTCATAAGACACTATATGTAAATCACATTTTCACCTCAAAGTATTTATAGTACAGAGTCACAGAGATTATGTTTATCATCCATTTCAGTTGGTTATGACAGGAAACACCTGGCACATTCTAACAGGTTATTGAGGAGAGATTAAAAGAACAATGTACAAGGGTGTGGATCAGGTGAAGAAAAGCCAACAGGTGATGATTATGGATTCAGGGAACTAGCCACAGTGGACAGGAGCTATTGCCATCTCTTGTCTGAAGAGCAAAAGTAAAAAGAAGGTGATTTGATCTTTTCAGCCACCACCACAAGCCAAATGAATAAAATTCTTTTGAATTTGGGGTATTCCACAAAAAAATGGAAACTGCATCTAAGTTCCCTTTGGACAGCAGGGTTGGAGATCTGCTTTCTGTGCCTTATTTCATTGAATTAAAAAACTGAATTGAAGAAAGATAGTGATAAAGGAGCTCTATTGGAGCAGTCTGTACACCTACCATTTGCTCAGATGGAAATTACCAGGAAGGTGCTCATGCTTGAGCTGTCTTACTAATGAACAAGAGAACCACACCAACAAGAGCATGTGGAATATACCCTAGAGTAGGAACCTAAGTGTAACTCCTTGAAAATTCATACTTGCATCCCAGGAAAAAGCCAGCCTTGGAACGCCAGTGTGAACATTTGTTCTTTCTCATATTTCTTTTCCCAGGCACCAATGTAAGATAAAGGTAAATCCAGAAAGGAAAGGAACAGAATTAGAAAGGGACAAGAAATGAAAATAGAATCCACATCTAGACCTTGACAGTGCAAACTCCTTAGACCATTAGGCAAGCACAAGATATAAAGAGAGGAAGTGTGCCGATTTGGCACGTCTGGACTTCTGTCATTTTGGAATGGAATCAATTTTTTAATACCTTGAAGTGGAAGGAAAGTTACTGAAATAAAGATAATTTTAAGAAGACTGGAAAGAGTGATGTAATAGCACATAGTTAAAAGTAGCAATTGGAAAAAGAAAACCATTTCATGCTTACACCCCACCAGGATGAAACTGTTTAATAAACCAATTACCTGTATAAACATTGAGCCCCATTATGTACATATTTGACAATGGAACCACAGGGAGGTAACTGAAAATAACTTTCAGCCTTGTTAACCTTGCATTACCAATAAGCCTGGGTAAGAAAATTGATTACAAATCATCACTACAGTAGGAAACCATATTTTACCATATATTGCAAAAAATGTGTTTAAATATAACTTACTATTCTTAATCAAATACATATATACTCATATTTTAAATATAGAAATCTATTTTTGTTTTACCTCATTTGTAAATATCAAATCACAGAGCTAGGAATATAAGTTTCGACTTCCTTCCAATTTCAATTTCTGACTTGTTTTCACATCTTTCCCCTATATATTTTGAGTGAACTTAAAAATAAGCATTCTTTTCTGTTCTCCACATGATTAAATTCTTTTATCTATTCCTTTTATAGTCCTCTGGAAACTATGCAAAAGAACAGAAATATATCCACCAACCTCTGTATCAAGTCACTAAGAATAGCCCAGCAAGAAAATAACTCTTCTCTAAAAAGATGGCTCATCCCCCTTGAAGGTAAAAGTATATCTATTTCTTCCATATGGGAGTTGGGTTGAACTGTTTGTCTTCATAATTTAAGGATTATAATCATCTACTTTTTTTCATTGCATAGAAAATTTAGCAGCAGTACTATAAGAATAAAGCCTGTACGTCACTATATAACCCTCTTATAAGAATTATATTAATCCTTTTGGAAGCATTAATAGTTCAATATCCACCCTCATATTTTTCAGAGATAAATATTTTTTAAACTTTGTTTAAAAAAAGAAAGAAAATTATTTCTTCTCTTCCTCTCACTCTTCTTCCCCCAGATGAATAAATTTTCATATTTACAACTTTGTTTTTGGTCTCCTTGACTACTGTTGACCCAGTTGGCCACTGTTTTTTATGAAATCTTCCTTTTTCCCTTTAAAACATAATATTTCTATTTTCTAAGCTACAGTTTCACTCTTTTCCATTGCTTCTCCTCCTTCTTGATCCATACCGTGTGGCCAACCAAAGCTTACTTTGACATTTTGTTCTCCTATTTCTTTATGTTCTCTATACTTATCAATTCTTTCAGCTTCAGTTATCACACTTATGCTGGTAAGTCCCTAAATTTACAACTTATGTCTCAACTTTTCATCTTTTCCCATCATTTATACCAGACGGCATGTCCCTTTGGGGTCCATGACATCTGAAATATAAGTAAGTCTTAAACTCAGCCAAATGTCTCTAACCCTTAACGAGTACCCTGAATCTTACCATCATCAATCAGTCCCCACGTGTTGACCCTGCCACACCTCATGAATGTGAATTAATACTTTCTTCATCTCCCTAAAATCCTGCCAAAAGCTGGCTGGCCCCTAGCTATAGCCTACCTCTTCAGCCTCTGAGCCAGCCATTTATCCTGTACACACCTGTCAGCATTATCTTTTTTAAACATTGATTTCATCACAGCAGTCTCCTAGACTCACTTTCTCTTGCCCATGACATCTCATCTAAACTTCAGAGTCTGGCATCTAAGACCTTCCATCAACAGAGTCCACAATCCCCACATTTTCTAACCAAATATCTCATTACTCTTCAATACACCCTTGCTTTAGCTAAATCAGGTAAACCATCACCTCCCACATATATCTTAATCATCTCCCTTATGTGTTTTTCTCACAACCTCAAATTCCCTCCTTTGTCCTTTTAACTGGCTCATGCTTCTTACTGGGCATGCTTATTACTTCTATCTTTGGCCATATAATAGGAGTGTCCATCCCAAGATGACAAAATTTCCTATACTTCTTATCTAGCCTATTTTTAGATTTTCATTGAAGGTCTCATGCTTAGCAGTTATCAAAGATAGGTCTTTATATTGCTAATATCATTATATTTATATATCATTAATCAAATACATTGTCAACCTAAATGTAAACAGAGTACATATAACTTCAGATGAATGGAGGAACCCTTAAAATGCCTAATTTCTTCATGAATTCAACAAACATTTATTGAGCATCTGCCACATGCCAGTGACTATGCCAGCAGCTAGGAATAAAGAGATATTTAAAAGCCCTCCTAAAATCAAAATATGCTCAATAGTTTTAAAGTCTCATATTAAAAATTATTTTCTCCTCCCTTTATCCCTTCATGTACTCATAATATGTAAAATTTTTAAATAAAATAAAATAAACAAAAATTATTTTCTCATCAATAAGCAGCCACAAGTCATTTTCAAAGCTTATTTATCATTGGATTATTTAAATATAAACTCTTTGTTTCTAGGAAGCATTATCTGGTAGTTGGAAGAATTCATTCACTTAACAAACATTTATTGAGTACCTACTAGGTTCCAAATGCAGGAATGAATGAGCTCCATCATGAGGGAATTTTTTTTTATCTTACTGTATCCTCTGTTAAAGGAAATACACTTTATATTATTAAAAAATGTTGGCAAAGCAATAAGGACATGAATGCTTGCTTTCAGAATTAAAAATTACTCTGAATAGTTAGTAATACTGTAATTAAAACTCCAAAAATTACCCTTGTAATAACATCAGGAATCTAAATATCAATGGTTTTATCCTCAAAGGCAGACCAAAACCTTACCCACTCTCCACCCCCACATTATAAAGTTCTCTGGAAACATGTAAGTGCGGTTTTCTTAACTTCTAAAAGAAAAAAATATTGAAACTGCAAGCAAGAATACAATATTCATTGTATACAGTTGAGCTGTTTACATAATTAAAATTACAACTAACATGGCATGGAAAGACATTCTTTAGGTACTAAAATGTTCTTAAAAAATAAAAATATTACAATTCCTCAGTGTATCTTGTTGCAAATTAATTACCCAGGTAAGTTTCTAATCTCTTTTCTTCATAGTTTCTTGGTACAGGTCTATCAATTTTTCTTATATTATTCTTTGGATCTGCTTTGCCATGTGGTCTTCCAGCAGTAACAAATGTGGAGAGCCAGGCATCTAGGAACTCTACATCCACCCCAAAGTCTTCATCCACCTCAAATTCAATGACCTGGACAGCTCCAACTGCAGCTGCCTGTTAGCGGGAGTGTCTCTTTTCTCTCATATAATATATGTAATAAATGGATTCTTTTTTTCATCCTCAATAGCTATGTATCAGGGAAAGACTGATTAACAGCATCTGTGCAATGAAAACTGCTAGAAAGTGGTCTCATGTTGGAGAACCTCTTCTCATTAATGACTTTGTCTCTGAAATGGGTCTTTCTAAGGCAATAGCTATGAAATAATGAGCAAACTTTATAGATGTTTCATAAACTATATGTTCACAGGATGTGTATTTCTAACGTGTCAAGAAAGAGTCCAGCTGACTATTTGAAATTATGAACAAGCCACAGAATCATGGGCTGATCCAAGTTTTGAAACTTATTGGGAGACCCTTTACAAAGGGTATTGTATTTACAAAGAAATACAAAAATACAAAGACAAAATTAGTTACAAAAGTGGATATTTATTTAGAATGAGAAAACAAATCACCACAAAGTACTGCAGATTGAGGTCCTTTCCTTAGGAGGTATCTTGGGCCATTTGCCAGAAATATCAACAGAAAATGTTTCCTAATGGCATTCTGGCTTGTCCCCCTCCACACAAAACTTACAATAACTCCCAGAAATTATCAGCACTCTCCAGATGAGGCACCATGATGCCTCAATTTATAAGCTACATGGTAAATTTACTTCTCTATAGGTAAAACAAATAATCAAAAAAACCTTAATACTCATTTAGATGGTATCTTCTACCTAAGTCTTGGCCTTCTTCTATTAAGCTCAGAAGCTGGCCTCTTCTAGGTTTCCTGTGATGTGATCATCACCTTTATCAAACAAGCTAATATTTAGGATGCAGTGCGTGGTATCTGCGGCTAATGAGTACACATCTCCACAAAGCTGCCACTGCTCGTTCTTAACACCTCGTTTTGCAAAGGAGGTCGGCATGACAGCTCTGCAGTCCACATTTTGTGCTCCCCTAGATTCTGCCTGTGTTTTCCAGATTAGCATCCAAACATTTCAATTCTCTGACTTTTTTATTTTCTTGACACTCTCCATGTTCACCATCAGTGTGACATAAAGGGCCACATTCCCACAGGACCAGGTGAGCTGAGGGAGCTAACTTCTTGGACAGATCCTCCTGCTCCCAGCAGCCCCTGAGGTACAGCAGCTGATCATGGCCAGCTGGACATCTGCTGAAGCCCAGAAGAAGCATTTTCTAAAGATATTTCAGTCAGTAAAGTAGAACAAAACAAAATTTTCTTGTGTTCTCTAACTAGAGAACCACAGAGCATCTTGTCAAATACCCCAGTTTTACATAAAACTACACTGCTATGAGCTGGGAAATGTCTGGAAGTTATTGGAGATATCTACCCACTGGCTAGTTTGTTGACTCTGATAGAGGGCTTGTATACCACCAGCAGTAGAATTTTACAAAATGGTTCAGATCAGAAGTTTAGGTTTAGGTCATAAATAGAGAACTTTTTTGGCTTTCAAAGAAAATTTTTATTTACTTTTCCAAAAACCTTGAAAGAAGAACATCTTAAAATTTCTATTTTCCTTAATGAAATATAATCAAAATTTTGTAAGCACGAGATTATGAAGCAAAGACTTTTTTGTATATTTCAGAATATTACGGGGGTACAAACTCTTTGGTCACATAAATCACCTTTGCACCACCTGAGTCAGAGCTACAAGCATGCCCATCCCCCAGACAGTTCATACCACACCTGTTAAGTATGAATTTACCCATCCTCTCCTCCCCACTCCCACCTGCCTCACACCCTATGAATATTACTTCGATATGTACACGTAAGTGTTGATCGATTAGTACCAATTTAATGGTGAGTACATATGGTGTTTGTTTTTCCATTCTTGTGATACTTCACTTAGAAGAATGGGCTCTGGCTCCATTCAGGATGATACAAGAGGTAGTTCATCATTTTTTTTATTGGCTGAGTATACGCCATAGTATAAATATACCACATTTTATTAATCCACTCATATATTGATGGGCACTTGGGTTGTTTCCACATCTTTGCAATTGTGAATTGTGCTGCTATAAACATTTGAATGCAGGTGTCTTTTTTATAAAATGTCTTTTTTTCCTTTGGGTAGATGCCCAGTAATGGGATTGCTGGATCAAATGGTAGTTCTACTTTTAGCTCTTTGAGGTATCTCCATACTACTTTCCATAGAGGTTGTACTAGTTTGCAGTCCCACCAATATTGTATAAGTGTTCTTATCTCTCCACATCCTTGCGAACATTCATTGTTTTGGGACTTTTTGATAAAAGCCATTCTCACTGGAGATAAGTGATATCTCATTGTGATTTTGGTTTGCATTTCCCTGATGATTAGAGATGTTGAACATTTTAAACTTATGAGGTCTTCAATTTGGACTTGACTAGACAAAAATGTACCCATAAGTCAATTTCCAAACTAGTTATGACCTTGTTTCTAATAGAAGAAATAGTCAAATCATCAAAGATTTCCAGGAAGAAACCTTAAGAAGAACCTTTAATCTGGCAGTTTAATTTGCATGGTAAAATCATCTCTATCAAGTTAGTAGGGAGTGTGAGTAAAGCATGCTACTTGGTTAAAGGTCTAAGGTTCAAGAGTGACAGCTATGAGCTGGGGAATGGCTGGAAGTTATTGGAGATATCCACCCACTGGCTAGTTTGTTGACTCTGATAGAGGGCTTGTATATCACCAGCAGTAAGGTTTAGAGTTGATATTTTAGTTCCCTGTATTAGTTTTCTATTGCTATTGTTACAAGTCACCATGAATTTAATGGCTTAAAACAGCACCCATTAATTACTTCACAGTTTGTTCATCAGAAATCCAGGCAGGTGTAACCCAGCTCATTATCTGCTCTCAATTTTACAAGGCTGAAATTAAGGCATTGGCAGGGCTGCATTTCTTTCTGAGGGCTCAGGGGATAAATTTGCTTCCAAGCTCATTCAAGTTGGTTGTAGAATTCAGGTCAATATTGTTGCAAGAGTGTGATCCCTGTTTTCTTGCTGGTTGTCAGCTGGAGGTCATTCTCAAGCTCCTGGAAGCCACCAACATTTCTTCATTTCTTGGCTCATGGCCCCCTCCTGTATCTTCAAAGCCAAAAAGTAAAGCTGAGTCCTTCTCACCCTTCAAATTTCTCTGAACTCCTCTTTTGTCATCTCTCCTCTGCTTCTAGCCAGAAGAAGTTCTGTTTTAAAAGCTTATGTGATTATATCATCCCACTAAGATAAAGCAGGATAATCTCCACATCTCAAGGTCTTCAAGGTCCTACAATCTGCAAAGTACCTCTTTGCCATGTAAGATAACACATTTGCAGGTTTCAGTGATCAAGGTATGGACATCTCTGAGGGGACATTATTCCACCTATCATATGCTTGTATCAACCAAAAATTTTTAAGCCTATCCTTTAATATGTAATGAAATTTCTTTTTGTAAAAGTGAGGAAAAAGTTGGAAATCGAGAGATTGATTGCTACTCAGAGTACTTTTATTGATCACTTGCTTTCTCCATTAGTCACACCAGACAATTCTTTTTCCAATATCCTTTCTGTTTATCTATTTGTTTGAACATCTTTGTCACAAAACTCCCTCCAGCAATGTTTAATGACTGAGATAGAAGCATCTAGTTGTTTATCTGTAAGGCCATCAATTTATGTTGATACGTAGTCTGATTTTGCCTAAAGATTTTTTTCAAAATGTTCAATAAGGTATTTTTCATTCCAGGTTTTGCTTATATATTAATTATTAAATACTTATTTCTATCTTAAGGCCATTTACAAAAAGTGATGAGAAAGCTAAAGTTACACCTGTTTGAGTAACAACTGTTGAATACTGTCTAAGAGTGTTTAAAAGCCTATCTCTAAAGTCTCTGACCTTATCCTTCCTTTACTTGCAGGACTGTATTAGAACCCATTCATTTTCATTGGTGAGATTTTAGAGATAGTCTCTAAAAGACCTCACCTAAGGTCTTTATGGCACTCTCAGGATAGTGCCATTTTGCTTTTTCCATTCAACCATTTGCATCTGGTCTTCCCACTAACATACGATCTAATCGGTACGGATATGAGACCCCTGTATTATACATTCCTAAAACAATTCTAAATTTCTCTGTAAATTTGTCTATCCTATATGGGTTTTGGAAAGTCTTTGACAATGACTCTCAGCTCAAAGGGAGACCAGGACTTAAAATCAACTTCAAGAAATTTTCCTATTCTGAGGGGAGTTTAACTTTAAGAAGTAATTGAGTTTAGGAGAGAAGTGATTTCTGGCTGACCAGGAGAGAGAAAAAGCAGTTCAGAGGGAGAAAGAGGGTGAGAGGGAAATTGAAGAGCAGGGATGGAAGAAGAGAAGTAGTAGGATAAAGACTTTGAGGCATGAATTGTAATTTAGCAGGAACTAAGTTTTAAGTTTTGTACAGTTCTCTTTTGCCTTGGCCAATTAATCTCACATGGAAGCAATTTTGTATCTGAATTTCTTTTGGGTGAATTTTTATACCAATCAAAAATGCAGACAATTGGATATTTGAGATTTTGTTCCTTTTTGGTTCTATTATAAGATGCCTCTTAAATGGACAATTTTGACCATATTAAAATTTTATTTTGTATATATCTGCTGGTTATTTGTATGTCTTTGGAGAAATGTCTATTCCAACCTTTGCCCAATTTTTAATAGGGTTATTTGGGTTTTTTTGCTATTGAGTTGTAAGAGTTCCTTATATATTTTGGATATTAGCCCTTTATCAAATATAGGGTTGGCAAATGTTTTCTCCCATTCTATATGTTGCTCTTTCACTCTGTTGATTGCCATAAACAATGTCAATCTTTTCCCCTATATTTTATTCTAGGAGTTTTATAGTTTCAAGTTTGACATTGAAGTCTTTAATTTATTTTGAATTTAGTTTTGTGTATGGTATAAGATAAGGGTGCAATTTCATTCTTTTGAATATGTATATCAGTTTTACCTATACTATTTGTTGAAAAGACTATTCTTTCCCCATTGTATATTCTTGGCACCCTTGTTGAAGATCAGTGGACTGTATATGCAAGGGTTTATTTCTGGGCTCTAGTTTTTTCCATTGGTCTATATGTCTGTTAAGAATACTGTATTATAAACCTAAAAATTTAAGAGAGTAAATCTCATGTTTAGTGTTCTTACAACAATAAAAAAAATCCAAAAAAATCACAAGATTGCTATAGGATTCAAAATGCAGTATAAGTATAGTTCTTGACATTTAATGTCTCTGCCATAAATATTATCATGATTTAAAAAAATCCTCAAAGCAGCTTCTGTAATTCTAAAATATCCTTGCCATTTATAAAGGAAATTACCTAAATTTGGGTAATAGTATAGATGCATGCAAGAAGCAGGAATCTGGCCAAGAGGAGAGTAGAGTGAAGTTTAGACAGAGGCAAACCCACAAGAGTGTGGTAATAGTTGGTTGTAAATATTGCTTGAGCACCTGGTGTCTTAGAGATCCAGCTGAGGGCCAGGTCATCTCCAATTAAAAACCTGACTAATTTAAAGTCCAGGAGGTGGAAATATTTAGAAGATATCTCTTCCAGACCCAGATAAAACATGATTAAGGAAATTTCCCATGATGTTTTAATAAATGACCTGTCACCTGGAGCAAATTTTGTTCGCAGGAAACCAGCCTGAATACAAACCTTCTGAATTTCTCAGCCTGCACATATGCTTGAGGAATAGAAGTATGGAACCTACACCTGTACTCTTGTGCATGAACTTTACATTTATAGACATATACCAACAAATGGCAAGGACAGAAACAAACTTAGTGTTATTAGTAATAAGGCAGATTTCTAGCAAGAATAGAAAGTTTTCAAATATGATTAATCCAAGCATTCCTTGAAAGGACATTATTCCTAGAAGAAAAAATAAAGTCAAAATTTGGGGATCCAAAGGAAAAGAAAATAAATGAAATAGAAGGTCTTGATGCAAGACCCTTGAACTGGAAGCTCAAAGGACCTCAGAGGAGTATACTATCTTCAGACTGAAGGTCTTGAGCTACAGTAGCATGAGGTCTTGATCAGAATTAAGTGGGCCTTCAATATTGCCAAAGACCAATTCACTATAAATGTCACTAAAGTAATCTGTTAATGAGGCAAAGCTGAGTTTATTCCTCACAAGGTAAGAAAGAACACTACCTTGGCAGTGTTAAATAGCCTTTTAATAGTAGGGAAAAGTTGGGAGAATTATGAGATTTTGAGATTGGTTTAAGATGGTCTTTCAGTGCAGAATATTGGATTGAGATTGTGTAAGGATCAGGTTATAGCTGATTAGAATTAGTGGCCACAGCAAGATCAGGTTTTTTAAAGCAGGGTTTCAAAGAATCTGGAAGGTAAGTTGAACAGTCTAACATTTATTTTTTTTAAAAAAATGCTTATCCAGGAAATTCCTGGAGCAAAGAATAGTTATTTGCAGCTTCTATCTTCCTGGACAAGAGTTTTCTGAAATAATAAAGTCATATGATTAAAAACAGTGGAATTACGTAAACCTATGTTAGTGAAGACTGATGAATAATAAAGCTGTATTGATGTAGATTGTAAGCTATAGGGGAGTAGAAGCTTTCAGTTCTCATTCTGTCCTCCTCTCACAGATGAATCTGTTTTCTGCAGTTCCCAAGAGCTTTTACGAGAGTGATGGGATTTGCCCATCAGTAACTAATGGATGTTCATAGAAACCCATGGAGATGATCATCTCCTGTCTAAAACTCTGCAATAGCTTCTTAACTGGGCTCCCTCTTTCCACTTGTGGTGTTCTCATCCAAGATAACTCTCCACATAGCAGCCAAAGTGACATTTCTTTGAAAATGCAAATCAACGCTTCGTCTTCCCATTCCTCTTACATGAAAAGCCAAATGCAGGCCTGCAAATCCATCTTGTACCACTCTTAGCACAAGGCCTGGAATATGTGCTTTAGAAGTCCTTGTGTTGGTTTCTGTCCAGCTGTACTAACAGTCTCCCACCCTCACTCTGTTCACTCCCAGATGAAAAGTCTACATGGCAAGGCAATGTGCACAACTAAAGCCAAAGCCCTTGTTCTCCTGGGACCCAGAATTCCTATCCAGCTGTCCTGCCTGCTTTGAGGGCTGTAATTTCTTCCACTCAATGCATCTCTCTAGGGGCAGGCCTCACTGCAGATGTGCACACACTAGAGACAAGAAGTAGCCCAGAAGCAGCTGTTTGCAGGGGTGAAATCGAGGTAGGATGTGGTGGTATGGATGTCCATACATATGTGTAACCTCTGAAATTATAGGGTAAAGCTGGAAATAGAAAGAGAAGGGAGAAGACCAAAGACAGGCTGACTGAGAAACTAGAAGCCCAGATTATAACTTTTTTCCTAAATTGTATTATGGCTTTTGCAAATATTATAACTTAGAATTATTTAATCATAGCTTCCTAATCCTACCCCTCTCCTCTTTCCATAGTTTTGCCATTATCTTTCCCTCTTTCATAAGAAAAACACCCTTAAACCAAGCCTCAACTTGCTTCAAGAGTTCAGAAAGATCCTTTATGTGCTCTAGTATATCAAGTACTGAGGTATGTGCCTTTAGGATTTATTTCCCAACTCCAGATAAGTTTAGACTTGTACCAAGGATTCTAACCCTTGTTTTCTTGCAACAATCGGCACACTGATTGTATCTCATCTGCACATGACTCATCTGTCACTGAAAAACAGAAACAGTTGCTCAGGAATTCTGGGCAAAGAATTAAAAGGACCTATCCTTACCCTCAAGAATTTCTGTCCCAAAGTATAGTCAATGTAAATGCAAGACGTTTGCAACAACAAAGTTTACGCTTAATGCCTGTGAAGGTGACATCCCTGGGCCAGGCAAGTTTCAGGATGGATCTAATGCATTCATCTCTCAAAATATCAGTAATTTCTGCCCTATTCACTCAGTTCTAAATATACAGAAGTCTGTTTTATATAATGAATAAATCATCTACGTGGCTAAAATTTACGAAATGTGACATTCCTTTTTTCTTCCCTCTAGTCAGTAAGTTCCAGGAGAGCAGGGACCTTCTCTGTCTTTTTTACACTGTACCTGGTACATCGTAAGCACTCAACAAATATTTCTTGTTTGAGATAATGAAAAAGAGGAATGAACAAAAGCTTTGCTAATCTCATATGACAACAAAAAAATACAGCACACATAAAATGTGACAAAAATATATTTTCTGGCATCTCTAATTGGTAGCCATGAACTAAGAAGGAGCAACATGGTAACTGCTAGGTTTCAATGGACTTAAGCAATTCAGGCTTCTCATTTAAATTCCACCATGGCTGTTCCTCTGTGCTACAAAGCCTCTGAAATGAGAATCACAAGACCAGTATATCCATAAACCAACAGAGATCTCCTAAGGCTCTACCTGTAAAAAGATAGTCAGCAATTGGAGGCAGGGGCAGGAGGGAAGGTACGGTACCCTGTTATTTCACATTGTAATTGATTTCTGAATAGCTAGTTTCTAATAACATCTAACTATAAATATTTTATATGTCCATATTAAAACAAACACATCTGAAGTTCCTCTTGCTAACTTCATTGCAGCTCTAGGCAGTCTAAGCTTTTGATGTCTTCCATTTACAATCATCCCATTGGCCTTCGTCAACATTTCCCCGAAGAGTGATCTTTAGAGCAATAGTCCAAGCAGATGTTCCTGTCCAGGTAGAGGGAATAGAAAGAAGAAGCTCTCTCAGAAAATGACCATGCACATGAGTACATTTAGGGTTCTGGGAAGTTGCAATTAAAGAAGTTTCATTTTGTTAAGACCAGCATTTCTTACTCAAACTTAGAAATTTTCTTTTAAATCAAAGGATGAATGAACCTATCTTGGAACATTCCTAAGGAAATACTAGCACAGATTGCTCTATGTTCGTCCAGATCTCCAAACTTTATTCTGTTAAACTTCATGACAAATAGGTCATGTTTTTGATATTTTTTAAAGTGCTTGCCCCAGGAGTTTGGAACTATTTTGTTTATTCCCAATGTTTGCCATGTATCCTGGAAGTCTTAAACCATCTCTCTATGGGCCAGTTGGGAATCTTACAGTACTTAGCTATATTGTTAAAACTGTGAAATACCTGGAGTCACACTGTGAGATTATAGTTTAATGTAATCTCCAATACACTAAAACACCATCAAATGAAGAACATGAATTCCTGAGCATTTTCAGGGAAACCCAGGGAAATGGAAATTAGCTCTGCTTCCTCCTCAAGACAAATGATATGAATTTCCCATCAAAGTGTGTTTGGAGATAAAGGAAAATGTAGAGGAGGCCTTGGGCTGCACATGCGAATGTAACCAATGAGCTGTCTTAGTGCCTACCAGTGAATGAATCTATATTTCAGTGTCCTCAGGAAAATCACTATATAAACCAGTTTATGATTTTTTTCCTCCAATCTTCATTGCAGCTGGTGATTACTGAAAACGATGATCTCAGAGTCGGCTGTTCCTGCCAGAGAGCTTGCACACAGAGAGATGCCTTTGTGAAGCCGGCCATAGAAACCTGCATAAAATTGGCCTTCTTTCCTTAATAGAACCACAGGAACAAAGATGAGTTTGTTGCTGACTCAGAGCTGAAAGCTTTGTTTTGTAAAGCCCTCTGAATGTATTGCACTCTGCCAAAGGAGAAGGGCTCCTTCTTTAAA
>VBSM01003176.1:21455132-21483286 GCA_008086735.1 Cheirogaleus medius | reverse complement strand
AAAAAAAAAACAATGAAGACAAGAGACCATGGAGCATCTACAGTGGCTATTGGAATTTTTTAACTTTTAAAAATCCTATTAAGGGCTGTCTTTGTCTCTTTCTGCCCCAGAATAAAGCCAGGGTTTCACGATGTGTTAAATATCCATGCAAGAAGAGAATATAGAGGAAGAGGATTTATCCAGGCTACACCAAACTTGAATGGGCTAAGATCTATAGATATAGATCTGAAGGGAAGAGGATCCTATTACAGGGTTTCATCCTGTTAACCAAATCAATTTTTTATACTCACTGTTGCCTGAAGCCAAAGGTGATTTCTCCTTAAGGCATGTGCTGTCCTGCAGAATCCAGCCAGCTCTTGCTGTTCAGAAAGCTAACCAGAGGGAATCAAACTAGTTAGTTTTCATTAAGAGCCCTCATAGTCCTTTAGACTCCTCATATGAGACTCTTTCTGCTCAGGCTCTGGGATTCCACACTGTCTGACCTCCTCACTCCTCCTCTGGAGATTCCTCTCCTCTCCGTGCTGCTGACTTTGACAGTGAGAAACCAATGTAGAGTGTATCATTTACAACTATCGCAGATGAAGGTGGACTTCTGAAGACTACAGACTCAGGGGATGAGGAGGATGCAGGATAATAGATTCCATATAAAAGAGTATCAAACTCACTTGCTTCATTTTCTGACTGAGGGCCAGTCTTATTGACAGTTGTCAACTATGAGCAGGTGATTCAACACAGTCCACAGAAGGAATGTAAGAAGTTTTATTGCCACAGAGGCAAACAGCCCTCAGGATGGAGGCTCTTTGCCATTCCACGTCTCCTATCTCTTCTTCCTTCTATAATCATCAAGTTCCTTCTGATGAACATAGCATCCCTTGAAGAACCTGAAGACTAAACAAAGGCAAACAGATTTGACATCACGTGCAAGACAGTCAACACCTACCGATGCAATGATTGAAGCTATTATAACAAATAATTATGCTGAGGGAAAGAAGCCAGACAAAAGAGTATATGGGGTACAATTCTACTGATGTTTATAAAAAATTTAAGTTAATTTTTAATGACAGAAAGTAGACTAGTGATAAGCTTGAGGATAGGACCAAGGGGGCAGGGAAAGTAGTCGAGAGGAATTACTAAAGGACACAAGGAAAGTTCTGGGGGTGATGAACAAGTTCATTATGTTGATTGTGGTGATGTTTTCAAGGATATATATATGTGTGTGTGTATATATATATATATATACACACACACATATATAATCAAAACATATTAAAATGTGTACTTTAAATATGCAAAGTTCATTGTATGTTAATGAAATCTCAATAAAGCTGTTAAAAATATATTACTAATATAAGGCACTCTGGGAGGCCGGGGTGGGAGGATCACTTGAGGTCAGGAGTTGAAGACCAGCCTGAGCAAGAATGAGACCTCCTCTCTACTAAAAATAGAAAAGATTAGCAGGCATCGTAGTGCACACCTGTAGTCCCAGCTACTCAGGAGGCTGAGGGAGGAGGATCACTTGAGTTTGAGGTTGCCGTGACCTATGATGACGTCACTGCACTCCAGCCTGGGAGACAGAGTGAGTCCCTGTCTCAAAAAACAAAACAAAATAAAACAACAATATATATATATATATTCTTATATATTATTTATATATTTATATAGATAGATAGATATAGATACAATGTGGACACATAGGAGGGAATGGTTATGTTTTTCCTTCAGAGAATGAGATGCTCTGGAGAGGCCTCGTAAACAGATATTGCTAAACCCAATTATGGCTCTCTGTATCAGAATGTTCTCACAGGCACCAGAGGACACATTCAAATTGTGTAATTAGGGAAGAGAAATAAAAGAACTATATATAAGGATGTGAGAAATATGTGGAATAACTTGAGGGACAGTGCAATACCCCATGGCTTATAGCACAGGGCACACTCACTACCCCCAGACTACAAGTGAAGAGAAAAAGTGGTTCCTACAACCTGGGAAGAGGGTTCCCTGCGAAGAGGGACACTTGAAAAAGATATTGCATATATATAGACACACACACATAATTAAAACATATTAAAATGTGTACTTCAAATATGCACAGTTCATTGTCTGTAAATGAAAGCTCAGTAAAGCTTAGAGACCTTAGAGCAAACATCCAACCTGCATGGACGTTTCAGGGAAGGAGCAGATTAAGGAAAATCCTAAATGTCTTCTTTTCCCTCCCTCCCATCCTGTACCGCTGCTCCCTGATGGCCAATCCCAACCAAAAGCCAAAGAATTCACACAGCTTCTGCAGTCTCTGAGCAACATGGAAAGTGAACCTGGAAAGACAGCTCGATGGTTTGCAGCATGGTTCCCATTGCAGTCCACTTTCTCCTTTTCTGGTCTAGGATCAAAGGATAAAAAATTAGAACTAATGCAGAGTCATGTTTTTCCTCTGGAAAACAATGATTATTTCAGACTTAACTTCACATTATAAGGCTTCACTTTCCCTCTGATTGGATAATCTCAATTACGTTTTGAAAGATGTAATGAAGGGCATGAATTTGATGAAAAGTGCCTTATGCCAGGAGTTGACAAACTGGGGTGTGGGCCAGATCTGTCCCACCAACTGTTTTGTACCACCTGCAAGGTAAGAATGGTTTTTACACTTTAAAATAGTTGGAAAAAATATCAAAAGCAGAACAATATTTTGTGAAAATTACATGAAATTCAAATTTCAGTATCCATAAGTAAAGTTTTACTGGAACTAGGAATACCCATCCATTTACATATCATGCGTGGTTGCTTTTGCATTACAGTGGCAGAGTTGAGTAGTGTCCACAAATCCTAAAATCTCTACTTTAGCCCTTTACAGTGAAAGTTTGCTCACTCCTGCCCTGTGCTAAAGAAGCTGGAGATTTGGAGATAGATTCCCCCAGAGCCAGGCTCCAGCTCCATCAATACTTAGATGTGTCATTCTGACATGTTACTCCATTTCCAGTTTTCTCATGACCAAAAGGGGATAATAATTCACGTCTACTAGATAGAGTCCCTGTCAAGGATTAAGTCACAGAACAAAAGTAAAGAACCTAGCACAAGGACTAACATGCACAGACAATTACTTCTGTCCCTAAATGAATAATAGGTAAAAATACCATGCAACATCAAGCAGTGCAAGTCTTCCTGTCTTTCTCTTTATATACCCTTTTCCTGTCACCTTATTAAACATATGTTTATCTTCTCATCATTCCAACTGGTGTAAGAGGAGATTTACTTCTTATCTAAAGCTCGTCTCTTGCCTATAGACACCAGATCCTAACTCTTTCCAATCTGCTTAGATCATAGCTCTTAATCTTTAGTGTGCTTACAAAACATCTGGGTGTTAACATACAGACACATGAGCCCATAGAGGAATCTGCATTTTAAAATTTTTACTGTCAAACTCCTCACTTGTGCAAATTGTAATACATCTGAAGCTACTTGGGAAACTAATTGTCTGATTTGTGCATTTGCCATTTCCAATATCACTTCTCACTTTCCATCTATTTCTTCCTTCTTTATTGCCTTTGTTAACTCCTTGTCATCTTTTCTTCATCAAACACAGAAGCATCTTTCCTCAGTTTACTGCCACATAGTCTCTCACTTTCAGTGAACTCATCCAGCCCTAAATCAGAACCATCCTTAGGGGACTTCATAGTGGGAGGCTTACAGGTTAACATGCTTCTGCCACAGGTCGTAGAGTTGTATTCAGTGTTTTCAGACACTGGGGTTTGATGGGGCTCAAGAGGTAAAACCCACTTTCCCTGCCTAAACTAAAAGAGAGAAGAGCTAGACAGAAAGAATGCAAACAAAAAAAAAGAAAAAAGCACCTTTATTACCAATAAGACTGATTGTGGAGAATGTAACTTATGTCAGCACCCAAGTAGATTTGCAATACTAAGATGCTGAGTTAGACAGATTTATACACCCAGTGATGGGCATTGCTGGGAAAACATCAGAATTGGGGAAGAACTCTTCTTGACAGCTGTGAGTCCATTCCCAGAAAGGAAGATTCTCTATCTAATTTTAATTATCAGAAGAAAAAATTGACAATGTGGAAATGGAAACAGTGCTGATTAAAAGCTACAGTGTTATATGGAACTTAATAACAGGGAGGCACGGGAATGGAAAATTCAGCCTGAGTTTGGGGAAAGAGATTGCCCATTCGTAGAGAAGAAACATGCTATATATAAACAAGTTATTATATAAAGGTATGTGCCTTCTGATAATAGGGGTAATCTACAATGGGCTGAGGGGAATAAATCCTAACTAAGTAATCATTTAAAAATGTTCTAAATTTGTAAGTATGAAGACAAGTGAAGAAATCTTCTTAAAGAGACTAGACAAACCATGGAATGTGGAGCATATGACTAAGACTAAGCCAAAAGATTAGTATGAATTGTAAGAATAGTGTCAGGAAGACTGAAGGCCTTGCTGAATAAGATAAGGCTCAAAAATACCAGACAACAGAAGTAACTTTAAAGATGTGTTCAAAATAAAAAGAAAGAGAAATGGTGTCAGGAAAGATGCTGTCATGTTCACAGATGACAAAGAAAGGCAACTGACTCAACATTACTCTTGGGCAAGTCATTTTCTCTCTCCATGACACAATTTCCTGCCTCCTCAACAAATGGAAAGTTTCCATCCAACTTAATCTTGTTTCTGATATTCATAAAGGAAAATAATCTTCAACCTAGGAAGGAGGGTATATATCCCAAGAAGCTTTAATCAGGATCATAGCATAGTAAAAGAAAAGTAGGTTGAATTAATAAATGGAACATCTACCATAAGTATACTGAAAAATAAAGCATGCCACAGTAACTTAATTTCTGCTGATGGGTTGATAGGAAAATGTCACTGACCATAAAGTTTCTTGATTTCAGTGAAATATGTGATTAATCCCTCAATGATATAATTCTGGATAAAACAATATTTGGAGAATTGGGAGGAACATGAGAGTGGAATTAAAATTAAATATTATTAACAGTATGCATTTTTATCATTCTAGCTGTATAATCTTGTAAGCATTGGTAAATTTGTCTGGGTCTGTTTCCTAATTGGTTTTTTAGAAATAAGCAGTTGGACATTTAATCTGAACTGATTTCCTACTCTAAAATTTAAAGATTCTAAAATTCTAGTAATTTGATATCAACATATAAAGAGACATCAGTAGATTGCAACAAGACTATGTCTTGGTTTTTCACAGTTCAAAATTTTTATAAGAAAGTTGGATGAAGATGTTGAAGACCTAGGTATGGAATTTACAGATAACACAAACCTGGATTGGGTAACTAAAATGATATACTAAAGAATTAAGAGCTTAAAAATGTCTCAAGAGATTAAAGCTTATAGTTACTTTAGTACTAGAATGAGAATTGAAAATACCTAGTTTGGCAACAGTTTGTGTATGTGAAAAAGCAATTGTGATGTCCAATTTAGTTTGAGCCAATAGTGTCATATGAGTAGAGAGAGAGAGAAAGAGAGAGAATTGCATCATATTGTCAATATGCATTGAGAACCTCAAAAAGTCATACCTTTTAATCACAAATTTCCACTTCTACTAGTTAATTCTAAGGAGACAATGAAAAATATGTTCCTAAGTATCAGCTACAAAAATATACTGAACTATTTATAATCACTTAATATTGGAAAACTAAATATTCAACAACAAGTTGAGCATATGTTTGAATAAATTGTGACAATCTATACAACGGATTTTAAAAATACCAAAAATGTTTATATCTCCATGTGGAAAGATGGTCATGATACACTGTTGAAAAAAAATACACATGTTTCCAAGACAGTGTATCTAGTATGAACTCTTTCATAAAAAATAAAAATGTGTATGTAACAAGTTGTCTCAGAATTCCATGTGTATGTATATGGGATATTTTTCAAGGTGTACATTGACTATATCCCACTCATTTGTGTTTTTATCAGTATATCACAGGGCAATGGCAGGTTGTAGTAGAGAGCTGTTGTATTTGAGCAATCCAGCATTCATTTCCCATTTTTTTTGGTAAAAGTTATCTAATTCCTTCTGGGGCCAACTCCATCCCCATCTCTAAGAGTTGGCATGTGACCCCAGCCTAAGTCAATCCGTGCCTTTCATTCCCCTGTCAAAATGATTGGTTCAGGAATTATCATTGTACTGATTTGAATATAATATTAACTTTCTGAATCTGGAAGAGAGATTCCCTTTTTGCCAAAATTTGAAGCTAAAAGGAAGCTGGCTCAAAATAAATAAATAAATAAATAATAAAAATGAAAGGAATTTGGCTCAACCTATACAGCAGCTGTCTTTCTACTGGTGTGATAGAGTATGTTCAAATGTGAAACCAACAGAGAAGTAGAGCTCAGATTTACAGAGAGAATCCAGGTCCTGAAGCTATCATTTGAGCCTCTGTATACAGCTCTATTTCGTGTCAGTTTATATCACTTCCCAACATTTTCAGTATTTTTTGAGCTTTGTTGTGGCTTGACTGTGTCCCCCAAAGTTCACGTGTTGGAAACTTAATCCCGAGTGCAACATGTTATGAGGTGGGACCTGTAAGAAGTGATTAGGTCATGAGGGCTCTGAATGAATTAATGCCATTATTGCTGTTAGTTATCTGGGGAGTGTTTCCTAATAAAAGTATGGATTTGGCCCCCTTCACTCTTCTCTCCCTTGTGTGTGCTCTCTTGCCCTTCCATCTTCCACCACGGATGATGCACCAAGAAGGCCCTCGCCAGATGTTGGACCCTCAACCTTGGACTTACCAGTTTCTAGGACTGTCAGAAATAAATCTCTATGCTTTATAAATTATCCAGTCTCAGGTATTCTACCATAGCAGCACAAAATGGAATAAGCTTCACTGAAATATGGACAGCTTCATTGAGATATGATTGAGAAATGAAAATTGTATATATTTAAGGTATGCAAAAACATCACTAATCATCAGAATATGCAAATCAAAACCATAATGAGATATTACCTCACACTTGTTAGCATGGCTATTACCAAAAAGGAAGACGATAACAAATGTTGGCAAGAATATGGAGTAAAGGGAACCCTTATATACCATAGGTGGTAATGTAAATTGGTGTGGCCATTATGGAAAATAGAATAGAGTTTTCTTAAAAGGTTAAAAATAGAATTACCATATGATCCAGCTATCCCATTTTTAGGTACATATCCAGAGGAAATGAAATCAATCTGTTGAAGAAATATTATTCACAATAACAATGATATGGAACAATTTTTGCCCATCAATGGATGAATGGATACAGAAAATATGAAGTGTGTGTGTGTGTGTGTGTGTGTGTGTGTGTGTATTGAGTCCTAAAAAAGGAGGAAAGCTTGCCATTAGTGACAACATGGACAAACATGGAGGACATTTTGCTAAATAAAATAAGCTAGATGTAGATAGACAGATACTGCATATCCTCACGTGTGGAATCTAAGAAAGTCAAATTCATAGAAACAGAAAGTAGAAGGGACTGGTAGATAGAAGAAATGGGGATATGTTGGTCAAACAGTACAAACTTTCAGTAGTAAGATGAATTAATTCTGGAAATCTTGTGTATAGCATGGTGACTGCAGTTAATGACAGTTAATAATAATGTATTATATACTTGAAATTTACTAAGATAGTAGATCTTAAGTGTTCTCACAACACCAAGAAAATGATAACCAAAGTTTCAGTTTTTAAAGGCTATAAATTTTTCTCTGGCTTTGACCATCCAAAGGGGACTTTCAGGTTCTTATACTCCTAAGTGTTCTAATAATAAAGTGGGGTGAACTGACAATAGATCTAGAGGTTAATAGTGAGCTCAGTATGAAGGATGCTGATGGGCCCTATGATCAGCTCCCCACCCCCGCCCCTTCACCAGATAAGTTGGAGTCATCTGAGACTCCAGTAAGGTAGATATTCTCATTTAAGGAGTGAGACAGAAATCTCAAGGTGGCCTCTAGAGCCAATGCCCTTAGTAGCTGTCCTGAGAGTGGAGGAAATTGCAATGGGAAGACCCTGAGGCAAGAAAGTGATCAGAGGAAAACTCTAGGTCAGTTGCTCCTGGAAGGGTGATTTTGGTTTCAAATTGATATTAATTATAACTAATAGAGTTATGTATCAGTCACTGAAGGCCCCTATGCAATGGCAATAAATATAGCTATTTTCCCCTAAGAAGACTTTTTCGTGGCTTAAGCATCACCAGAGGACTCTGATAGCTATACAGGTAGCACGTGCTATAGAGAGAAAAGCCACTGAAAGCTCTGGAGAGAAGTGGCAGTGGTGCCACCCTGATGAAGACAGAACACCTGCCAAGGGGCCTCCAGAAAGGGTTGCAGGGAAATGACACCAGTGCAGGAGAAAGCAGCACTAATGATCTCTGAGCAGCAGGCTGGTATAGACAGTGGCAGCACCCTAGATCTGAAAGAAGGGTCATAATCTTAACCTGGGGCAAAGGTAGCAGGAAAGGCACAAGCAGCAGCTGATGGACTGAGAAGGGGCAAAGCTAGGCGTCATCCAGGAATGTAGAGAATCCTAGAAAAGAGAAGAGAACCCCAGTCCTGCAGTCATGTAGCTGCTGGACAGAAAAGCTAATAAATATCTGAGTTAAATGGCAAAGTGACAATTCTGTATCTAAAAACTGGAATTTGGGGGTGTGGAATTCTGTATTATTTTATTATTCTTTTTCTTTTCTTTCTTCCTTTTTTTCTACTTCTCTCTATTTCCTATTTTTTCTATTAATAAATATAAACTGCTTATGTAACTAAAAAGTGGGTTTTTTTCCATAAAATGCTCCCCAAAAAGGTCTTAGCTTGCACTGGTGGAAATATTCCTGACCTAAAGAGTTCTACCACTGGAAATAATAGCCACACTCCAATCTTCACTGATCTGCTTACCTTGGCACACAGGTCTTACATCAACTGTAAGGGCAACATTGCTAAATTAGAGGGTGAAAGGGTTTGATGCTGACTTGTTTCAAGGGAGTAGTTGGAGTAACTGAAATGTCTAGCCTGGAGAAGAGAGCTCTCAGTGGGAAGAAGAGTAGCTGTTCCAACATAGGAGTTTACTTCATCTTTTTGAATAATCGATAATTAAATCAATGACATCTTCCTGACTAGATTATAAGCTTTTTTATGAAAGGAACTTGTGAATTGTACTTCTTTTTATCCCTTCAGGGCTTATTACCATGCTTTGCATATAATAAAGGTTCAGAAACTGTTTTGTGGTTGATTATATTTCATTCTCAGCCCTACCATAGTTCTCTATTAACAGCAGAGCCCAGGAGCTAGGAACCAAGGGAAGAACCTTCTTTCATCTGCCTGCTCTTCCAACTCACCCTTTACCCCCAGACTGCTTGACTGAGGAACTTCCTCACCTTCTTATCTCCAGTGACCTTCATCTCCAATCCACCTGGCCCGTTCATTGCTGTTCACATGGGCGCACCCCATCATTCTGCACAGTCTACCAACTGAGATTTTAAACTTGGAAATTCCAATTGCATTGTCAAACTTTCTAAGCAAATGGCCTATCAATGCCTCTAAGCTAGCATGTTAAGACTAAATTCATCATTTTATTATCCAAATTTGTTCATTGTTTTGTTTTCTGTATTTCTGGTTACTGTGCAATTATAGGCCTGTTAACTATTGTTTAAAACCTCCACGTTATTATTCTCCTAAATCCAAATGCTCAGTTGAAAAAAGCATCTTGTTTTTTTCTATTGCATCAATCTCCTATTTGAACTGTCTTCTCCATTAGCTATTTATCATACTCTCATTAGCTACTCTCTGGATTATAACATTAGCATTCTAATTCAACTCCTCACTTCCCTCTTTAGACACCAACAAATCTTTCACATTGTTCTCAGATTAGTTTTCCCAATATCCTACTCTGATTATGGTACTTCCTCACTAAAAGGCCTTCCTGACTTGCTTCAGGACTAAATAAATTCTAAATCCTCTGATTTGTTACACAAAGCTTTTAACAAATTGATCCTAATCTGTTTATACCGGCATGATTTCCAACAACGTCTATAAATCAGCCCTCTGCTTTAAACAATTTGTTCTAACCAATATCTTCTATGCTTTTCAGCCCCTCAAAGTTTCCATTGTTATTCTATCTTCAAGCCCCAAATTAAACACCACCCCTGCTTTGCAGCCTGCTCTGATCTCCCCTTCCCTGAGTCAAAAAATTGATTACTTCTCCCCCAAACTTCCATATCAGTCTCTCATGTTACTCTTACCACTCTCTCATATGAAAATATATAAATTTGGCTGATTTTCCATGACCAAGTATACATGATGTAATGTAATGAGACCTTACAGTATACATCCTGTATTAGTCATTCATTGATTGATTTAAAATATTTATTGAACACCTATTGTGTGTTAGATAATAGAGATATAGTAATCAACAAGATGGATTTGTCCTTATTTTCTTAGTGCTTAATTTTTATTGAAAGACTATTGGCAAATAAATAACAAATAGTTTATTAATTAAAATTATGATAAATACTAAAAAGAAAAAGTATACAGTGATGTATGGATATATAGAAGGTAGACATGTAAGATAATATTGTTTTATTATTCAAAATATCCTTCCTAAATGGAGCTGTATTCAGTCTGGCCTAACACTATTTGCTTGTTTAATAGAAACTATTTTTCTCAGTGTATAGCATGATTTGGCAATTATGAGTAAAAACAATTATAACAGAGGTACAAAATGGGAAACTAAATTTCCACTCTTATGCAACCATAACTGACTAGTTTAGCTGCAAACATTAGTCAAAAGTATTGCCTTTTTCTTCCTTGTTGTTTTACTCCAGAGCAGTTATTTTTTGCTGTTACCAGTTGCGCGGAGCCATCAATCACGGCCAGTAATCTCCAACAAAATAAGAGGAGCCAAACCATGAAGAGGCAAGTGATTCATCACTAAGCCTGATGCCAGCTGTAAGGGAAAAAGCCCTCTCTGACTTGGAGCTAGCAGGCACAATAGCACATTATTCCCGGAGGAGCTATGACTTGAAATTTCTGAATGGACTTACCGCCAGTCTCAGCTGGCAGCCTTCTACACATGCACAGACATATAAACTCTTCAAATATATTTTTTTACCCAGAATTGAGACTGTTCCTAGTCTTTCCGTATTCATCAAAAACAATATTAGATTCTCATTTTTGTTTGTTCCCACTGAATTAATGCTTCATACTGCAAGAGTATAAAATTCCCTTCTACTCTCTTAAACAAGAGTTTTTATTTTTTTCTTAAATAAAAGGTATCATATATATGTTGGCACCTCTTCTGAGTACATGAATATTGAGAATAATAAATTGCAGGCAATAAATGGTCACATAAATAGAAGCAAGAGAGCCACCATCACAACCACTTTTATAGTGTGACACGTGGATGAAAAAAGGATCCCTAGGACAGAAGGCAATGTTCCAGGTAAAGACTGCCCCACTGGGAATGAGATTGCCTAACAGAATTATCCATACAAAGGTTACTAGGGAAAGCTAGTTATCCTATGGTCTTGAACTGAAAGGAAAATGCAGTGAACTAATACAAGCCATTGTTGCTGTGTCTTATAATTAAATGTTGTTTACATGTCCTTGAGGACTATAAAAGGGCATATAGGAAATTTTCCACAATGAGCCATGGATGCTGCCCCTGTAAGAAGGGGTAAAGGGGAATGGAAAAATAAAATATGCTTTTCCATGTATTTTTCCCCTTTTTCCAGGGGAGGGTGGGTGGCTTGGGGAAGGATTTTTGTGGCAAGCATATTGGAGACATTGTTGAAGAACAGTTTCTCTTCATATAAAGGTTACCTTTGTAAAGCTGCCAAGGTCAGTGCTCTGGTGGGTTATCTGCCAAGTAAGTGCCAGTCGTGGAATCTATACCGCGGCAGGCATGGAGGCAGGCTTGCTCTCCCACCCTCCTTCTGAATCACCGTTCTTTGCTCCTTTGTACCAGAGTTGTCACTTTTCCCACTCTGTGCCCTCCTTTCTCATTGGTGCGATCTCTTTCCTTACATGTGAGCTGAATGTTCTGTTGTTTGCCAGGAAGCCAGGCTCACTGAATGCTGATTTCATGGAAGTCACACAAGAGAAGGAAACAGTAATTTTCCAAGTAATCTACATAAAAAGTAACCTTACAAGGCATAATGTGCTCAACTTGGCCCATGATGCATTTATGCTTTTTTAAAGAGAGGATTGTTTATATATATATATATATATATATGTGCACGTTTGTGTATGTATATATGTGATCTATGTATGTATAAGATAATATACTATATATCTATAAAATATGTATAGATTTTTCCCTTAATATATATATATAAATACACATATACCTGTATGTCTTTATTTTCATTTTTTCTTGGGTGTTTTAAATAGCTCTGTCTTTTTTTTAATCCAATGACTTATTCTTTTCTCTTTTTAAAAGAACCACAAGAAAAGTACAACTGTAAGAGAGCTGTTCAATTGCTTTAATCTCTTCTCTAGTGTATTCAAACCACCTAATATCTACTCTTTAGGGTCTGATATGGTGAAAAGATGTATTTTATTTCTTTTATCTTGACATATAAAGGTGAAAGGGACTATTCAAAAGAAGCATGTAAGTATTCATTCAAAGATATTTTCTTAATATATAAGGTATCCCCATAGTCATTTGGATATTGTACTACTTTCTGGTGTCCTAAAAGTAAAAATTTTTAGCATATGTCCTATCTAACTATGATCCTTTTAACATTCATTCCAGTTATTTTTATGTTGAGACTTTACAGGAATTAAAGGGATTAGATAATCACTTTTAGTAAACTGTGTCTTTTTTACCCTAAACAGATCCATAAGGCAAACGGTCACTCACCTGTAGATCAACTATCATTAAGGTATATGTGACTTGGTAAACTCACAGGGTAAGCACCACTTGACAGTAATGATTTGTTCTTTTACGTAGAGGAAAGGATTTTAGGGTTATATTTGAATAATACTGATAAAATATAACATTCATAGGTACAATTATTCAAAACTCTTGAAAGCACAGAGATTGCTCATAATGAAAACCACCCCTTTTTTATATCTTAATATCAATTAATCATCTATGTTGTATAAACATAAACTTTGTCAATTTTTCTCTTATGTCACACATATTAATGATGAAGAAATAAAATAAAACTACCAAAAATTATTTTACTTAATATATTAAATACTTCCATATTTTTGACACTTACCAAGAAAATCGCAGAACCAGCTAACTTCACAAGAGAGAAGAGCATAGCTGTTGAAAAACTCAATAACCAGCTGATAATAAATTGCAAGTTGTGACCAGGATAACTATTGAGAAATGAAATATCTATATTGCTAATGTGATTACATTATAAACATTTTTCATATAAGATTACACATTTTTTTCCTACTGCTTTCAGTAATGAAGCCAGTAGAAGTCATCAGAATTAAATCTGATAGGAAGTCAGATAACTCAGAATCTGTACTAGGAAATAAAGACTCCATGTAAGTACATCTGTTCAGCTCAGCTCAGATCTACAAACAACTAAGCTGTTTGGCACTCTGTTAGCAAGCTTGGCAGAGATCCAGAAGATTGAATGGAGATGAATTTCTAATGACTTCCTAACATTTAGTTGGGGGACTCTTTCCAGAAGGAGATTGAGACACAAGAATTACAATTACGGAATGAGGGAATCGGGTACTTTAGGCTTTTCCCTGTTAGGATGGAAATATATAAAGTCAGTTCTCAGCAGACATGAGATTCTGCCATTAGACTTAAATGAAAATAAAGGAGTTGTCAATAGATATTCTTCAATATAAATTTAGAATGTTAGAGTTTTTATTGAACAAAGAGCATTCATGTTGGGCATCTTCTGAGAATCCTTCAAATATTTAAAGATGGCTATTTTCCTAAATCTTCTCAGGTCTAAGTTATGGATTTTCCTTTCTGAATAATTCCAAATAGAAATCACATTGCTATTTGATGGTATTTGGTCCTATGCTATGAATCTCTAGGTGGTCACATGTTCAATTTTAACAAGGTGAAATATCATGTGCTAGATTAAATATCTCTTGCCCAGTTGTATATTTTGGAATGTTGTTTTAAAATAAGAATCATCATCAATAATGAATTCTAGAATGAGAATATCTTTCCCTTTTTTCCCTTAAATTTTTCCTTAAATTAGATTAGTCATGTTCTCCCAAAGTCTTGACTCCAGTGCATTCTCTGCTTGTTTCTTCCAGATCCAGCTGCAGCTAACTGTCTTTATCTATGCTGTCCAATATGGAAATCACTAGCCATAGGAGGCTACCCAGCACCTGAAATGTATCTAGTCTGAGTTGACTTTTGATATAAATATAAGATACATGCTGGTCGTGAGGATACAACATGAAAATGAATGAAAATATCTCCATAAGTTTTTATGTGAATCACATGTTGAAATAATATTCTAGATTTGTTGTGTTAAAAATTATACCATTAAAATTATTTTCACCTGTATGTTTTTACTTTTAAAAAAATGTGATTACTAGAAAATTTGACATTATATATGTAACTCACATTATGCATCTATTAGACAGTGCTAGCCTATATACCTAGCAGGCAATATAGCTGCAAATCCTAAGCAAATCACAGGATTTACCCAGCCCAGTTTGTATGTTTTATGCAGTCTACAGAAGATCTTTCACCTGGGAGAATATATGAGAATCATGTTAGGCAGAGTTGCTTGGCATTCAAAAGGTGGCCCTCAACATCAGCAGTACTGCTATAATCACCAGGGAAGAAGGGTCCTCAATGACTGAGGTGATGGGCAAAATCATTGATTTACACAAAACCTCAAATTGAAAAGGGGATCTGGGACAACAAGCACATCACAAACCAGGACTAGAGTTCATTATATGGAAATATTCTCTTTAAAATGTAATATATAAAACCACAAAATTATCTGAATATTAAGCCCATAATTTCTTACTCTCATAGAGACCTTTGTCCATTTCTGGCTTCTATAGTTTAAAAATGGAGTCATACAAGGTCTTTCTATTGTTTGGGTGTCTATATCACTAAACATTTGGTGAATGAAGTATTAATACATTTTACAAGTGATTTTGTTCTTTTTAGTTTTAACACCTTTATATTTCCTTATGCCTTTTATTGACCCCGAGATAAAATTGGCAATCCCCTTCTCTGTGTCTCACAGCACTTGTTCATCTACTTGTCACTATATGATAGTATTATCAATTCATAAAAAATATTAGCCTAAGAAAAAAATTCTTTTCATAAGGACTGATTTTGACTAAGTATTACATTTTCTTTCTACATAAGTAAAAACTTAGCAAATAACTAGTTTATGTTGAATTCTAAAAGATATACATAGTATCTTTAAGCTAACAGCTTTTTATACTTATTTAAACCATATCACAACTCTGTACGTAAGTATTGCCCTCATTTTACAGATGAGAAAACTGAAGCCCAGAGATGGTATGGTATTAGCTCTTATCCACACAGCCTTTCTGATTCCAAAGTAGTTCCTTTTAGTTATGTAACTGCATTGCCTTTCAGTGCATGAATTATGTACACAAAAGCCAGATGGCACATGGGTTCTAAATTTGCAAAACATTTCATCTGCCTAGTGAAAAGTGTGAACAAGAAGAGAAGGACATGATTAGTCACCCTTTAATATAAAATGTTGGGTTGCACTAGAGGCATTCTTTCCTCCAAACACAGAACAAGAACCTTGACAAAAATATGTAGCTCAAGTAAACATGGGGTATTAACAGAATAACAAATCTATGAACCAAGAGAATATAATGCAGTTTAAAAGCATGAAACTACAGATAACTTATCAATTTAAAAATTTCTATTTCTCTTTTATTATCAAGGACTTTGGAAAGTATTTATTTCTGTCTATATACTTCTAAAATATTTATATATGACCACAAATACTAATGTATAAATTTCATACAATCTTGTCTTTAAAGCCTTTTATGCCTTTTTTTTTTTGGTTTGAGAATTTCTACTAAAATTGATTTAGACTTCCACTGCTTCACTTGACTAGCCTTAAAAATTGTTTTTAATTGACTTAGAATGCTTGAATTATTTCTTTCAGCCATGGAGTACATCTGTTGTAAGTGTATAAAGTCAGGGGTAATTAACAGAAAGTATTAGGATGGAATTTCATTGGAACCATTAGGGACTGTTTTGATGATTCTTTGAATAATTTGCTCTTTTGAACAAATATACCTGGCTTAGTATAAATTAACAGCTGGTCAGTGCATAACACAATAAAATCATAACATGTTCCACCCACAAACTAACAGATTGAATTTTAGGTACTGAAAAAAGACAGTCAAACTAAGTAATTAATTTTTTAATGTTGGGAAAAAATAGCATCTTTTGTAAAGATTGTATTAATGTGCTTTTAAAGTAAATAAAATTAAAATTGATATATGTACACTTCGTATGAAACCAAAGAAGACCTCATATAGCCAATGCAATCTGAAGCAAAAAGAACAAATTGGAAGGCATCCGTCTATCAGACTACAAGCTTTACTACAAGGCTATAGTAAGCAAAACAGTATGGTACTGGCACAAGAACTGAGATATAGACCTTTGGAACAAGACTGAGAACCCACATATAAAACCATCCCTCATATTGTCATCTAATCTTTGACATAGCAAACAAAAATATACATTGTAGAAAATAATCTCTATTCAATAAGTGGTTCTGGGAAAATGATAACCACATGCAGAAGATTGAAACTGGATCCTCACCCCTCACCTCTTAACCCAAAGCAATCATAGCAGCAACAAAAATAAATAAATGGGACCTGATCAAATTTAAAAGCTTCTGCACAGACAAGGAAACTATCATTAGAGTGAATAGACAACCTACAAAATGGGAGCAAATATTTGCATGCTGCACATCTGATAGAGGGTTGATAATAATCTATATAGAACTTAAGAAAATTAACAAGAAAAAATCAAATAACCTCATCAAAAAATGGGCAAAAGACATGAACTGAAACTTTTCAAAAGAAGACAGAATAATGGCCAGCAAACATATAAAAAAGTGCTCAACATCTCTAATCATTAGGGAAATGCAAATCAAAACTAAAATGAGATATAACCTAACTCCAGTGAGAATGGCCTCTATCAAAAAGTCCCAAAATAACAAATGCTGGCATGGATGTGGAGAGACTGAAACACTCTTACACTGTTCGTGGAACTGCAAATTATTACAACCCCTGTGTAAAGTAATTTGGAGATACCGCAAAGAGCTAAAAATAGAAATACCATTTGATGTAGCAATCCCACTACTAGGCATCTTTCCAAAGGAAAAAAAGACATTCTATAATAAAGACATCTGCACTCAAATGTTTATGAAAGCACAATTCACAATTGCAAAGATATAGCAACAACCCAAGTGCCCATCAATAGATGAGTGGATTAATAAAATGTGGTATATGTATACTATGGAATACTACTCAACTACAAAAAATGATGGTGATCTAGCACCTCTTATATTATCCTGGATAGAGATTGAGGCCATCCTTCAAAGTGAAGTATCACAAGGATGGAAAAATATACACCACTTGTACTCATCATCAAACTGGTACTAACTGATCAACACGAAGGTGCTCACATGGTACTAATACTCATTGGGTGTCGGTCAGGTAAAGGTGGTGGGGTGGGTAAACCCACAACTAATGGAGAGGGGCACACTGTATGGGGGAAGGACACACTTCTGGCCCTGGCTTGAGCAAGGCAAATGCATTTGATGTAACCAAAATATTCGTACCACCATAATATCCTGAATTTAAAAAAAATAAATAAATAAAACATAAATTAAAAGAAAGTAAATATTTAGTTCACTTGAAATCCACCCTAATATAAGGTATGGATGCAACTTCTGTTTTTTCAGATGGTTGTCCAGTTGTCACAACCCCATTTGAACAATAATTCATCTTTTTAATCTACCATTTGAGGTGCTATATTTATCATATATTAAGTTCCCATATGAAATTGGGTTCTTTATTGGGTGGGTCCAGGATTAGCCTTGCCTCTAATTCTTGGAAGAAAATAAGATTAAAGGAAGATCATGAAAACAGTTTGTGTGGTGCGTTTCAGTTGCTGCAGACAAGGGATTTAGAACAGGTATGTCCTTCACCATTTTTGGAGGTTGGCAAATGTGAGGTCTTCTGTGATTTCTACCTTTATTTTCACTGTACTGCTTTGCCAGCACTCTTACCACTTTTGGGTTTATGAGGTTTGATGCTGTTTAATTTTATAAAACAATTGGTATTTGCACTTTTCATTTTTATTTTCTATATTACATTTCAATAGTTTAGAGGCAAAGAAAAAGGGAAATACCTGAATTTACATGACCATAATTAAAAGTATATTTAATTTTCTGTATCTTTATGTTTCACATGTATCTCCTGGAGGCAATTTATAAGCCAACAATTTCTTTTAACTATGTGAGTTAAGTTAATCTACTTACATTTATTGGGAATACAGATATGTTTAACCTAATTTCTTTCCTGTCTTCTTGCCTTCTTGTGTCATTTTTTAAACTGCAGTTTTCCTACTCTACTGACTTGGATGTTATGTATTCTATTTTATTATTAATAGGTAATCTTTAAAAATAGCATACATATTTAATATGATAAGATCAAAATTAATCAGTGCCTGCCTTCTTTTTAACATATACAATATACAGGACTTTAACTCCTATAGCAAAATTCCTGTCTAATGTAACACAGTTTTCCACTAAAAAGTTTTATCTAGTTGTTTACTAACCCCATAAATTAAAAATTATGGTTAATCACTTGATGCTAACCCACATGTTTTTCCATTTGCATCTTAGACTTTCTTTAGTCTAAGATAGATTTTTCTTCTATCTGTAATATTTCTTTGTAAGAATGTGTGCTTGTAATAAACTTATTTTGTTTGCTTGAAAATGTTTCTCTCGTTCTTGAGTTTGCTGAGTCAACAATTCCAGGTTCATAGTTCTTTTCTCTAAGCTCTATTATGATAATACTTTAACATATTCTGACTTTTATTTTTGCTTTTGAAAGACCTGCAGTGACTCTAACAGTGCATTATAGGTAAGCTATCTTTCCTCTCTAGTTGTTTTTAATATTAATATCTTCTTGTTATCTTTGGAATTTTGCAGTTTGCTAAGCATATCTAGAATTGGATTTATTTTTATTTATCCTTATGGGATTTGGGATACTTTCTGGATCTGCCAATGCATGTATTTCCTTAATTCTGGGAGATTCTCAGTCATTTTTCAAATGTTATTTCTTCCCATTCTTGCATTTCTGTTCTTCTGGAACTCTGATTAGATGTATGCTACTCTTTATCATTATAGCCTTTATGTATTCTAACTTATCTTTTCTACTTTCTTTTTCTTTGTATATCTTTACTGAATTTAAATAATCTCTTTAAATCTATCCTACAGTTTCAATGATTATATTTTTTTTAAATTTCTGAATGTTCTGGCTCATTCTTTAGATTTTCTTTGTTATTTTAAATCTTACTACTTGCTTATTTTTCTGGTTTCATATTCTTCAACTTTCCACTCATAAATCATTTTATAATCCATTTTTGATTATTATAATACCTGCACCATTGAGGGTCTAAATTTGCTATACGTTTCTTCTTGCTCACAGTAGCTTATCTCCTTTTGTGTTTTGAAATGTTGAATTTTTAGATCATTTTTCATTCTGGTCTGCATCTAAGAAAATTGTGTTGGATTGTAGACAAGGGTGAATTATTTCAATGAAAAGTTGTTGTTGTTAGCCTATCTTTCTCTTATCTTTCCTATTTTTCCACCCCCTTATCTCTCCTTGTTATTCTCTCAGTAATTTCCTTAGATCTACTTTCCAAGTCATTAACTCCTTTTTGCAGCTGTTTAATCTGCTCTCTAAACAACCTATTGAGTTTATTATAAAGTAAATGACTATTATTTTTCATTTATAGAAATTCGTTGGTTATGTTTCAAATGCTCCTGTTCTATTTTCACACTACCTAGGTCTTATCACACTGCCCATTTTGTTTCTATTATTTTTAATTCCTTTTCTGCATTTTAAACAAAATATTAGTATATATTTATTTTATATATAAATCCATAGACTAGAAGTTTCTCTTGAAACATTGTTGTCTTTTTCAGTGAGGTAACTCCTACTCTGTAATTATTTAAGAAATCATGGGGAAAAAAAGAGTTAAATAATAGTTGAAGAATTGCCTCTCCTATTACTATTTTGCTTCTGAATTTACTGAAAGCTGAATTACTTTATAATACTGAAATATTATAGTATAGCATAGTATAGCAGAAAGCTGAATTACTTTATAATAATACCTCATTCTCTCATCAGCTAGATAACACCCACAATCTTTCACCTACATTTCTTGGCCAATTCCTGATTGTAGGACAGTACAATATTTAAGCTTTCACTGATCAAGCTGGATGTTTTGTGGTACTACCACAATCGTACTTGAACACAGCTTTACCATTGCCCCGGTGTCTCTGGTTATCACTTATAGCGTCAGTGTAAACTGCTTCAGATTCTAATTGTAGCTCCTAATTATCTTATATAGTGAATAACACTTTATAAAGTTTTATCTGTCACAGCACCATGTCCAGATTCTCTTCTATTTATACAAATGGCTTAATCAATTTCACTAGTGTATAAATAGGAAACTCATAGTGCAACATAACATTTGTATCTTATTTATAGCTATTGTACTAAAATCAAACTTCACAGCCAATCTAATGAATCACATGTGATCCTACAAAGTGCCTGCAATTGTCCTTTTTAAAATCATGTTGATCCATGAAGAGTTTGAAACATATCAACCTTACAATACATTCCTAAGTGAAGTCATATCTCAACCATCATAGTTTTTGTAGTCATTCAAAATAATACTTTAAAAAAACTTTTAAAATGGTATTAAAGGATTATATTCATATGAGATGATGTCTAGAAATTTTTCCTTTAGTTATTCCACAGTATCCAATATTATCATGCAACTAGCTTTATCTCCAAAAATTTTCATGTTTCAATTTACAACTAAATCTTTCCAAGGCCAGCATATGACTGTATGTCACAATTTTTCCCAAAGCAGAAAATTATGCCTACATTATGTGCTTAGTAACACCACTTTCTTTTACTCATTTTTGTATGGCTTGGACTATTTGTTGGGTAGACCTCACTCCCACTTTAATATTGTGGAGACATCTTGTAATATATATTTTTTTTGCAGATATTGTCAATAAAACAGTCTGACTTTCTTGGTGCTTCAGCATCCACCAAGTTTAAAGTAAGACATATGTTTTTGCATGTTTCATTGTGTTAACACACTCTCCATCAGTCATTCCTAGTTGTATTGCCCCAACAATGCCCATTCAAAGAAATACATCAAGAGGGCTACAGAGGCTCCATTGTTTGCTGGGACATCAGGTTCATTAACACAATCTACTGCAAACAAAAATTACAAAGGAACTGTGTATCTTAGAACTAGTCAGCTGGAAAGAGATGTTTTAACTGTACCATCCATTATTCACTTGTATCCATTACTTTATCATAGAAACCAACTTCTCTTCTGAGAGAGTATGTGGAAATTCCACCCACTGTGGTAGCTTTCTATCTATTGTCAACCACCAAAGGTATGAACATAGAGTGTAAAGATTTTGTTTCACTGATCACTGTGACCATCTTTGTCGTGTCATCTGACTGTACTACAATAAAGCCGTCCACAAATCTGACCAGTTTTCCAGCAAATTTTCCTGGTTTTCTCTGGCTGAAGTTCACAGCCACATTTCCAGGCTTTGCCTCCACTTTCTGCATAACTTTCACCTCCATGAGTGGGTATACAAGATCTCACCTGGTAGACAGAGAGTTAGCCCTTAGTGGATGGAGTCACAGGAACCTCCCTGTAATCTATTTAAATATAATTTTTAAGGTCTTTTGAATTGTTCTGATATTTCTGATTCTTGTGGCAAAAATTCTCCTTTTTTAATTTGATAACTCTTTCTTATAGTTGTTTGTTTTCTTCTGTTGTGTGTAGTTTTCAATTAAGAGCATAGCTTGAATGCATGAGCATGTATGCCTGTGTGTGTGTGTGTGTGTGTGTGTGTGTAAGAGAAAAAGAGAGAGTGTATGTCCCATGGAATTGAGTTGTGGAAATGTCCATGCAGGAGTGGTTTCAAAAATCTTGGACCCGTTTTTATATTAATATTCTTTCTTATTTCTAATCTTCTACTGGGGTTACTCCCGCTGATCCATCATTGCTGAATATGAAACATCACTATCTTCACATTTGATTTCAATCTTGTTTAAGCTTGTGCCAACCAGGAACTGAGTTTGGATTATAATCTTCAATCAGAGATGTGTGGTACTCTGAAAAAGAGAAAAGAAATAGAGAAAGAGAGAAGGAGGAGAAGGAGGAAGAAGAAAAGGAGAAAAGGAAGGAAAGAAGGAGGAAAGGAGAGAGGGAAGGAAGATTATTAAATAGATCTTTCCTCTGGAAAGAAAAGATCTATTTAATAATAGTCACTGATTTATCTTTACGTAATAATGAGTAATGACCTGAATAGTTAGTAGGCTCCTCTTGTATACTACATAGAGATAGTAGAGGCTGTTTTTATAGATTGTGAGCTTTAAAGAATAGGTGCATTCTCTGGCCCCAGCTCACCTTGATCCAGGCTCTCTTTCCCAGGTGATAATTAAAACTCCAGCCCTTGCTTCTCAAATACCACAAGTCACATTGGTATCAGTACTTATTTATTAATTTGCTTTGATTTCTCTTTTTCTCTGGCA
This sequence comes from Cheirogaleus medius, assembly GCA_008086735.1. Lineage (NCBI taxonomy): Eukaryota > Metazoa > Chordata > Mammalia > Primates > Cheirogaleidae > Cheirogaleus > Cheirogaleus medius. Next base: position 21,460,461 of record VBSM01003176.1, on the reverse strand, counting down.
TTTGGAATTTACCTCTCTCTTGAGTTCAACTCTGTGTTTTTTTACTTTTTAAATTTTTACTGCTATTGTTTCTAAAATGATTTATCATTTACTATATGATTATTTTTTGTGAAAATATTTTAGCATTTATTATGGATTTATTGACAGAGTACAAAGTTTTCAGGATTCAAATGTTGACATTAAGGAGAAAGGTAAAATCAGATAACAAAAAATAAAAACAAGACTCGCAAAGCACTGTTATTATTTACAATTTGATAAAATCTTCCATTTGTCTAGAATAGGGAATTTTTCTTCAATGGATAATAAAATCAAGCACCATCTCAATCATTTTAGAATTTGATGCTAAGTTTCCATTAGATCTGATCTGGATTGCAACTATTTTCCAAGAAAACTTTCCAATTATGCTGCCATTTTGTTTTATTTTAAGTGCTTCTCCAGGTTTTCCGCTTTTTTTCATTATTTCTTATTTTTTTTCTTTAGCATGTTTCCTTTTTCAAATATGAATATTGTCAGCTTTTTCTGAATACAATTCACTCTTAAGTGGACCTAATAGATTCTTATAATAATATTATGTGTTTGCTAACTTTGTATTTTAACATTAACCTACTGATTTATGACTGAAATTCAAAAAGCGAGGGGATGGTCAGAGAAATGTGGTAGGAAGAGATCATCAAACCTGCCCCTTCAACACACACACATGCCCACATACACACACACACACATGCCCACAGCACACACACACATGCCCACATGCACACACATGTGCATACATTCACAAATAACAGAACATAAAAAGGCTTGCCAAGCTCAACTCTGTTTTATTCAAAGTCAAAGGGGGAAAAAGCAATATAAAATTAAAACAAATTTACTATCACGGTGAAATAGGTCATCAAATATCCACTTCTCAGTTTGTCTCCTTGGCCTATTTCCCCACGGTAAAATTAGTCATCTGACTGAAGAATAAATGGAACCCATAAGATTTCTTTAAACTGACTCCAGTGTTATAAAATCATGAGTAGAGAGTTGTAGCAATCACTTTAATATATTTTCTGCTGCAGAAAGGGAAGAACCCTCAGGCTGGGGCAGCAGGCTTGAGACACCGAGCATTTAATTCACTAACTTTCTGCACTTGAAGCCTTTGTCTTTAATAACTGTTAATATACTTTTCAACCTCTTTCTTTGTTTTCTCATTTTATTACCTTATTTCATCATTGGGTATTTTTGGGGGGAGGATTGTTTTTAGGATTTTTTAAAATCTGCAATAGGTTCTAATGTCTCCGACTGTATCATTTTGGTTGACTCCTCCCAGAGCCTTTAAAGTTTTACATTATTCATGATACCTGTCCTCTTGTGAGTCTGGCAACTATAACTTTATACTTGCTAAGAGTGTGAGTGTTAAGGATTCTCATTTGTTTGTCAATGTGCAGGTCCTCCCTTCAATGGGGGGATGCAGGAGGCTGGGGACGCGGGCTTGTAAACAGTCACAATTCTGCAGTTGAGAATGATAAAGGAGAAGGAAAGGAATACAGGGGTGCTGTGGGAACAACAGGATCACCAACTTAATTGTATCTCTTTAGTTTAAATCAAGAATCTGCTCATCTTTAACTTTAAGTGGGAGTTTAAAAATGATATTATCTTAATCTTAAAACCCAAAGGTTTCCCTACTACTATCCTTCAAATTCTTGCTTCATTAATTATCCTTTTTTTAAAAAAAATTTAGCTTCTTTTTCTCCAGTGACTCCTTCTGCTTAGTCTGCGAAAATGCTTAATAGTTCCTGTCCTAAAAAACAAACAAACAAACAAATAGAAATCTATTAATCAAATCTCCCTCTTGTTCTTCTCTCATTCTCTTCCTGTTTTCTTTAAAATTCTTGACATAGGTCTACATTTCTGCCTCCACTTCCTTAACTCTGCAACACTCATCAGTGTACTGAAATCTGACCTCCACTCTCCATGTGCTACCTAAACTTTTTTGTCAAAAGTCAACAACCATGGCATTCTAAATTAATGCCCAGTGACCTTTCCTAAATCCTTCCTCTGCTTGACATCAGGTGGAATTTGACAATGTTGAAAATATCTTTCCCTTCACTTCTAGCCCTCAATTCTGGTCTACTTAGCCACCTAGGGTTTGGAACTTGGACTAAAGCCATTTATATCCTTTGCCCAATATTCTATCGAGTTCCTAATCTTTTTCTTATTGATTTGAATGAGATCTTTCTCTCTCTCTCTTTTTATTTTGTGGTAATATTTAGTCACATAATTTTGTTTAATACATTTCTACACAAGACTGAATTTAAGTCTCTATAACATTTTCAATTACAGTAATGACACCTTAATAAATTGTACATTAACAAAATCTTCATATTTGCTTTAAAAATCATTTATCAAATGCTAACTTCCAGATTTTCTGGGTAATTAGGGATGCAGATTGCTATACATCTGGCATCACAATTAAATTCTGATTTTTAAAAGTATATAAAATGTCTCTCAAATTATTCCACGTTTCATGCCAGAAAATTTTGTTTTACCCTTTTTTAAGTTATTAAGTTTATAAACTGCTAGACTTTCTACCCAAATGTGGGAAAACTGACTGAAGATGCAAACCACAATAAAATAATTACATGAAAAGAACAAATGTAAAACAAAGTTGTAGCTGGCAGCACTTAAAATTGGTAATTTGTATTTTTTAAAAAGTTGCACAACTGCAAGATGATTCACTACTGATTAATTCTTAAGTGGTTTTATTTAAGAGGAAACAATATATTTAATAAATTGCAATCCTGTAGACAATTCTAAGTTTGATTAATTAAAATGTAATTATGTAACTCAATTTGCTCTTTGAACTGCATTCTGCTAATATCTGCCTTTAACTTAAACATTAACATATTTTATCTTTCCTACTATGTAGAAGTCTATTTTCTCTGGGAAAAGATGGAAGAACATGAGATCATGGTCTATCTTCAGAGAATATTTTTACTGCTTGATTATATTTCTTGGTTCTACATTTACATTTAAGACTTTGTAACAAGTAAATTATGTGGTTTGAAATTTAAGAATATATGAACAGAGAAACATCTATTGAGGAAAATAAAGAGATCCAGACTAGAAGGAAACAAAACAAATTAAAACAGAGCTAGTTGTGTAACTCTAGAGAACTTAATACAAAGTAAATCAACTTTGAACTCAGTTAAATTTGGCATCTGGATACAAAATGTTTATCAGCGTTGCCTATGTAGATGACTGTTAAGGGATGAACAGCCTTTGCAAAATCCGTATGTGTCCTTGATATGCATGTTTGGTACACTGAATCCCATGGTAACCATCCTCTCTTCTGCAGGGTTTTGTTTCCTGTGTCATCGTCCATCTCTGTATTACCCATCTCACAAAACCCAGATTTCTGGCCGAATATGCCTGCATTTTTGTCTCTCCAGAGACAGATCCTCATGTCCTCTCAGTTTTTCAAGCATCTTGAAAAGACAAGAAAACCTATAAATCAGGAAGATGATGCTTAATTTGAAGGGCGCTCAGGGAAAGATCTATGTACTTCATACCATTCATCTATGCAGACTTTATGATATATGTGTAGACAACGCAGTTGTGCTATAGTTTCTCCTTGGAGGAATTCTTCAAGGCATATTGCACATTCTCTAGCATCTTTACTCAATACATCCTCACTGTAGGTTATTCTCGGCTTTGTTAAACACATCACAAGATGCAAATCCACCAAGCATGTGCAGCGAAAGGTGAGCTTGTAAGGAGTGGATCACCAGGCATGACCTGCCAGGGGCTCCTGCCTAAGGGCCAGTCCCTGCCAACACTGTGGTCCTGGGGACTGCTGTGTGTTCTTAGAATCTTACATGAGTTGCTGATACTTCCTTGTGATCTGCCAATGGGATGGAAAAATCTTTTATTATTTGTAAGAGAGAAAAATCCATAAGATAGAAGGAGGCTGGAGCTCTGGATGAATATGTACAAGAGCTACTACTGGGAATGCATACATTGGACTATAATGTGACAGAGATTTTAACATTTATTAAATTAAGCCATTGAAATTTGGGTTTTATGTGCTACAGCAGTTTTCATTACCTTATCTATCAGGAGAGAATAAGATCACCTAGAGACAGAGTAGAGACAGAAGGGAAGTGAACCAAGAACTTTAACATTTTGTAGTCAAATAGTAGAGGATGAAAATCCCAAAAAAAATGTTGATTAATAGTTCCCAAAGAGATAAGAGTAAAATCAAGTAAATGTGATATTACTGTGATCAAGGGAAAAAAGTATTTCAAGAAGGTAGGAATCATTAATTGGGTCAAAGTTGGTAGCAGTCAAGAAAAACTATTATGGTGTTCATTGGAGTTAGCAACATGGAAGACGTTAATTTTAGCAAAATCCAATTATAGAGAAAATGAGTAAGACTTGAATGTGAATGAGAAATTATATGGGAGAAAATCATGGGTGAAAGAGATGTGCGGTTCAAGAAGGGTTTGCTTAATTTCTTTTAAACTTGGGAAAAATATTATCCCAGTCTTAAAAAAAATTAATGCTGAAGGCAAAATATATTAATAATAATGAGAGATAGGTGGAAGAAACGGAAGACCTAGAGCAAGAAATGTTATCTGGGTGAATATAGAGATGTTAGTCTTTGACAGGGACAGAGCAGTGTGTGTTCTTCACTAAAAGAAAAAAGATGGAAGACAGAATGGGTGCAACTAGAATTACTTTTGGAAATATAGTAGAGCAAAGTTGAGGCAGCTCCAAATGGTGGCTTCAGTTTCTTTTTCGGAAGTTTTCTGACGAGAATTTAGGATGTGAGAGTGGAGACTGGATAAGATATTTAAGGATAGTGGAAAAGAAACAGAATAGTTGTGCATAGTGGAAGAACAAGCTGACTTGAGAAATGAGATCAGGTTTTTTGTATAGTTGGAATACATTTGAGTTTGATGATTATAAATTTATAGTAAACTTATTTACTTTGGTTTTGGTTTGGTTTGGTTTTTCTTGTAGTATCTGTCACCTAAAGGCATAAATAAGTGGGATAATTGGGTTTATCCTGGTTTGGAGTTTAGCCTAACAAAGGGAAGTGAACTGAGGATATTGCAATAGGAAACTTAAGGTGATAGATTTTAGAGAGTAAGAGAAGGGAAGGGATAGGAATAGGGAGGGAAGTGAAGACAGGAGAGGTCTGGCAGGTGGAAAGAAAAGTGGGGATAAATGGACTAGAAATCACAATTGTGTGGAAACACAATCTCAATATATTTAGTTAAATAAAGAAGTCGGAAGGGCCGGGCGTGGTGGCTCACGCCTGTAATCCTAGCACTCTGGGAGGCCG
>VBSM01003176.1:21432132-21454810 GCA_008086735.1 Cheirogaleus medius | reverse complement strand
AAGTATCAATTGCAATTCAAGAGCAGGTTGTTCAAATTAGTGCTTTTGGAGGCAAAGTGGCTTTAAATGAAGAAAAGTCCTGTGGTCTTCATGGAATGTGTACTAATGTAGAATGGGAGTGAAAATTATGGGAAAAGTGGAAGTGTATTAGTTGAGCTAGGAATGGTTTCTACATTCATAGAGTCAGACGAACACCAGGGCTATGCTGAGGAAATATTAATACAAAATACTATGAGAGCATTTGAAATTGTATGTGTGATTACTTAATATAGTTTTAATCACTGTAAATAATCCAGTACTTCTTTGTCACCATGAGTATAGAAACCATGTCTATTTTGTTTATTGTTGTAGCTCCAACATCTAGCACAGTTCCTGGCACATAGAAGGGGCTTAATGAATGGGAAGGAAGGAAGGGGGGAGAAGAGGAGGGGAGGGAGGGAGTCGGTAGCCACCCTCCAAGATGACTCCCAGTGAACCTTGCTGCTGGTATTCTTATCCTTGTCTAGTCACTTCTCACATTGTACCAGGGTTTGTCTGTATGACCAAAAGACCAAAAGACTACGGTAGAAGTGAAAGAGTGTCATTTCTGAGAGTAGTTTATAAAGGCTTACTGCATTCATTTTGGACCACTTGCACTGGGGGAAGTCATGTGATGATCAGCACATGGTGAGGAACAAAAGCCTACTGCCAACAGCCATGTGATTGAACTCGGAGGCAAATCCTCCAGTCCCACTTGAGTCTTCAGAGACTTAAGTCTGCTTGGCCAACAGCTTGACTGTAACCCCACCCCATGAAAGACCCTGAGCCAGAATCACTCAGCAAAGCCACTTCTGGATTCCTAATCCTCAGAAACTATGTGAGACAATAATGTTAGTTGACTTAAGCTGATACATTTTTGGTAATTTGTTATTCAGTAACAGATAACTAACACAGATTGTAAGCTGTTATTGCTGAATATTTCAGAATTTATTCCCTTTACTAACTTTCCCCCATTTGTGCAGAGAATCAATAATAATGCCTCCTCTCCTTCTATATTATAATAATTTTAAGAGTCTGATATATCTAATTTAGAAATCAGAAATCACGAGTATGAATTTTATGTTCAAAGTTATAAAATACCACTAAACTATGCCTTAATAGCTTACTTTCTCATTTTGTGAGATACTCTGTAGGCTGATACAGAAGGTGTAGAGAATTTCAACATTGCAATGATTTCCCAATCCACATTGGATTATTGCCATATTTGGCATGGTGTTCAATTTTCCTCATGAGCAAAGCAAGACAGTGTAAGTCATAATTGACAGAAGCCAGAAAATGCACTTTCAGCATAGGGTGGCTCCACTAGTGCTTAGTTTTTTTCATTCCACTTCTACTTCATTCTAAGTAATTAAAGCCTCAATGATAACAAATTCAAAAATAAATTGGGGACTTAACTTTAGGGGTAATTAACATTGGATGTCATATAATTTCTGATTAAGTCAAGTATAGATGGTGTTGCTTAAAAAAACAAAGCACTACATGATAGAACCTATTAAAATAAATTATATTTAAAATTTGCTATATTTGTCAGAAAAGACAAATGAATTGAAGAAATATTGCCTGTAATTTTTAAAATGGGAATATCCATTTTCAACAGATATATTAGACAATAATTTCAGAATAAAATTTTTAATGAATATTAAATTAAGAAACAAGTAAATTTTAACAAAATAACAGCTACTTTATAAAATATAACCTTATTATATGGGGTTTCCCACCATTATCTGTATAAAAAATATAGTGACATGCAGCAAACAAAATTTTAGGTATCACTATTGTTTCCTCTACATACACAAAATGTCTAATGTCTTCTTTGTATCTTACTTAAGGATAATACATTGTACAAATATAGACCTATCTTCATTTATAAAATTGAGTGAATACTACAGGATTGTTATATATTTTCTGCCTAATTTCTCATATTTGTGAAAAATATGATAATGATAATCATATATATTTTATATAATATGTTCTAACATATATCTAATTATCAGAAAAGTTTATACATATTTTATGTAGTATTATTCTATGTTATAGTAATATATTATGATCTAGTTTATATTTGTTTTATAAAATAGATATATGACATTCACTTCTTTGGTTAGATTTGACTCATGAGAGAGATTACTTTGAAGCACAATTAGCATTGTGAAATTTGTTCAAAATCATTTCAACACACATTTAAACTTGTTCTTGTTCACCCACAATGTAGGCCTGCTTCATTGTACTTTGCAACTCATCTATCCTGAATGACAGCTTGAAAAGATCAACACATCAGACAGGATAATAGAAGGCCCATAATTCTTAATCAAAAACCCAATTCCATAATATAGAGCACACTCTTGGGTATATCCAACAACCACTTCTGAAAAAAAATTTAAACAAAAGCATTATGAGAATAACTGCCAAAGCTATAAATGGTCTTAATTCCTTATATGTATTCATGTTTGCACTAAAGACCCACATTCCCACACTAAATGTATAGAGAGCAAAAATGTAATGGATGCACACATATACAATGTATGTTTCACCTAATGTCCAACTGGCTGATTTCAACCAGTATTTATTAAATTAGAGGCTTCTAGAAGAGCACAAACATCTCTCATGCTTCTTGGTACCTCCCTTCTCCTCCCATTCAGTGGGTGTCTAGTACAATGTACAAGGCAAGTGCTTAATAAATATTTTTATTTGAATTGACAATGGCTATGTGAACATCTTTTTCTCAATCTTCTGGTAGTTTTTTATTAGATGCTAGGCCTTTTTTGTGTGTTAACTGGGTTAGAGATATACCGTAATTATACTTATTTATATACCCAATGCTAAATAGTACTTTAAATATATTTCTTTTGCCAAGAAATCTCATGAAGATAGAGATACAATAACTTAACCATTAAGTGAAGAACACTCAAGTGAATGCAGAAAAATATTTTTAATGGATTTTGGCTCCACCAAATATAAAAATACCATTTAGGTAGATTACCAAGTCTGGCTATTTGTTCAAGAGGGCTCTCAATACCCTCGACTGAGGCACTAGATGTAGGCTCACACATAAGACAGGATCAGCCAACGCAACTCATCAAGCAGCCGACCATGAAGCTGTGCTCCCCTAGTGGTGTCTGAAGAGTAGCCCAGTCCCCTGCTTGCTTCCTTTCTTGGTGCTCCCAATCATAAATGCACCCTTATTAATTTTAATTATTGTACTGAAAATTTACTAAGAAAAATAGACAACATTTAATAATTTAAAACAAGAGGAAATTTCAATTTTTTGTAATACCAGAAAGATTATACATTCTAGTAACTTTGTCTTCCTTTCTTGGGGAGCTTCATATAAGCCAGGTTGAAGCTCCATCTTCCACTTTTATTACAGCCACAGGGAGAGTTCCCCAAACTTCCACCATCCTTCCTGCCCATACTTCTGATTGTCATCATTCCATGAAGAGGAATTATCTTGGTGTGTAGGTCTTTTGAGGAAATCAGGAAAAAAGCAATTGTTCTCTAGTCTCAGAGGGTAATTTACATTTCTCTCAGTTCATATGTATATATACTTATCTGGTCTACTCACAGAAAGGGCCTTTTTTAGGCATTTTTTCATAACATAATTCTATAAAAACAATCATGCTCTTCAGTCTTAATTTTGTTTCTATTAATTTATCCTCAGAAGAAAAAAAAATAAAGATAACTTTATGCAGGTGGACCACCACTGCAACATTATTTATACCATAAAACTGGGTATCAATCAATTAAAAATTCACAATAATGAAATGTTTAATAAAATTGTGATTTAGTCACTGGACAAAATATTGTGCAAACATTACATTATAGTTGTAAAGACTGGATAGTAAAGTACTAAAGTCTATTTTTATGTGAATTAAAACAAAATATGAATTCAAAAGATGTTTAAGTGAATTACAAAGAAAAAAGAGAGATATGATATAAAATTGTATTAATACTTTTACCATAATGGCAACTCTATAAAAACGTGTATATATTTTAAAAATTGGTGGCAAGGGGATTTAAAAAATACTATAGTAGGGTGTTTCTTTCATCGTAGGTGTTTGGGTTGATTTTATTGTTGTTTTTTATGAAAGAGTGACAGGTTTATGGAGCTTTTTAAAAATAAAATACTGTTTTTATGAGAAAAGAGAGAGAGAAGGAATGAAAAGTATGTACTTTCCTCAGTTTTCTCTTGGGTAAAATGAAAATTAGCCTTAATCGGTTACAGTGAAGATTAAATCAGATACTACATGTAACCAGCACAATTAACCTATTCAGGGAAGTGAGTGCTGGTTGGTCTGTCAGGCTTCTTCACTCTCGGTGTGACTTCCTTTGCACGTCAATCTTATATTAAAACTGGACAGTAGCAAAGATGGCTAACCACATGCTATACACTTTAAGGAACTTCAAATCGAGTTCTCTCTCATAAATTTTAAACCTGATAAGAAATATGTTAAAAGAAATCAGGCTATAAATCCATAAAACCCTGCATATTCCATGCAATAAAAGAATGTTTAAACACATACGCACACACACATATGTCGTTATATGAATATACAGTCTAAAGACAGAAGGAAATGAACAAAAATGTAACAATGTCTATTGCTAAGTGGTGTTCTCATCTGTAGATTATTTTTTTCCTTTATGGTTTTTGTTTTTTCTAATTTTTCTATATGTGTATTATTCTATGACCTGCAGAAATATTGCTCTTAATGTTAATCTTAAAAACATATTTTAAACATAATGATGTATAATGCTGAATCAGTGAGGTTTGGCAGCAGAAAGCAGAACCTACTAGCTTATTTAGTTTTATTTTGGGGAAAAGGAGAAACCACTTCTATCATATATCCCATTTGAATATAGTTGCTATTCTTTCTACATTAATGATAATTCTTGGAAAGTTAGATTATATGGACTTTAGAATATTGCCTATAATTATTTCCCCCTCAAAAAAGTTTTTGTTGTGCTGGAATCTGTATGGTGCCTTATAATTGCTCATTACTGCTGGAGCATTTTTATTACTGGGATAAGAAAAGGAGTTGTCATTTATTAAGCATATGCTATGTTGGGAACTGTGTTAGATAATTCTATAATACAGTCTAATCCTCCCTTCAGATATAGAAAGCATTAAGCAATCATGCCACTTGAATTTTCATGACACTTTAAAATTTACAAAGGACATTCACAAATGTTAGATCATTTAATACTTGTAACAATCCTGCAAAATAAACAATATTAACACTATCTTCATTTACCAAGGAGGCAACTGAGGTTCAGATAAATTTCTGAAGCTCACATAGCAAGCAAATAATAGAGCCAAAGTCCAGATGGGTCTCTGTGTTGCAAAGTCCACATAGTGCTTAAGCTGTATCATCCTGCCTACTGCACTTAAAGAAAACTTTCATTAATTGACATCACTCTGCTAGAGTTTCTTCTTTCCTCTGGCTCTGAGCAAGAATGGCTCAATTTCAGGCAAAGCCAGCACTTACTCTCGTTATGTTGCTTTCCTGATTGGCTGTCTACAAAATGTAGCTATCATCACCCTGAACAAAGATTAAAGCTTCACCTTGCTAAGTAAGCACCCTAATATAAATGATAAATTTATGCAATACAGTATAATTTTACTTCATTTTCTTTTGCTGTGATATTACCTTCCAGAAATTACAGCTCCATCTTTTTAACTTTTGCAGAAAATGGTATTGTAAAATATTGATAACAGGTATTGCAAGATATGTAGGTGAAGAAAACTCTCTTCTCTCAATATCACACTGACAGTAAGCCTGTAAAACCAAAAGTGATGGTGAAAATTAGCCCTAAGCACTAGGCACAGAAGCAATGGAGTTGTCTTTTGGATAATCTTGTCATTAAGAAACATCTAACAGTATTATCTGGTTAGGAAAAAATGTAGGGGAATTAAAAAAGTAGAAGAACCTGTTATGGAAAAATTAATAGGTCAACAAGTCTATTTTTCATCAGATAGAAAAATAAATTCATACTTGAATTTACTTCAGAAATGATATAAAAGAAAAGAACAATGACAAGGAATGAAAATGATTTTTGCTAGAAACAGATGGAGTTCCAAGGCAAATTCCTTAAATAGAATCAGAGAACATCAAAAAGGGAAGTGATATTACAAAATTGTACATCTTTGGTTATGATATCATTTAACCTTGTCTCCTGAGAATTTATGACGCGTGTGAGTGTTAAATATAAAAAAATTAAATTAAATATAAAAAGTCTAAGAGATGAAAATTAAAATCCTCCAAAATATAAGTGTGATTCATTTATTTATTCATTTATTTTGAGACAGAGTCTCACTTCGTTGCCTGGCTAGAGTGCCGTGGCATCAGCCTAGCTCACAGCAACCACAAACTCCTGGGCTCAAGCAATCCTTCTGCTTCAGCCTCCTGGGTAGCTGGGACTACAGGCATGTGCCACCATGCCCGGCTAATTTTTTCTATATATTTTTAGTTGGCCAATTAATTTCTTTCTATTTTTAGTAGAGATGGGGTCTCACTCTTGCTCAGGCTGTTTTCGAACTCCTGACCTCGATCAATCTTCCTGCCTTGGCCTTCTTGAGCGCTAGGATTACAGGTGTGAGCCAAAGTGTGATCTATTTTATTGATGGTCTTATGTAAGTATTTTTCCTACAAATCTTAATTTAATATTTCATTGTTCATCACACAGAACCATGTGTTATGAAATATATCTAACAATATATTCATTTGAAGAGATATACATTCTTTCTTAGTTCTGAATAATTAGTATTTGAAAACTTACATAAACTTGTAGGGGCACAAAAAACAAATCTGTTTGTACTCTTATGTTTGAGGACAAGTAAATAGACAATCAAAAGTCATAGTTAAAAAAAATATGGGCAAAACAACTATTATCAACTCTTTGGTCTCTCAGAAAGACTCTATAATTTAACTAGGAGGAGAAAAACCACTTTTCTTAGGAGATAGTAATAAATAAGAGCCAGTTCAGTTTAGTATATAATAGGATATTGAATAGAATTTTTCTTGTTCTCTCAGAATGTAAGCTGAAGTTCAATACCAAAAATTAAATGCTACATTCTAAAGACAGTCTTCTCAAAACAAAATTGGGGTAAGACCCTTAACAATAGGAGGGTGTAAAACCATTTCTGGGACCACTAACTGGGGAAACATAGACAGTGATCAGTTTTCCAGGTTGCGTGTTGTTTGTGTTGAGAAGGTTTTCTTTCTTTGTACATGCCTTTCTTTTCCAAAGCCAAGTGATTAGTGTGGGCAGAATGATTCTAAGTGAATCATTTCTAAAGATGTGTGGTGCTATCCCACTTAAAGATATTAACTATGGTAGATTAAACACACAAATTTATCCCTACTCCTTACAGAAGCCCTATTTCAACAACAGTTAATAGGAAAATATATTTTTTTTAAAAAGTTATCACTAGGAAAAAGAAAACAGAAATCATTGCAAAAATGTACAAATGAAGAAAAATCAGGATGTTAACTCATCTACCTATCCTGATAGAGTTGAATTCTAAAATGACAGTAGTGAAAGCCAATAAGCCACCCACTTTGCACTGCAGATCCCTGAAGATTCTTTAGTAACAGGTAGCACCAGTTACTTTTGGAAACCAGATGAAAGATGATTTAAAAAACAAAAGATTATCTCTAAAACTAATAACTGAATTTAAAATGGCCTAAAAACCTGAACAGACTTTTATGCAAAAAAAAAAAAAAAGATATACAAATGGCCAAAAAGTATAAAAAAAATGCCCAACATAACTAATCACCAGGAAAATGAAAATCAAAGCCACAATGCGATATCATCTCACAACTGTCCGGATGGCTACTGTACAAAACAAAATCTACAGACGAGTGTTGGATGGAATGTGGAGAAAAGGGAATCCTTGCACACCGTCAGTGGGAATGAAAATGGTGCGGCCACTATGGAAAACAGTATGGAAGTTCCTCAAAATACTTGAAGTAGACCTACCATCTGATCCAAAAATTCCACTTCTGGATATTTATCCCAAATAATTGAAATTGGGATCGTGAAGAGATATTAGCACTCTTATGTTCATGGCAGCATAATTCACAATAGGCAAGATATGAATACAAACCAAATGTCTATTGATAGATAAATGAATAAAGAAAATGTGGTACACCTACAGTGGAATATTCTTCTGCCTTTAAAAAAAGGAACATCTGCAATATGCAATAACATGGATGAACCTTAAGGGTATTATGCTTATACTTATGAAGTCAGTCAGTCATAGAAAAACAAATATTGCATGATTCCACTTACGTGAGGTCTCTAAAATAGCCAAATTGAAAGAGAAAAGAAGTGGAATGGTGGTTCCTGGGGGCTGAGTAGAGGGAGAAACAGGCTTTTACTAATCAATGGTAATAAATTTTCAGTTAAGTAAGATGAAAAACTCTACAGATCTACTATACAACCTTGTGCCCATAGTCAACAGCACTGTACACTTAAAAATTTGTTAAGAGGGTAGATTTCATGTTAAGTTCTTTTACCACAATAAAATAAAATTAAAATTAAAAAAAGGAACTGATTTACCTCAAAGTCTGTTTAAGGAGAAGGTGGAATCCTAGATCTTCCCCTTACTTCACACATTCAGGTTACTATCCCTTCCTTGACCTCCCTTCCCCGGTAGAGAGATTTCAGTCTTTGGAGAGGGCAAAATAGATGGTAAAAGACACCATTTCTGGAATAAGAATAGGGTTCTATTTTTAAAGCACATTCAGAGAACAAAAAGAACTCTTGAAAATTAAAAATATGGTAAATGAAACTATAAACTCAAAACATGTGTTGGAAGACAGTGAGAAAAATCTCCTGGGAAACAAAGAAAAAATAAAATCAAAAAATCGGAGAGAAAAAATTTAAAGGGTCAATCTATAAGATCTACAAATAATTCTCTTCAAATAATGAGAATTCAGGGGGATGAAAGAAAATGAAATGGAGGAAATTATCAAAGAAATACTTAAAAAATATTTTACAGACTGAAGAATAAAAATGTACAGATTGTAAGATCTAACTTAGTGCCAGGAGTGAGGGAGAAAGAAGGGGGAGAGTGAGGGAAGGAGGAGGGAGAGAGGGAGCGAGACAGAGGACATCAGGAATCTGAATGGCTTTGGAGGTAACAACATGTCAAGAAAATAGAGAATAAAATAGAGTGATGCCTTCAAAATTCTGAGTGAAAGGTGGCATTCTGTGCCCCGCTCAGACATCTGCTTGTGTTGTAGAATTTCTAGTCTGCACCTTTGCCTGCCTGAGTCAGGGAAAGTAAGCACAAGACTGAAAGAAGAACAGGCAGCCAAGTGGAGCAGCCAGCAGCACTGGGCACGGCAAGGATACAAGGGTTGTCTAGTGTGTTTGTTTTCTATAGCTGCCAGAGCAGATTACCATAAAATTAGTGGCTTAAAACAACACAAATTTATTATTTTACATTTTTGTAGGTCAGAAGTCTGACAAAGGTCTCACTAGGCTAAAGTCAAGATGTCCGTGGAACTGCCTACCCTTCTGGACACTCTAGGAAATGATCCATTTCTTTGCCTTTTCCAGCTTCTAGGGGGCTCCCATATTCCTTGGCTGGCGACTCTCTTCTTCCATCTTCAAAGCCAGCAGCAGCTGGTAGTGTCCGTTTCATATCATGTCAATCTGACTTACTTTTCAACTTCCCTCTACCACTTTTAAGTGTCCTTGTGGGGCATAACATACTCACAGGTTCCAGGAATTAGGACATGGAATCTTTGGCAGGGGTGGGGGGGTGGGGAGGGGGTAGTGCGAGGGACCGTTTTTCTGCTCAACACACCTAGGGATGGAATGGGCAACTAACAAGGTAGCTGAGCTTCAAGTGCTTCACCCAGTAGAGATTCCCACTGGTAAACTGTAGGGTAACCAACCACAAGGATCTCTGGGGTGGATCAATGGTTGTAGGCTTTAACGGGAAAAGGTGGAGACAACTCTGGATCATGCACATCGGAAAACTCTGTAGTGAAGAACCTACAAAGAATCCCCAAATTAAACTACCCCTCAAGAGTTAGACTTTGAACACCTCCAAAAGGCACAGACAGCCAATCAGTGATAGTCAGACAAATGGCCAGAACCAGTAAGAAGAGGACTATGTCATCATACAGAGAAGTGAGGAGATCACTTTTCTCTGATCGCTTTATCTCAAGCCTAGAAGAGTCAGAGTTCTTAGAGAATTTAGGAAGTCCAGTAAGAATATTCCACAGCCAGGGTACTTGAGTCACTCCAAACTCAGGGGATGGTAGAGGGAAAAATAATTTTGAATCCATATGATATTGAAGTTGTAGACTTGATTGAAGTAAGTTATAGTAAGCAAAAGTGCCTGGAAAACTTACTAACTATGACAAAAAAAGGAATTTGCAACATAGTAACTATGGAGAAGAGTTAATGGAAAAAAAATTAGTTCTCTCATATTTTTACCTCTATGAGTCTAAATTCTTCAGTAAACTGTTACAAGTATATGAAAATCTGGAAAGAAAATTCATTTTATAATCTAACCTAGATTGTATTAGCTCCAGGGTACAACTGAGAGGAACACAAAGTCCTCAGATGAGCTGAAGGACCATGTTGTTTCCTCAGGCTTTTTCCAGCAATAGTTCTTATTTCCAGCAAAAGTTCTTTTTAAAACTATAATCTGACTGTAGAATGAAAGAAATATGGCTCAAGTTAAAAGTGGTAAAATTGTGTTTTTTTTTTTATTTTCTAAGCAGTGACAGAATGATTGGTGCTGTTATAAATACAAGCAGACAAGAGTTCATGCCTTTGTGATCTAAATTATATAAATGTCATCAACATTTTTCTTTTCAAAGGTGAAAAAAGTGGGAAATAATCAGAGAAGCGATTTGGTCTTGTAATAAATACTATTTTCTTTGCTGTCTTTTCTAGTCCCTTCACCCTTATTTATCCACCCTTTCAACCTCCTACAGAAGCCTTCAGGGATGGAACAACATCTCAAAGACTAATGGAGGATGTGGGTTAACATTTTGTGAGCTGTTTCAGCTCTGACAATGGAGGCTTTACGTATTTTTCCCTGAAAGACGGTAGAATATTTTCTAACATTCAGAACCTAAGAAAAGATAGCAAAACAATTATCAAACCGTTATGTAACCAGAAAACTGCACTCTATTGATTTTGGGTTTTTTCATATTTTGTTTTGTACTTTCATATTCTCTCTCTCCGCCCCGTACTTCTCTCTCTCCCCTTTCTCTCCCTCTCTCCTTCCACCCTCCCTCCTCTCTCTGTTCTCTGTGTAGGAGACACCTCTGTTGCTACCCATATTTGTTTCTCCTCTTCTTCTAGGCACACTGGAAAGCCAATGGGGTTGAAAGGGAAGTGATATATACCATATCTGTGAGGAGATATTTAAGCAGACAGTTCAAGAACAAACAGCATTCTTTTTCTCTGAAACTGTGAAAACACATTTTGAGAAGGAGATGCCAAAAGCTGAAAGTATCTTGGGTTATTAAGAAACACATCCACGACAGCTACCCTGGAGAGTCATTCGAACCCATGACAGGCTTCAAGTGAGCAAGAAATAAATTTAATTTTCCTTGTTAGTGCAACATTATCTGATTGATATCAGCCCATCCTGACTGATATACTCACTTTACATTACCTATTTACCCATTTTATTTTTGCTATTTTAATTTGCCCTCATCCTTAGATACTTCTTTGTATTCTTAAAGATGTTTGATTGATTTTCAAATTTTAATTTTCCAAGTGTGTGTGTGTCTACGTATATATGCATAAATGCTATGAAGAACAGTTTCATTGGAATATAAAGCTAGCAGGAAACTTGTCAATTCAGTTTGAACCGCAGGTGCTCACTAGGTGACATGGTAAGTACTGGGTACTGCTGCTTGAGAAAGATGCCTTCCTATGACTGACTAAATTGAAGGTGTGTTTATGGAAAGAGGATACACACTAGAATCAGAGAAACTCAAGTTTTAATTCCAATTCCACCACCACAATTTCTTTGGCTCTGAGTAATGCTAAACTCTTCAACCTTTGGCGAACATCTGCAAAATGGGGAAATGATACATCTCATTTGTGGTATTTGGGAGTCAGTAAAGATAACAGATGCAAAAATATATGGCATAGAGTTAGTAGTCCATAAAGGATAAATATTGCTATTATTATGTGCTGTTTTTCTGATAAGATTTTGGAGGTTAACCAGATGCTGGAAGCCTCAGGAAAGAAAACAAGGGTCTTAATATTGCCCCTTTGTTCTCCAGCCTTGAGGATTGGATAAGGAAACCCAACTAAGCAAGCTGTGAAGGATCAGAGACCTACATTAAACACTCAGGTAGTTTGTCTACCTTGTTCATCTTGTTCACATTTTTAGAATTTTATTTTTAAAAGCCTTAGCTTGCCTTGTCTATGTGGTCTTAAAATATCACTTTAGCATACTTTGTGGTTTTTTTAAAGCTGTTCTTTTCATCTTTTGCCACCTCTGTGCTTTGTGGCCTTGTGGATCTCTTGTTATTTGTATATCTGTTTTATTTCTCTTATTATTGGTTTCTGCTTATTCTTCTTAACATTTTTCTCCTTCTATCTTCATTCTTATTAGCTTTTAAGACTTATTTTTATCTTTATAAAGTGCCTTATATATTTATCCCAATGTTTAATTTATTCTTTTTATTTTTGTTCACTATAGCTTTATCATTTTTATTACTTTAATGTAAAGATCTTAAAAGTCTTTTTCTTATAATATTTTAGAACATTGCTATTATCTACCATCTTTTATCTTTTATTCCTTAGTTCTTCACCTTGCTATGTAGCAAGGCCTGGCTCCACTCTGGGTAATTCTGATTTCTTAGTCAATGTATTTGTTCAGCTGCTATGACAGATAATATTTATCTTTGGGTAAAGGCTGATCTTTAGTTAGGTAAAACACTTTTAAAGGACTTTGGGTTTATAAAGTTAAGGTCCATAGCTTCGTCTGGAAAGGTGAGTTTGAGACAATTAGTACTAAATTGAAGTAAATTAAAACATTCTCTAATTTGAGAGCTCCTTGTGGACAGAGACTATATTTTTCCCATGCTGTGTGCACAATGTCTAGCACAAGTGCAAAAAGCAAAATATCTGTAGAATGAATGAATTGTGTCAGGCTGGAAGCTAAGGCTGTGGCCAGCAAGTTGAATTCCCTCCCTGTAAAAACTGCATGGAACATTCCGTGATATATGGCATGATGTTTTTTGTTTGTTTTTTTTTTTTCATCCCAAATGCTTTAATATTGCTATAATTGCCTAATTTTGATCTTTTAAACATAATTTTAAAATAGGTCATACTGTGTATTCAATAACTTTGAACTGGTTAATTTTCTCTTTGGCGTGGATGCGGAGAGATAGGAACACTCCTACATTGCTGGTGGGACTGCAAACTAGTTCAGCCTCTGTGGAAAGCAATATGGAGATACCTTAAAGCGATACAAGTGGATCTACCATTTGATCCAGCAATCCCATTACTGGGCATCTACCCAAAAGAACAAAAGTCACTCTATGAAAAAGACACCGGCATGATGTTTTATATTTTTCTTTCTGCAGTGTAATTCCCTCACAGTCTCCTTACGTCTTTAGGATATTTTATAACCACTATAGTCTAGCTATGCAGTGACTTTCTGTAGTTACACAGAATGGGATCTCAGAGTATCCCAATTTGAATTTTGGAGGAAGGATTGGTCTGTGAAGCTGAAGCCCTTAATGTCAGTTGGGTTTCACATGTCTATTTTGTTTGTGCCCAGCCCCTAGTGTCAGGCATGAGGCAAAGATTTGGAGAGAGACTGCACCATCCCACCATTTCCTGGGGGGAAGCAAGGTCTCTTTCTGCTCAACTCTCCTGTACTGACTTCCCAAATCATTTCAGGGATTATGTTCCAAAATATCTCTACTGGATAACTGAAGAGAAACATAAGCCAGAAATTTGTCTCAGGCTTATAATAATCTTATTTGGGAAGACAGCACATTTGAATTCCTGGAATGGTGTTTATTTCTTGCATCACACACTGTTCATGTTACTGATATTTGCCACTGAGTAAGCTTTGTAAAATTCACTATGTGAATTTTGCTTTCAGGAAAGCAAAGTAAGCACAAATTTCCTGGTCTGAGTTTGGCAAGGAATTAGTTGGTATGGAATCTCCTAAATGTCCTCAGGGAGATGCAGTGCAGATTAATGATTAAGTATGTGGAATATGGTAGCACATTATCCAGATTCACATCCAAGGTCTGTTACTTAGGATTTGTGAGACTTTAGACAATCATTCTACCTCTGTTTTCCTGTGAGACTAGGGAGATGGTAATGATACCCACGTCACAGGTTTGCGGTGAGGATTAAGCAATTATATATGATGCCTTTACAATAATACTTGGCATCCAATAGATGGCATGTAGGTGTGGCTGTCATCACTATTATGATAGAAAGAGACAAGGTAGAGAGCTGATGACTAATTTTCAGGAAGCATAGTTTATATTCGTTTCTCAATTGTGTATTTTCTGTTTGAATCATATCCTTTCTTATGAGAGTAATGAGAGAATCCTCTAGGGCTATAGGCCTCCTCAGCTTCTGTTTTTATTTTAAGGAGCAGAAGAAGCTGTCTAGAAATAACGTAGGAAAATAGGATGCTTAGGGAAATTGCTAATGCCAAATGTCAGGGTTTGCAATATCTCAGAAATAGAGATGTTTCTTAACTCTCAATTTAAAATAACTAAAGTTCAAATACTGCCACTGAAAACTTCAAGGAAAGTTTGAAGTCTTCAGGTCTGGCTGGTCCTCTGCTCCAATAGATTTGGGGAGTGGGGCGTTAACTGTGAAGAATAAGAAGAAGATAAGATTAAAATAGGTCAGGAATACTCTGGAGGTGCTCTAAACCTGCTACTCCAAGCTGCCAGTTAAAGAATTTCAAACTCAAAAATCAATGAGTAAGTTCTAAGTCAAGGCAAATGGGTTATGAGCAGTCTAAGTCTGCTATCAAAAACCAGCCAGTAAGTCAAGAGAAAGCAAATGCCTCCTTAGCCTGAGGGTCTAAACTAGTGTCCAGGAACTGATAGAAACATAAAAGATGCAGGTTGGAAACTTGCTATAAGCAGGCAAGAGAAGTAGCTAGTATTGGCTTGGCAGCTGCCCTTCTTTAATAAATTAGTTCATATATGTTAATATTTATTAAGCCCTGATTATATGTCAGATCCATTGATTATGTAAAAAATGATAGAAACAGAATGGTATTTAAGAATAAGCTATAAGATTTGGTGAATGACTAGATGGGGAGGGTGAGAAAGAAGGAGTTCAGAAGACCTCTCAATTTTGTGGACTATAGAAAGCACTAGTTTTGGAAGAACGATAAGTTTTTAGTTTTGGGTGCATTGCATTTGTAAGACCATTAGAATGTGATGCTTTTACCTTTTAAATATCACTACTTATAAGAAAAGCAGAAACCTAATTTCAATGTTTTAAAGAAAGATTAAGAGGTGAGGTAGTAGAGTGGTTGGTGAACAAGGTTAGGTTAGTCCAACTGCTTTGCAAAGAAGGTCTTTTTATGTTTATAGGTACAGAAACAGGTTGATAGAGACATAAAGATTTAGAGAAAAGAAAGAACATAGTAGAGAGAATAATAAAGATAAAAAGTCAACAATTGGAGAATATGCATAAAGGATGTACAGTAATTCTTTGTGCTATTTCTAAAAATTTTTAGTAAGTCTGAAATTATTTCAAAATGTATAGTTAAAAACATCAAAATCAAAGAAAAAACCTGATTAAAAATGGACAAAATACCTGAATAGACACCTCACTAAAGAAGATAAAGAAGATGGCAGGTAAGCATATGCAAAGATGCTCAACATCATAAGTCATTAACAAATTGCAAATCAAAACAATGATAAAATACCACTATATATTATTAAAATGGTCAAAATCCAAAACACTGACAATACTACATGTTGGTGAGGATATGAAGCAACAGGAACTCTAATTCATTGCTGGTTGGGGTGCAAAATAGTACAGCCACTTTAGAAGACAGTTTGGCAATTTCTTTAAAAAACTAAACCAGCAATCACACTCTTTGATATTTCTCCAAATGAGCTGAAAATTTATGCCCATATGAAAACTTACATGCAGATGTTTGTAGCAGCTTTATTCATAACTGCCAAATTAGAAGCAACCAAGATGTCCCTCAGTAGCTGAGTGGATAAATAAACTGTGGTGCATCAAGACAATGGAATATTATTCAGGGCTAAAAAGAAATGAGCTATCAAGTCATAAAAAGACATGGAGGAATCTTAAATACCTATTACTAAGTGAAAGAAGCCAATATGAATAGGCTTCATAATGTATGATTCCAGCTATATGACATTCTGAAAAAGGCAAAACTATGAAGACAGTAAAGAGATCGTTGGTTGTTAAGGGTGAAGTGGGAGGAAGGGATAAATAGGCAGAGCACAGATGACTTTTAGGACAGTGACATTATTCTGTGATACTATAAAGGTGGACACATGCCTTATATGATATTTTTCTTAAAACCCAGGGAATGTACACCAAGAGTGAACCCTAAGATATGCTATGGACTTTGGATAATTATGTGTCAATGTAGGTTAATCAATTATAACAAATGTATCACTTTGATGAGAGATGTTGAGAATGGGGGAGGCTGTGCATATATGGGGCAGGAGATGTGTGGGAATTGTCTGTATTTTCCATTCCATTTTGCTATGAACCAAAAATTGTTCTAAAATATAAAGTCTACTGGAAAAAAATAAAAATAATTTTAAAATGAGTTCGTTAATCAAAAGTTTAGTTCAAGATAAAGAGAGGCTCAAAAAGACTCTCAACATCTTGAATTTTAAAAATATACAAAAATTGGTCTATCCCCAAGACAAAAGAAAATTTTAAATCAAGAGAGCATCATTATAAATCATATATTTAAGACCTGCTATAGACTCAATGTTTGTGTCCCCCTAAAATTCATATGTTGAAACCTAATCCCCAATATGGTAGTATTTGGAGATGGACCTTTGGGAGACGATTAGGTCATGGGGGTGGGGCCTCATGGATGGGATTACTACCATATAAAGGAGGCTCCAAAGAAATGCCTTGCCCTTTGACCATGTGAGGTTATAGCAAGTAGACAACTACGTATGAGCCAGGAGTTGGGCCCTCATAAGTCTCCAAATCTGCCAATGCCTTGATCTTGGACTTCTCAGCCTCCAGAATTGTGGGACATAGATTTCTGTTGATTATAAGCCACCCAGACTACAGTATTTTGTTATAGGAACCCGAAAAGACTTAGATAAGACCTAAGAACTTTGCTATGATGAAATGCTTCTTTTTAAAAGAGAAAAACTGAAATATAAGTGATATTCATTCACAATAATTTTCAAAGTTTATCATCATTTTTTTCTTTAACCACTGTTTTAAATTGAAAATATATAAAATACAGAAGAACATTATTCTACTGATACACAGAGAAAGAATTATCTCAAATCTCATATTATACCAAATATTCCTGATATGGAAAAAGTGAGTCCTACTTTTTGTGTTCTTTAATATAATTTTCTCACTGAATTATATATTTTGAATACAATAAATTTAAATTATTTTATAGTCAATCATGATGAGATACTAAAAGGCTAAGTATGTAACATGCTGTGGTTTTCCACTGAAATTTAATTATACTTCCTTCAGATGAACTCAGGGCGCCGCATCACTCTTAGCTCTGGGGCTATCAACGATAACCCTCCTACTTGTTTTATGCCTGATACTGGAAAAATACACTGAAAAATTAGCCATCTAGCTAAACTTCTAAGGGTCATAAGGAACAAAGATACACAGCTCAGGCAGATGAGAATGAATTGCATTTTAGGGAGAAAGTTACTAGTAGGACAAACCCAAATAAAAGATGTGACTATGCTACAGAAAGTAAAATCACTCTTTAGTCTTTTTAGAAATTTCACTACATTTCGAGAATACTAAGTAGATACCATTGGGTCAATCAGATGCGAACAAAATTCATCAAGTGTAAAGCACAAGATAAATCTAGCCTCATGATCTAAAATACATGTTTTCATGTAAAAAGAGATTTTTTTCTTACAAACATCTTATAATTACAAAAACTGTATTTTACTTTTAAATAAATAACTACTACTTCCTCAGATTGCAAACATTTAATTGATTCAACTTAGCAAATTTCGTTCAAATATATTTTTCAATGACAACAGATAAAAATGAGCAATAGTTTATGTGACCCAAACAGGAACAACTTATTATTGTCATACTATAAGAGGCACAGATATTTTACTTCCTATTTATTTCCATATTTTACTGACTATATAGTATCCTGTAATCTCATTGCACTTCCATTGAATTTTTTAAAATATAACTTACTTTTATTGAAAGTATCTTGCATTCCTGATGGATGTTTTCTGGGTTTTGCCACACATTTTAATGTTAAGGTTAAGATAATTTTAAATGCATTAGTGTGAGTTTTCCCACATAGGAACACTCATCTAAAAAGATGACATACCACATGGGTTAAGTGTCTTTTTTAATTGAAAAGCTAGTAAACTGTCCAGTTACATTTCTATCAGAAAAACCCACAAAGTGGGTAGTAACTAATCTCTAGGCAATATATTCAAAGCTAAGAGAATTAGAAATTAAAAAAAAAAATAAGTCCTCAGATCTCATTAAGGGAAACCCACTACACACAAGCTAATCAATACCAGTGTTACTCCTTGACTCTAGGAGGCTGGAAGACATGCTAATAACCCCACTCAGAACATCTACTTCAAGTAGTCTTTCTCCAGTTTCCAACTCATGAATTAAGATAATAGTTTGTTAAGTCTATTCCAGAAAACTCTTTGCAAGTTGTTTTATGTGCAATGCCAACTTTTAAAGATCACTAAAGTTAACTGGACAATAAACGAGGCAGAAATCACTTCACAAAAAGAAAGGAAAGCCCAAAATGTCACTTTCTATAGAGAATCCACAGTTCAGTTTTATTCAGAGTGAAGAAAAAAGAAACTTTTGATCATACTAGAAGAAAATCAGCCATAGGTTTGGAATCTACTCAAACTACAAATGCAATGAGAACAATATTCTGCTAATACAATGGATCTGCTGCTGCATTTGTCTACTATTTGTCTGATATTAACAATGATAAACAGAGCAGTGCAACTAGTATTTGGGGCAATCCTTGTAGTGTTACAGCATCAGACACAACATTCCACTTCTCTTCACACCACTGGTTCTCTGGGCATACCTGGGCTTCCTCCTCTTCAGTAAAGTCGTTTTTGATATTGGAGGTCTTGTGAATCTCCTTAGGAGTTTTCCCCTTGATCATATTGGCCATAGTCTTGCATGTAACATCAAGGAAACGTTTGATGTCTAAGTAGTTTGCAGCCAGAATAAGTTCAAAAAGTGTTCATTGGTGAATTTTCGGGAATTCTTGGTCCCAAACAGGGACATCATCTGTTCACTTTTCGTTGTTCTCATAGTCCTCAGGAAGAGGAGGGTCATTCCTGTGGTGGGCACACCACTGAATGACTTTTTAAAATATTGCTGCATTAACATTTGATAGAGGAACTGGATCATCATCTCCTTCAACATCCATTCCCAAATCTGCCTTTTAGGAACACTTGGGTTTCTTTTACACTCTTTCTTAGTGACCATATCATACTTCTTCATTTAACAGGTACTTGATGAACAGAGACTTCACATTTGGTCTTGATAGTCACAGACTGTTTAGCAATTTCCACATCAACTTCAAATATCTCTCCATCAGAACTCTGCAACTTAATTAAAGGCATGGTGTTCAGTCTGAAAGGATGGCCAGCTAGAGGCTGACAAGAACTGGGTGGCATCAGCACAATAAGAGAAAGACAGAGGACAATGCCACCACTCGAATTTAAGAGTCAAATAGATTCTGTAGAGTAATCATCTCCCTTTCCCCATTTGCATCTACCTATAGCCATGTTAGGGACACTTTGGAAGTGATTTGTGGAGTAGGAAACTTATGGAAAACCATGGACATTTCATAATCACAAATGACCAACTCTGACATCAACTTTCAGACACACCAAAATGGGCTGCCAGATTTAGCAAATAAAAATACAGGGCATCCAGTTAGATTTTAATTTCAAATAAACAATACATTTTTAAAAACATAAGTATGTCCCAAATATTACATAGGAGTGCACTAAAAATTATTTTGTAATTAAAAAATTTTTCGTGATACTAAAAAGTTACTCATTCAATTTATTCATTCAATTTAGTGCATTGTAGTATACTAAAAATTATTCTGTACTAAAAAATTATTCATTATTTACCTGAAATTTAAATTTCATTGGGCATGCTCTATTTTATCTGGCAATCCTATGCTGAGACATTTTAGTAGCAATGTTTTTCTCTTTTATTAGAATGTGAGTCCCTTTATGGTAGGGATGAAGCAATTCATACTTAAGCAGTACACGATACATAATGGACACACAACAGAAGTGAATGAATGTAAAGGATAAATTTTTAAGAATTCCAAATTCATTCTCCCCATGAAAACCTTGAGTTTTGAAATTTTTGTCAAATCCTCAATTAAGTAACCATTATCTACCTCTAGAAATATTCTTTACCTTTGTAGGTCCAATTAATATAGTTACTTCTTATTTCTTTGTTTAAAGTTTTCATATTAAATGGCAGGTTATACTTATTGAGAATGATAATACTCCCAGAGCTTTGGTTTATACATGAGTTTAGATTTGCAAAATACTCTAGGATGGTATATAGATGAAAAGAAAGTGGCTCTCTAGTTCACTGAGTTAATGCTTTAGATAGATATATTCTCTGTCTCTGTCTCTCTGTCTCTTCCTATTTCCTTTCTCTCTCTCTTTCTCTCTCTGTCTGTCTCTCTCTCTCTCTCTGTCTCTCTCTCTGTCTCTCTGTCTCTCTCTCTCTCTCTCTCCACACACAGATATTCAGACTCTGAATAAAGGCATGTAGTTTTACAAGTTTATAAATTCAACTCACCATGGCTAATGCATATCAATCAGGTAACACATCTCAGAAATGACCATGACCCCAGTAAAATTGTGAAATATCAGATACAGTATGTTTCTGATGTGTCTGCCCTTCTGATGTCTTCTTTTCTCCAATACCTGGGCTGTTTCAGTGACCCATTTTCCAAGGACCTCAACCTCCCACTCCATTATCGCTCCCCACGACTATCAGGACCACATCAGCTGGTCCTCCAGGTTAATTTTCCATAGTTGTCACTCAGTCTCACAGAACTGGTTGCTATCCTGCTCCTTGTACAAACCACAATAGCAACGTGACTACTTCCTCAAGGTAACTTTTGTGACTTCCCAGGCGAATGATAATAATCCTAACTATGAGAAACAAATTAGCAGTAAACCATAGATTCATATCCCATTTTACCAGAGAAACTATTATTTCAACAGTGCTTTTGTTTGGCGATCTAACTCAACAGAATGACTAGTGATGTGATTTTCTGGCCACGTAAGAGAAGAGTTAGTGTAATGGTTGTTGTGACTGTTGGATTATTCTTGCAGGCTAGTGGGGTATCCTTGATAATTGGGATCTCTGGGAACACCATACATTTCCCTGAGGAAACCTAGCTTCCTCCAAATAGCTGAAGTTCTTGGAAGTTTCTTTTGTGGTTCCCCCCTTGTGTTGTATTTCAGGTACGAGGTGATCCACTAAGAAATCAATGTTTTCCATAGTCTAACCACACTCAATCTGCTCAAATTTAATTCACACAGGATATTATTTTTATAACATAGGACATCTGCCTCTTTCGTTCTTGTCCCCACTGCCTTTGACATCTATTTTTTCCTGCTAGTCCTTCTTGCTTATCTATACATCTCTAAGAAACCTTCCCTTCCTACTCCAGTCAATATTAAATAAACACTTTCTCTGAACTCTCAGTGCATTTCCAATTTATACACATACACGCTTCCATTGTCTTCCTGTGTGGAAACTCATATGAGCAACTATCAATCTCCATAATACTTCTTGTAAAGTTTTCAGCATTTCTATTTCTATTCACAGAAGAATAAAATCAAAGATCAACTTCTTAATATTGGTATCTATTCCTGAATAAACACTCTAAATAGTTTCAAAATCTGTTATTAGACAACTATAATTAATTCCTGAAGCAATAACAAACTGCACCACTAGCTCTGCACATGTAGCCAAGTGTTCAGAGGCTGTGGATATTAGTGAGAACTGGTAGTAACACTTTATAACCCAATTTTGTATGCAATAAGTTTTCTTTAAATTTTTTAAAGCTGGAATACTATTTTTTTTGACACTAGAACAGGGCACAGGAATACATACTGTACAGATACCTACATCAAATTGTTACTAAGAATATATGCAATAATTCCAGAACTTGGCCTTCTGTGCCTTAGATAGGACTCCTAAAAGGCTCCAAATTGGGTCTCATATAAGAAAAAAATGTACTAATAGTTAAAGAATATGATATAAATGAAAATTTCATGAATTTTCAGAGTTGGGTATAGTCAGGCTCTTGCAGAATAACACATTACCTTATTGTTTCCTTTAGGCTTTAATGAATTCAACAAACATTTAGGGAACTTTCTTTTTTTTTTTT
>VBSM01003176.1:21358344-21432032 GCA_008086735.1 Cheirogaleus medius | reverse complement strand
GGGGGTGGGGGTCTGGCCTTCTCTTCTCCTCCAAAGTGATGCAGGAGTCTTAAAGAAGAGACATTTTTCTCCGGGAAGATTCTAAACCCCAGCGGGTTCCACTAACTCCAGGGCAGCGAAACCACTGGCAGCAGACCGAGGGAGGAGTGTCGCTCTGTGAATTGCTACACTGGGATCCGGACCCGGAGCGACAGCCGCGCCCCTCCGCCCCCCGCGCGACCCCGGGCCCGCCGCACGCTCCCAGCCGCGCTGCCCTGCGCCCCCGCCCCCGCCGGCAGCCGCGGCGCGCACAGCCCGGCCCGAGCGCGCACCCGGCACTCGGGCGCCGCCGGCTCGAGCGCTCAGACCGCGGCCGCCGCAGCCGGCGAAGCAGACAAACTCCCGCACGCCGGCGACATGCGCCTCGGCTAGAGGCTCCGGGTCCCCCGCACCACCACGCGTCTCTCTCTCGCTTCTTCTCTCTCTCTCCCCTCTCCCCCGCTCTCTCTCTCACACACACGCACACGCACACGATCTCAGATCTATACACTGGAGGATTAAAAGAGAACATTTCCTTCGCGCCCCCTCCCTCTCCGCCCTGCGAAGCAAAGGAGCCGCGCGGTGAGGGGCCCCGGACGGTCTGGAAATGCTCATCCTAAAGCGCCTCCTCGCTTGCATCCAGCTGCTGTGTGTTTGCCGCCTGGGTGAGTGATAAGACCTCGGTGGGGTTTCATCTCCGGGATCGCTGGGACGCGGGGTGGGGGGTTTCAACGTATTCGCCACTTGCTGCCGTCGCCATCTAGCAAGGAGGAGAAGGGGACCGTCGACTCGGCTCCCGCGGTGGCGGCGAGGGCGCGATGGATGTCAGCTGCGTGGGAGACGCGCGCCCCCTCCCCACCTCGCGCCGCCGCCGCCTTCCCTGTGCCCGCGGGTACGTGTCCCCGACCCTGCGAGACACAGACTGGGTTATCAGGTCCCTGCCGCCGCCGTTCGTCTCTCCTCTTCTGCAAAGTGTGGAGATAGCCTTTTAATATACATAACGAAGATTAAAAAATGACCAGAAATACAGCTGTGGTGCGGGGCTGCACACTACACTGTATTTTTGTTGTTCATTTTCATGCTACAGGTATCATGGGCTTAAATGAAAAATACACGTGTCCGGTGTGAATTGCACACACACGCATACACTCACACGCACACCTGAAAGGTAGTAACAGGAACAAGCACCAACCTGACTTTTCAGTGTTTTCTAGTACTTTCAATTCAGTCACATTCAAGTCCGGGCAGTTACTTAAAAAAAAAAAAAAAAAAAAAAAAAGTTCAGTCAAAATCTCTATCTGCGTTCTGCCACTGCTGCCAAAGTCAGAGGAGAGCTGCGGGTCCATGTATTTATTCATGGATTCGTCTTTCATCCACCACTCTCCAGGTTACACATTTAAAACTGAAATTGCATTCTGAAATAGCGAGTTTGAGCCTTTACCTGGGATGCAGATTCAAGTTTTCCCGTCATTTTCCGGAAAAATTGTAAGATTGGGTTTTTGCATTTTATTTTTTCCTTCATGAAGATTTTGCATAACGGACTATAATAGATATGAAGGCATTAACCTGAAAGTTACAAGATGTTGTGCCTCAGTTTGTGAGTACAGGAACCTAACTCTTTCCAATCAGATGAACCCAAGTTTTAAATTTCAGATGGTTCATAATAGAGTAGATATTAAACCTACACTTTCATCTAATAGATGGTGCTGCTTTGGGCACAGTAACGTTTACAAGCAGAAAATAATTTTTCAAGTTCTAACTAATGAGAATTGTTCAAAAATATGGTCATAATTACCCATAGCCCACTACATACATGGACATGATTTAAATTCCAAAAGCTTTATAAAAGTGCTCAAGGCTGGTGTGATGCACACAGTTGAGATATGATACTTGCAGGGGAATCTTTGGTCCTGGTTGACTTACAGTCAACTTACAGTTGATTCTGGAGAGAGGAAGACATTTTTTTAAAGTGCTGTAGTCTCAAACACACACCTGTTGGATTTACACTTCTGTTCTAAGTCTGTTTTATCAACAAAGCCAGGTCCTCTTAGGACTTAAATTATTATTTAAGTAACTCTCACAGTAATATGGAAATAAACCAGAGAGTATAGCTTTGTATGTCATCAAAACCACATACCTGGAGTATCTTGTGAATCTTTTTGTCTTAAAAAATTGACATAAAATTCACATATCATGCAATTCATCTTTCTTAACTGTACAATTCAGTGGTTTTTAGGATATTCATTATGTTGTGCAACCATCATCACTATCTAATTCCGGAACATTTAAATCGCCCCCCAAAAGAAACCCCACACTCATTAGCAGGCATTCCCATTTCCCCATAACCCCAGCTCCTAGCAACCACTAATCTACTTTCTGTCTATAGATTTGCCTATTTGGAACATTTTATAGAAATAGAATCATGCAACATGTGGCCTCTTCTGTCTGGATTTCTTCATTTGGCATAATGTTTTAAAGGTTCATCCATGTTATAGCATGTATCAGCACTTCATTCTTTTTTGTGGCTGAGTAATATTCCATTATGTGAACATACCACATTTGCAAAGATTTTTCTCAGTAAAGCATTCTTTGTGGCCAGTTTTTGGTTGTGTAGATTTCAATTTATTGGACATTTTCTTTAACTTTTTGATGACATAAACTTTAAGCATAAAGAATTGAATTCATTGTTTAAGACTATCGCAAGCTTATGTAATGATGTTGAATTTAATCCTGTAATGAAACTCAAAATGTATTGTGGGTTTTTTGTTTGTTTTGTTTTGTTTTGAAACTGGAAGGTGACTGCTTTTGTATCCCTTACCATTTTGACAAAGTTCTTTTACGTTGTTGCCAACAAGCTGACCTAGAGGCATTGGTAACCTCAAATGGCATGAATATCTTGATCTTGAGGTAGTGTGTTTTGAAAAACTGAAGCACATTATGTACAGATGAAAAATTCAGCCTCCACTTCAACTATTTTTCCCTTAGCACCTACTTTAGTGTTTGCGGATATGTTTATTCCTCATGTTCAGTGTCCTTGAATCCAATGAGGTATCCTGACACATGCAACAGGTGCTTAGTAAGGGTCTGCAACTGACTGAGACTCACTGTATAGATGACAGCTCGATACAACGTGAGCATTAGGCTGCCACTGTTTCTATTACCCAGGAGTAAGTTGTAGAGTTCACTAAGGTGTTCATTCGTGGCATTAAGAAAGTCTTAGTGATCAGGATCATATCACTTTCTGAGTCCAAAGTGTTCTGTTGTTATGAACTGGGAATATAGACCAATGGCTTCTTTCAAAAAACTTTCCAAACAGAAAATATCAGAGTATATGGACTGAAACAAACTTTTTCTTGACACTGAACAGGTATATCTTATGGGGAAAAATGCAGTGGCTTTCCTGTAAGGAGGCTTAACTATGAGTCATAGAGGAGAGGTAGGTGTTTTAAGAGCTTTTAAGGAATAGTTTCTTCCAATTAATGAGAATTCAGGATCTTTGAATTAAGTGAGTTATAGTGCTGCAAGGAACACTAAGTTCAAATGTTTAAGTATTATTATTAAACATGTAATGAATCAGATTCTGAACTTTTTAGTCATGTCTTACTGCTTTAAGAGCTACATTAACTACAAATTATACCCCACTCCTCTTCAATAATTAATTTCTTAATTTATCCTGGCTACGGAGTCAGTGGAATTCAATATGTTATGACTCTTGGTTTGATCTATTTATCCTCTGAAAACAAACTGTAACCACAAATATAAAATATTCATGTTTTTCCCCAAATAATAACTAGTCTCTATTCAGAAAATTAATTACTTTTGATTTGCAGAGTAGCAATTTTCTTTATTTCATTTCTCTATCCTTTTCATGCAGACTGTGGTTGCATGCACTCAGGGAAGTTTGCCAGGATAAATCATTTCATTGATGAATTCATTTCTGCTCTCATGTCTGCACTAGAGATTTAAGATCTTGCTTAAAATTTTATGTG
Organism: Cheirogaleus medius; assembly: GCA_008086735.1. Classification (NCBI taxonomy): domain Eukaryota; kingdom Metazoa; phylum Chordata; class Mammalia; order Primates; family Cheirogaleidae; genus Cheirogaleus; species Cheirogaleus medius. The sequence goes on along the minus strand of VBSM01003176.1, from coordinate 21,428,025 downwards.
GTGGGAATTTTGCTTCTGGCAAAAATTCAGGTTTTTCTGGAAGCATGATCTGCATTTTCCCATTCTCTTTAACTCCCAAAAGATTTTTTTCTTTAGTCTTTCTTTAAAATTTCAGAATATTACGGGGATATAAATGTTTTGGTTACATAATTTACTTTTGTACAGTTTGAGTCGAAGTTATAAGTATGTCCATCACCCTGATAGTGTGCATTGTACCCATTAGGTGTGAATTTACCCATCCCTACCTCCCCCCAACCTGTTTGATTTCCATTAAGTTTTGCTTTCGTATGTGCACCTGAGTGTTGACCTATTAGTTCCAATTTAGTAGTGAGTACATTTGGTGTTTGTATTTCCATTCTTGTGATACTTCATTTAGAAGAATGGTCTCCATTTCCGTCCAGGTTGTTACAAAAGGTATCAATTCACCATTTTTTACATATACCACATCTTATTAATCCACTCATGTATTAATGGGAACTTGGTTTGTTTCCATATCTTTGCAATTGTGAATTGTGCTGCTATGAACATTCAAGTGCAACTGTCTCTTTTATAGAATGTCTTTTTTTCCTTTGGGTAAATACCCAGTAGTGGGATTGCTGGGTCAAATGGTAGGTCTACTTTCAGTTCTTTGAGGTATCTCCATACTACTTTCCACAGAAATTGTACTAGTTTGAGTACCACCAGCAGTGTATAAGTGTTCGTTTTTCTCAGCGTCCATGCCAGCATCTGTCGTTTTGGGACTTTTTGATAAAAGCCGTTCTCACTGGAGTTAGGTGATATCTCATTGTGGTTTTGATTTGCATTTCCCTGATGATTAGAGACGTTGAGCATTCTTTTAAACATGTTTATTGGCCATTAATCTAACCTGCTTCCTTAGCACCATAGGCAGTGTGTCAGTCTCATAATCCGAAGGTCCAAAATGATTTGAGTAACGTCTGAGAGCTTTATTTGACCAGCAATTTGCCAACTGCTCAGACTGTAGCATGGAAATGGAACTCCTTCATTCAGGACCAGAGGACCTCAAAGGAGAGACCTGATTGAGATGATGAGCTTGTGTTTTATTTCCAGTTACATCAACTCAAGTGTTTACTATGTACATTCTCGGTACATTTTATCATTTCATTTTCCCCTAAACCTTTTGATGTTGGTGTTTTCATTTTATACCTTTTATAGATAAGAAAATACAGCGCAGAGAAGTCCAATAACTTACCTAACATCACACAGCCTGTTTCAGCCTATATATTCTCTCTAACTCCAAAGCCTGATGCTTCTTCTCTTTTTATTACTAGGAGATCAGTTTGCTATTTACGATTTACTCCCTTGCTTACATGGGATGTGATGGTACATTTTAGAATCTCATTTGTTTTCTTACAGATCCCCTGCATGATTTTTCCCACATGCTTTTTTCTCATATTTCTTTTTTGTCTTTTAAAACAATTTTCATAATTTACTTTTTCTAGTGTACCATCTTGAAAGTTTTGACAAATGCATATGGTCACGTAATGACCGTCGTTATCTGTAAATAGAACAGTCCCATCCATATGACTTTAACTGCTCTTTCATTACATGTTTACCACATGCCTTGACGTCTGCTAAGCACCATGCTAGGCACTAATAATTCAGCAGAGCTCTGACACTCGTGATGTGCACAACTAATCTGAGTCGGTCCCACGGTGAAAACCTTTAAATCTCACTTTTCAGATACTTTCTCCATTCACAGCTAGTTGAGAATAACAGTCTTTTCCAAATACCTCCTAAAGTGTTGAATATGTTAACTCTCAAGTATTTTAAAATGCTTCCCACTCCATCTAGAATGCCAGTGTTAAAAGGCAGAGCCAACTGAAACATGATTTGAATTATTCTTTAACTTTTAATGTCTTATTGGGAGTAATTCCTAGCAGGAACTTCAGGTTACAAAAGGAAACTATGTTTTTGTATGTGTTTGCAATTCTTCAGAGCCATGTATAACATACTATATAGCCATTAAAGAAAAATTGTTCATCATATTTCACAATCCTAAAACACTTTTATTTTGGAACTATGCTATCTAATACCATAGACACTGGACAGATGTGGCTATTAAATTTAAAATTTATTAAAATAAAATAATTCAGTTCCTCAATCACATCAGCTACATTTCAAGTGCTCAATAGTCTATGCAGCCAGTGGCAACCATGTGGGGCAGTACAGATAGAAAACACTTTCCATCAGTGCAGAAAGTCTATTGGGCAGTGCTGTTTCAGGGCAATAACAGTGAAGCTGATAAAGTGATGATTGCTAGTACTCATGAAAAGTTGTCCACTCAACTAGAAAAATGTGTTAGTCACTAAAATTATTTGAATTGTTCATGCATGTGGGTTATTTGTGGCCTATATTGTGTTAGCGATACAAACATTGTAGAAATATTGTGGTAGGCCTTGGTAGAGCAGCATAGGTGAAGAAAGTTTCATGGCCACTTTGTGGCCTTTACAGACTGAGGTTGAATGGTGAGGTTAACTCCTGGTTTGAAAGTGAGTGCTCTGTTCCCAGAGCATGTTTTCCATAATTTGTTCTAGCATCCACTATATTGTTTTGCAATTTACCTGTCTCCTCCACTAGATTAATCTCTGTAAGGGCAAAAACTATATTTCATTCATGCTTGCATTCTCAGACTTAGCACCTATCGTAGGTGCTTAATACATCTTTAATGCAGAGGGTCTTAGAGAGATTGTACCATTAAGCTTCTTAGAAAAAATGTAGCTTTTTGTTGTTGAGATTGGACGATTTCCACTGGTCTTTCTTTCATTTGATTCTGATCTGAATCCAAGAATAAGGTCAGTATTCACCTTGACCTGTCCATCTTTAATGTCACTTCTGGCATTAGAACTTCACTTCCATTGATTCTCCCAGAAATGCACATAAAGCATCACTTAGATCCAGACACTATGTATGCATGAAAAATAAAGCTCCCGTGATTGATACTGCATGGGTAATTGCAAAAGCAGTCTTGAGTGAAGATTTAATTCTATATGAGTTGGCACCAATGAGTCTTGGATATGTCACAGGCAGCCAGGGCATCAAGTCAGTGAATGTAGCCCTGTGTGTATGTGTCATGTACTGCTTGTATGTTGGGGAGGAAACGGCAGTGGGGGTGATGGGTGGTCAGAAATGAGAAATGAAGCATCATGAGCCCATGAAGATTGTATTTTCAGTCAAAAGCCATCATACTGGATTAACTTTTCTCTAGTCAAGCTAGCCATAAGAGATAGTGGCCCAAGACAGTCGTGGAAACCAGGCAAATGATGGGAAGTACATCTACATCATGTGAATGTGTGTGCTTTGGAGTTTGTCTGTAGTGTTATCATTAATCCCAGAGATGATGTGCTGCACCCAATTTAGCCCTGAACATATCACATGTGAATTAGTTGAATTCAAATGTAGCAGGGCACGAGATGAGTTAGACATCCTCACAGTAGTCAAAAGCAGGAAAAAAAAGGAACTTTTTCTTTTGTTAGATATTTTGTTTTATTTCTTTTCTTTTCCTTCCCTTCTTTCCTTTCTTCCTTTCTTTTTTTGTTGCAACTTCTTCTTCACCTTCACTTCCTTTGAGTATGAATTTAAGATAATCAAATGCACTTAGGTTTGTTCATCATCTTGATGAAGAGTTTGATAGGGAGGAGATTGATGTTATTTGTTACCATTAGTAAAAAATATTTTTACTGTGTTAATTTGGGGTTCTTTGTAGTTAATAGCATTTTAAGTATGAGTTAGTTGACAGATGTTTCTGCCTACAATTTCCAGTGTGTTGAAATGGGCCAGTTGCCTCTTTCTTTTTTTCACTTCTGATATTTGTCCACAGATATGGAAGTAAACTCAGTTATTCCAGAGTCCCCATTAATGTAAACTTTCTGATCTTATTCAATAAGCATGAGTCAATTTACATACACATTAATTATATATATATTTTTTTACAAGTTCCCTTGGAAATATAGTCCTTATATATTTAAAAAGGGTAATTTATTAATTACTATGAAAGAAAGATTTTCTGTTAAAATATTTATAACAATGGCTAGACTACAGGTACCTTTCCACTCTTGGAGAATCATTCTGTCCTCTCTCACTGCCTTTCCGTTTAACACTTACTCCATAATTTTTCTACTCTTTCACTGTCACTGACTGAGCTACTTATTTCTTGAATCCTAAAGCTCTAATATATTTACCTGAAGTTAGGTCCTGATATAAGCCCTTCTCTCTAAACTGATAAACTCAGTACCTTGAGTAGGAATGAAAAAAAAAATACTGCTTTTCAAAATGACCTCTTTAGGCAGAGATCACAGTCACGACCAGAGTCCTGATTACATGATTAGAAAATGCTGGCCAGATATAAGAAACTTTCTAGTTTTTCTCATGGTTTTCAATTATATTGTTATCAGATTAAAAATTATTTCCATAAATAGATTTTTACCCACTTACATTCTGACCCATTTTCTTTCTTTTTTTTTTCCTTTCTTTTGATAAACTTACTGCTGTATCATTTTCTTGAATAAGGTATATAAAGGTGGTGTCTCAGCCGCCACACAGAATTGTGCAAAATCGTGATTTGCCCACAGGAGCATAAGGATATCCTTGAGCATGTGGGATATCATTGCCGTGTTTACTTTTCAGTGCACAATAAAGTTGATAACAATTTATCTAGGTAAGTAGTTCTCAATACCGGCTGCACTTTGGACTTACCTGGTGCTGTGAACTGAATGATTCTCTCCCTTCCAAAATTCTTATGTTCAGGCCCTAACCACCAATGTGATGTTATTTGGAGATAGGGCCTTTGAAGGTAATTAAAGTCATGAAGGCTGATCCATCATGAATTGGATTAGTGCCTGTATGAAAAGAGAAAGAGACCAGAGCTGTCTTTCTCTCCATGATGTAAAGACACAGCAAGAAGGTAGCTGTCTGCAAGCCAAAATGAGAACTCCCACAAGGAATCAGATCTTCTGGCCTTTAGATCTGGGACTTCCCCACTCCAGATGTGTGAGAAATAAATGTCTCTTATTTTAGCAACCCGGTCTTTGCTTATAACAGCCCAAGCTGACTAATGCACCTGAGGAACTTTCAAACCATATTGATGCTTAGGCATCAAATCAAGCACTTTATAATGTGTGAGTGCTGAGCCCAGACATGGATGTTTCCTTAAAACTCCCCAGATGATTATAGAGTACAGCCAGGGATTAAAACCACAGATCTAGGCCAACTTCATAATACTACTAATCTTAGTTCATTTTTCTTAAGGTGGAGATATTGGCAAGTTTTATGCTGTCCTAAAGCAAAGCTAGTGCCACAGGACAAAGGTCCTGGAAACTTCCCATCTCTTTCTCCTGTTCATAAGGCAGTTTCAGTTTCAGAGTAACCCTAGAAGGAGGAGTATGGACTACAGTGGTTGACCTCATAGTCTTTATAAGCCAAAAGAACTTCAGCAGGGCAGACAGTCTTGGAGTTGGTCCAAAGATTCAAGTCTATCAGCAGGTGGGAAAATGAATGAACATTTTCCAAGTGACATTTCTATCAGGACACAGGCAGATAGTCATCTTTCATTTTGCCAATGATATTCTTGATGTTCCCTATTATTTATTTTCTTTCTCTATACATAATTTATTAGAACCAGGCTTATTGTTTTATTTTATGAAATATATAAAAGATTTAGCTATTTTTTTCAATTCAGCAATTCACTTTGTCTGTGTTTTTACAATAAAATTTTCTTTACTTATCATGTCTAAGCTATTTCTTTTTACTATATTTCAAAAGCACTAATAACTCCATTTAAAAATTAAGAATGACCTTTTATAGATGTTCCAGATTACTACTTTAATATACTTAATAATCAATAGTGATGACACAGTGCAGATCAATTCAGTGAATCTTTATTGAGCATATTCCTTGTGATAAATATTCTAGAGAGAATATTCCTCTAGTGGTCTGCTAAACTTTCACAAGATAGAAAGATGCACACATAAGTAGTTCTCATACATGGCAGAGTTTGTGAACTGTGAGAGTGTGAGTTGTGTGAGGATATATTTCATCTTAAACTCACCTCTAGGAAGGTTTCTAGGAGGAGATTGGGTTGGATGTAGACCCTACAGAATGGATGGATAGGGCTTCAGGGGTCACCACAGGAGCAAAGGGCATCAGGGGATAAAGGTTGCCCTACAGAGAAGCGAGGAAGGAGAGTGAGATATAGTGTTTGGAGGGAGGAAATAATTGGGAGAGATGTGTAGCAGTAGAAAATTTCAAGTAGTAGGTAGAATTTGCAATGACTGATTGAATGGTTTGGAATTTGAAATCTATCTATTACACAATGGTAAACTACTGAAGGCTTTTGAGCAGGGAATTGTCTTGAGTGGATCTCTTTATTTTAGGAAGATAACTTAGACGTCAGAGTATAGGGTAGATTGAAGCAGAGTGAGACAGGGAATCAGGAAGCTTGGTTAAAAGGCTGTTACACTGTGGTAGTCACAATGGAAATTTGATAAATCATTTGGAATATAATATTAATAATACCATCCTCTTTATATAATACTTTAATGTTTAACAAGGACTTTCACATACATTACCTCACTTGATATAAATATAATTGGTATAATGGGTAGGATATGGTGCCATTCTCTGGAGAGTAAGGCATTGGTGATCCTTAAGGAACTGTTTTCCCTGGGAAGGTGAAGATTTAGCATGGAACAGGTAGAATCAGAGAAATATCCAGGAAGGAAAAGTGAAGGCAATGAATACTTAAAATTCTACAGAAGTTAATAATTTGGAGTGAAGAAAGGAAAACAGAGAAATAGAGAATAGTAGCTTGAAGCCTGCTTATTTTTTGATTGGTGGAACTCTAAATTTGTTATGACAAGACATAGGAATTGAAACTAGACATTTTCTTGGAACAGATTAACTCAGTGCCTGGAGTAGCAATAAGAGGAAATGGTGCTGCTTAAAATGTCCTATTTTAGTAGAGATCATAGTCAGAACTTAACCAAAACAGACAAACTTTTTTTTTTAAGGATGGATTTGTGTATATTCGTAGTTTAAGGCCAATCTTATCAAGTGCCCATCTCCAAACTATTTTCTTCATTCACCTTTGAAACCCTTGTATTTTTGTCCTTGTTGCAATGAACACATGTATGACTGTGACATGTCAGCCAGAAGTCTGCCAGCATACAGAGTTTCTTAATATTGGCAAATTCAGCTTGCCTGAAGGTTGTCATGTTCGTATAGCATAAACTAGTATTTTTGTAAATTACTTATGACTTGTGTTTTACATAAAAATAGTGTAATGGAAAATAATCCATAGACTAGGCTTCTCAGAATTTGTCTTTAAAATGATGTTAGCTATTTTTTCTTTTAATTCATGAAAAATACAATAGGATTTTGTTATCTGCTATCTGTCTATTGAGATAGACTAATGATATGTGAAGTAGTAAATTAAAGAATCATTCAGTTAGGAAAAGAAGAAGGTGGCAACTGTTAAGGACTGAAATGTAAGCTATATGAGTTGGATGCAAGACTTTTGTCTATATAAAAAGTATGACTAAATGGATTATTCATTAGAAATGTTTAGTTATAGTAAAGTTTCTTTTGATGGTTTTCAGAGTAGGGAAATGACATGTAATGTGTATATATAAATACATTTATAAATGTTATATATAAACACATATTTATATGTGTTATATGCATTTATATACACACATAAATAAATAAGACTATCTATGCATTTTTTCCTGCTGCTCAAAACTGATATTGCTTTATTTTGAACATTAGAAGATTATATCCTTGGGGGAAATTATTAAGTTTAATTGTAGCACGTATCTTAGATATTTTGAATCTGACTTTTTTCTGCTTCCAACATAAAGAAAGAGCATAAAAGAATTCTGCTTCTTCCTGTGACCTGAATACAGTGCTGTGCTTTCCAAAGGATTCGGGTCCAGTTAGATCAGTGGAATTCAATTCAGCATATGGTCATTTTACAGTGACTGTGCGCTCCACACTGTGTTTGGACTTTAATAAATACCTTTTGTCTTTGATGAGTTAATCTGGTTACATACATAAAATGTACCCTGGTGGGAGCATACCAGAAAAGAGAATAATAAAATCCATGCTGGATTCTTTGGATCAGAGTTTGAGTCTGTGGAAATTCAGAAAAAAGAAAGACAAAATAAAGATGTGAATTCATTTTTTAAAAAAGTCTCTGTGATCATATGAGCAGCACTTCTTTTTGAACATAGTTTCACTCAATATCATAAGCCTCTTTATGCCCCTTTCCCCCTTTTTTGCTATATTCAAGAAACAAAAGGATAAGCCTATGCTACTCATTTTAGATTATTTACTTAAGGAGAAGATTAAATGCAGAAGTTGGTTGGGTTTTGCATCACTGCTCTGAAATGCCTTTGGTGCTCCTCATTATTCCACACTATCATGTTCAAAATAATGTGTAATAAGGAAAATATATAAGCAAAATGCATATGTTAAAACACTCTTCTTGTATGCTCTGCTCAACACTTACCAGTAGAAAAATATCACATAATTTTCACAGTTAAGTCTATCCCAACTTGGGGCTTAGTTTTTGGTGGTGGCAGCTGCTCTTTTGTGACAAAGGTAAGGTCTTGGTGCCAGAATTTCAAAGAATGAGTTGGTATGCATATGATTCTTGGCTACACTGAGGAATTTTGAACATAGATGGCAATGCTGTCTGCAAAATTGATTCCTGTGAAGGAAACATAAAGATGAAATCACTTTTAATTAGTTACTAGTATGTGTTGCCCTTAAATACTTAAAGATCTATCCCATAAGAAAATATCCGATGATCCTTCTGTCTTGCCTGTGATTCCAACTTATTTTCTTCCTAACCTTTCATTACTTTTTAACTATTCAGTGTTCTTGGCAAACAAAAAAAGCACAAGATGCTTGTATGTGCATCTTGTGTTTCTCCATAAATAATTCAAAATTTTATATTAACCCTTCCACCCTGTACCCCTGAAAATGGCAAAATACCCATAAGAAAGTATCCAGTTTGCTATCTGGAGGGAGCTTTTCAAGACATCCTTTTTTAATTCACATTTTATAATTAGAATTCCACAGCATCTGTCAATTTGGGGAAAAAAGAACCTTTCAGTTTTTACAAATATGACAAGAGATTAAGTTGTATTAGGCTTGATGACAATCAGACAAGTGAAGATAAAATATTTAGCCAAATAGTCTCTCTACTGTTGATAATGGATTATAACCTCTCTGCTGTGAGGCAGGCTGGGTCTCTGGCAGAGAAAGTGTACCTTCATGCAGTGAGTTTTCACTTATAGATATGTGGAAAAGGCTGCTTTTTAAATGTGACGCTTTGAGACTATAATACACAGTCTGCTGGAGATTTGTTTGGGTGATTGCGCTACTGGGGAAAACTCACCGAAAATAGGTCACCAAGAAAAGATTGATATGGACTTTTTTTGTGTGGAAGTAATTATGCTTGATTATTGCATTCTGTTACAATCCAATATGCCAGACTAAAAAGTTTCAGTCAGAAAATATTAATATGTATACATATAATCCTACTTAGAATTTGTAAACTGGAGTTTAAGTTCCCACTCATTAACTCTCACAGGGTCCCTATATGTTATTCAATAATAATGAATGAAAAGAGTTTTTGCATATTATATATGTTCTTGTGCATTCACCTGAAAATCCCAAATACACATAGTAGTTGATCAAAACATAGCAGAGAAGTCCCAGTGTATTAAATAACACACACACACACACACACTCACACACTCACTCAGCCATGAAAATAGCAACAAACACATCTACCATCAACCTGGGAAATCCTCACCAGAGTGCTCTCTTGCCAAAACGTAGAGAGTTCACCAAACACTTTATAGTTATTACTTACTTGACATAAATCATTGCTTGTCCAAGGCCAAAGTTAAAAGGCTTTTAGCAAGTTTGTAGCAGTGGATATTGGAATGCTTTAAGGATTCGTTGCAGGAGAAGGACTTTGCTTTTACATAGTATGTTCTGTAAGTCTCAGAAAAAAATTCTTCTGCAACTGACTTCAGTAATGAGACACGAGACAAGTATGCAAGGGTCCCCATCCATGGAAACCTTTGTGAAAACAATGGATGGGATTTTTTTGTTTTTTCTACTCACCATTGGGAAGGACCCATAGGTTCATGTAACTTTTGACATCATATGATGCCCGTAGAGTGCTTCAAAACTTGAACTCAGGCTACCTAAGCTTCATTTATACCTCCACATGTGTGTTCCTTCCCTTTGGCTCAAGCTTTTCCTCTTTCTGTAATAGCTTTTGGCCTCATGCATTCTTAGTTGTCTTCTACCTTCTCTGTGAAACCTTCTCTAACACATCACTGTCCTCTCCCAGAGGAAGGGAAACATCATCTCACCCATGATGGAACAGCGCTTACATTGTATTTCAGTTGTTTCTATGATGCTTTCTCAGAGGAGTGTGATCTCAGGAGATACAGCCACTGGGCTCTAAAGACTTCTTGCCCATATAGTAGGTGCCCAGTAAATATTTGTAGCATAAATAAGTGAGTGAAATTCCTTCCAAAGCAATCACTTGAAAAATAGAAAATGCAATACGACCTACTCAATCAAATGCTAAATGTTGCCACCACCTCGACTCATTCAGCATACTCTTTAGCAGAATAAGAAACTCGAGCATTTGGAATTAGAATTCAGTTCACCCTCAAATTCACCCAATCCTTCTAATTTTAAAAAACGTAAACTAAAAGTAGGTCAATCAAATCACATTCTCATTTTAACGAGTCCAAGTGTCTATATAGATTTTGAACTGAATTGGCACACAATCATGGACAACTTCCTAAGGGCTTTTACTCTTGGCATTCAGAGTTTTAAGGAAGAAAATTAAGTGATTGGAATAGAGTACAATAGTGAATACAGAAGAAGGGAAGAAAGATGACTGTGGCCAGAAACATGAGAGAAAGAGAACTATAAGTTTCTTTATTTTAAGTAGCGGTGGGAGAATCTACTTTTTGGCCTGCACAGCGGATGCACCGTTTCTGTGGATAAGTTTCCCCTATGTTTCCTGTCAAGCCAGGATTTTAATGAAACAAAAAGATACCGGATCCCTCTCACTAACACCTCCTCATCCCTCCAACTCCCCAGCCAGTGCCAGCCAAGAGCATTTCTCTCAGTTCCTTTTATCCCTTTTTACCAAGAACAAGATCTGAGATATGTGAGATCCTGTTTGATTCAAACTTGGAGAAAGCACCGTGCATTTTACAGCCACTGGCTACCTGTTGCTGTCAATAGCTGTATTGTCGGCATTTTATCATGGATTGAATGCTCTAAAAATTTTGAGCAGCATAAACAATTTGGAGAGTAAAAGCTGTTTTCCTTGAAAAAGAGAGCCAGTGTTTTTGATAGCAAATACTTTAGGGTCTTAAAAAATGTGAGAAAATCAGAGTATGCCCTCCCCTGCTTGAGGGGTTTGAGGGACATTCTAAAGCCACACATTTTGTGTCAAAATTCAGAGTGTCTCCTCTTTGGGCTGCTGAAATTGTTTACATTATTACTAAAGAATTATCAATAAAACATGAAAAGCACTGAGATTATGAAAAAATATATTGCTAAAAATAAAAGCCTACCAAGATGGGGCAAATGTTTAGATAGATATTAATACTATGGAAGTTAGTGTTCTGTTCAATAACAATAGCTTAAATAGTTATGAGACTAATAGAAATGATTTACACAGACTTCTGTAACTGCACAATTCTGTGAACAACAGTAAGAAAACTCAGTTCAGATAAACTTGTCCTGATTAGAATAAAATAGGGGATCCACTAAAATACATAACCACTTACACTGAAAAAATAGCCACTATTTTTAACTTAGTGTGAATAAGACATATATTGAATAATAGGTGATTGAGGAAATTGTTTTGAAATGTTTGTTTTAATGTGCCCAGGACAAAATATAATCATATTAATAATTTAAGAAACACACAGTTAAGAGAAACAACACTTCTGAGGAAAGTAATCATAATGCTCAGATGTTTAATTAAGAGATACTGAAAACGAGACTGCTTATTGAAGTAGTGTTGCTTGATAGAAAATTAACTAGGTTATTAAAAGTTTAAAAGCTATTATTTTATTATATAATAGCTAGAAGCAGCAGTATTTGATCTAATGAAAAATTGGCAAATAGCTATAAGCAATGATTAAGGTTACCGTAGGACTTAATTTGGGTAAATCAGGTTTTAAAACACAATTATATAGGGAATGAATTAAATTATTGAAGTTTTAAAATTATGAGCACAGAAAGAAATTGGGTAGATTTAGTATTAATTTTTAAGGGATGGATATTTTTGTTCTTCTTTTTAAAAGGCTTTAATTTTTAAAATTATTCAAAATGAGACCTGCATCAAACATTCAGAATGAGAAGCCTTGCACAAAATTTAGCCATTGTTTAATTCTTCTAGTCATTAACTAGTAAAATACTTTAGTATTTTTTTCTCTAATTGTCAAGAGGAAACTGTTTTTTGAGTTGTACACTACAGAAGACATGAAATGCAGTACCCACCCACCACCAACCAACTTCCTCCAACTACTCTGTTACTAAGTTATTTTTTACTTTTTCTTTGGAAATTCATGTAGCAATCAGCTTAAAAAAATGTATTGGATAACTTTTTATGCCTTAGAAGTTTATAGTTCCTTGTTTTATGTCATAATTTTATCATTTTTGGCTGGATTACTCCTTGAAGTAATTATTTAAAGCATACTTAGATAACCTGTATCAAGATATATGTCTTTTTCTTCTTCACATGTAAAAGACAACCTGGATGTACATGAAAGTATTTGGTCACAATCTTTTTTTCTTACAAAACATACAGTCTCTGCTTTTTGATATTATGGCATTTAGCATTACTGAGAAAAAAATGGAAAATTCCACTTTCAGGCCACTTCTTTCCTTATAGAACTGGCATATTTAATGGCTGCAATGGAGGGTGGCTGATGGGATTAGAATATTACCCTGGTTTCTTCAAAACTCACTGCCTGCATAGTAAAAGGAAGAGACACAGAATTCTGATTAGTTGAGCTGTTAGACCATACAGAATATATCCATTTTCTCTCCATAGTCAAAATAATTAAATATATTAAAAATGATGTATTTGAAACTATAATATTTAACATTATTATTTCACAAGTATTAAAATTCATTTCCTATTTCACCATTTAAAGGGCAAAGTCATTCTGCCTGATATATCTTAGAATTCTGCATCTCATATATGTATATAAATATAATTTGTATTTATATATATAGAGAGAGATTTTATGCAGTGATTCAAAAAATAGTTTAATTTCTCTGATAAGGCAATTGGAATTTGCCCTAAAATAAGTATATTAATAATTTGACTTTAAAAATTGTGCTAGCCTTTCAACACACATGGAAGGAGGGAGGGAGGAAGAGAGACAGAGAGAGGGAAGGAGGGAGAGTAAGGCATGCAGCCTTTTTAACAAAGATTGCCCTGTACAATTTGCCTTTTGAATTTAAAATATAGTGAAAATTTGTCATGTCAATAAACTTCATCATTTTTAGTTGCTGTATTATTTAGAATATAGTTTGATTGCATGCCAGAGAAAACCCAAATGACTATGGGGTAGTTCAAACAAGAAACAAGTTTCTTTTGCTTTTCCTTGTCAGTCCAGGCTGATGGACCTCTTTCCTGCAAAGTCAGTGGAGATGGTTTGCACACCATGGTGTCGAAACCCAAGGTCCCTTTATCTTGTTGTTCTACTGTCTCCAGGTTATTATCCTCTTCCACATGTCCAGAAGAGTTCACAACCATGTCGGTATTCTATCCAGTGGAAAGAGGAAATGGAGAAATGGCAGGACCTACATATTCCCTTTAAAGGCACAATGCAGAAGTTGCACTTCTTCACTTTGCCAGAATTTAGTCATGTGTCTACAAGAAAGACTGGAAAGTTTAGCATTTATTTGGGAAGGCCAGGTGCCCAGCTAAACAATTGGTTATTGTACAACAAAGGGGAAATGGTTATTGAGTGAGCAATTAACAATCACTGTCAAACTAGTATTCCATTAAACCTATCTACTGATCCGTTTTTTTTTGCTGTTATTCACAATCGATGGATGAACATCCCCATATTTCCATATTTGTTCCCTTGTATCAATAACTTCTTAGTGAAAGCCAAGATTTCCCAAGTATTTATCAGGTGCCACATAGTATATTAATTATGTTGTGTGCATTTTCTCAGCTGAATACAATGATATTAGGCAGTTACTCTTCTTTATCCTTATTCAGGGATATGACTAAAGAAATTTAGACTTAGAAGGGGTTAAGTGAGAAAGTGTTCAATAACCCATTCATGTACACAGTGCTAGTAAAGAGTTGATTGACATGAGATTCATATCCAGGACTGTCTGACTTCCAAGTCCATGACCTTAACTCCTACTGTCTAGTCAATTTTTCAAATAAATTGCTAGAAGAAAAATTTCTGCCATAAAGTTATGCATATTTCTAAGACTATTGATTCATACTGTAAAACCACACTCTGACAAGCAGGTACCAGTTGATGCTCCTGTCAGTTGTGTGTGGAGGGTACCTTTGCCAAAACTCTTCACAACATAAGATATTTAACAGTCTAAAAGAACAGAAAACCCAGTCCTCTTGTAGTTTGTGTTTGTTTGATTAATGTTATGGTCAAATATACATTTTTATTGATTATTTATTATTATTGTTGTTTGCATTTCTGTTATGAATTGCCTTTTGTACAAATCGTATGCCTTTTATTCCATTGAGGTGTTGCTCTTTTACTTACAGATTATTAGAAGTTTTGTTTTAAAGATATGTATTTCAGATTTCCCTTCACCATTTCCTTGGACTTTTATAGGCTTTGTCAGATTTAAGGAGAAGTGTACTGTTTATGCTTACTGTTTTTTGTCACATATAACTTTAAAAAATAATTTTGGATTTGTCACTCTGAAAGTGGATAGACTTTAAAAGTGAAATATACCCTAAATGTCATGATCATTAACTCTTGCCTGAGAGGATCACCCTAATTTTAATAATGTTCAAGACAGAAGTAAAATGTATTTTTATGAAGGCTTTTATTTGCATAAATTGTTTACATATTTTATTCAACAGTCTTTAGCTATTCTGAGCTCCAAATGCTTTAGAAAGGTATATTGTTCCTTTGTCTTCTAAAACAGAGGATGTACCCCTGGTTTTAGGGCCAATAAAATAGGCATTGACCCTAAACAAGTGTAGCTGTGACCCTAATGAGAAAAATACCTCCTTTCTGGTCTCTTCTAGTCTTGTTACCTCTGCCCCTTTTCTTTAGGTCCTGTGGGCATGGAATAATCATAGCTATATCATTTTTGGAGAGAGATATTTGAATTCTGGTTGTTTAAGAAAATGAGGACACCTAGAAGGTTGCCAGTGTTGTGTAGGATTGATCTCATAAGCAAATTAGAATTCTTACAGACCATTTTCAACAAAAATAGCAATGCTCTTTTTAAAAATATTTATGAGAGAGATATTAAACGGTAGTATTTTAAAGAAAATTTGAACTACAGGAGAAAGTAGAGATTTTGTTTATTATGCATTGTGGTGAAGGCTTAGTGTAGAAGTTGTTTATTATAACCATTGCTATTGTACATTTTTTATGAATCTTCTAGGATTGCACACCATTGGTCTAAAATAAAGACCTCTTTGTCTTAAAGGATCACTTGAGAGTCTTTGTGATAATTAAATTGGCCTTATGAGTAAAGGATTTAAAAAGCTTTGGCAAGCTATAGCTTATACATCTAACAGTTTAAGAAAATAATTTTTGGCTGGGCGTGGTGTCTCACCCCAGTAATCCCAGCACTTTGGAAGACTGAGGCAGGAGAATCACTTGAGTTCAAGATTATCCTGGGCAACACAGTGAGACCCCACCTCTACAAAATGTTAAAAAATTAGCCAGGTGTGATGGCATGTGCCTATAGACCTAGGTACTGAAGAGACTGAGGCAGGAGGATTGATTGAGCCCAGGAGCTTGAGTTTGCAGTGAGCTATGATTGAGCCTGACTCCAGCTTGAGTGACAAAGGGAAACCCTGTCTCTAAAAAATAAATAAGTAAATAAATAAAATAATTTTCAATGAAATACAAAATAATGGGCTTTGCTCATAATAGTGGTAGGAATTAGGGCTTGAAATAAGGTTAACAGAACATTATCTTAACATACACATCTCTATGAATTAGTCTTTATGGGGAAAAAAAATGTAACATCTTTTCTTTGAAGCCAGAATCTCTAGGTTTTGACATTGATACCTTTGGTTCCAGGCTTACTGCTGCCATGATACTTTCAGTAGTATGGACATTTGTTCTCGTTCTTCTGCCTCCCTTTATGCATTCTTCTTTCCCCACAGCCCTGATGTTCGGTGCTGCCTGGTCGGTTAGTCAGTCCTCTCTGTCACTATCCATCTTAATGCTCATGTTTCACCACAATCCTTCCCTGTAGCCAGCTGGAAGGTCTTCTTCACTTTCCCCTCTAAGAGGGAAACCTGAGTTATGGTCCTTCTGCCTATCTCATGGCATTTCTCTACCCAGAGCTACACACAGCAGCTTTCTCTGCCTCCTTCCCAAGCAACATACAGTAAATATGTTTGCTGGTACATGGACAACATGAGTAAATGATCAAGAAACAGTGGTTTTGGTGGCCAGAAATGCAAAGGAATATCATAGGATATAAGGCAAAGTTATCCAGTCATTATTTCATTATTCATTCAATCATTCAACTAGAGTTTTTAAGCACTTGTTGTTTTCCTTTAAACCTTGTGGTATCATAATGGATCCATTGGCTAATCTAGTCTGAATTGAGAAAAAGAAAAAAGATTTTTTTTCTAGTGAAGTAGGAAAGTAACAGCCTATTGAATATGGTATATACCACTTTGGTGATACATTTAAATGCTACAGTAGCAGAAAATGATAGCTAAAAATGGATATAGAGAAGTATGACCATTCTTGATGCCAAAACAGAATGATAAACTATATAAGCACTTAGACACATTCAAGAATATGAACGTCTGATAGGTCTCACCCTAGTCACTGAATTCCCTTCAGAGAAGATCTCTTTTAACCATGGAAGAATTTGATGGATTTTCTCTTGTTCTTTGCATGGTGGTTGATTTAAAAGAATTCAAAAAGAGCAAGACATACGTGTTTCTCCAGTCCAAAAACAGTGTTGATGCACACATGTCAGAAGGTGGCTCTGCTGTTAAAGTAATTTCTTAGAAATCTTTTTACCTGCTGTTTTGGGTGGCTATGATATAAATATAATAGATATTGGCTCTGGTATATTCAAATTGCATTTTCTAGAGTATAATTCAAATTGCATTTTCTAGAGCATAAGAAGCTGAAGTTTTCCATCGACCCTTACTGGGTTTTTTAAAATAGTATTTTTCTTTTCTGTTAGAATACTGCCAAATTCATTTATATTACTACACTTCCTTTGGATAGTTGAGGGAATTATCTTGAATATGTTTCTTCTGAGGAAACTGAGAAGTCTGCTCAAGAAGTGCTGCTAAATGCTTTGTTTGCTAATCTGTATATCAGAACAAGGTGAATGCTACTCTACAAGTAAGTACATTTTGCTACAAAGACAAGTATTTCATGTACTTACTTATAATCTACCAAAAAGTTCAGATCAGCTCTTAGTAAATGGTTAAGGTTAATTAGCTCCAGGGGAAAAACTAATGCAGAGTATATACTTGAGAAGTAAAAGAGGGCATGGAATAGAATCGCTAATGGTGGCTGTGCAATGAGGGATTCATATGAGGTGACGCTACAGAAAGAAGTCCAGTCTAACAGTTCTGTTTATGCATTCATTATCATAAAACCCTAGATTATTGCAATAATTAAAATTATCCTAGATAAGAATTTGTCATCACTGCTTTCTTCTCCCTCTCTCAGCTTGTGTTAACATTCAAGTCCCAGAATAGTTCAAATCTCTTAGCTTCAAAAGTCCTTCAGTACTAGTGGCTTTCATTGGACTGAAACTATAGTGATGTAAACGTATCTCTATATTCTTTCTTTTCTGTGCAAAGTCTGCTAGGCATTGAAGGCCATGTCCCTGTTCAAATCACTTATATTTATTTTTAGTCATGACTCACAAATGTCTCTACCTGCTAATACTTGAAGATATATATGATTTCCAGATCACTCAAGTACATTATGTGCATCTTGCTTCATTACATTCATAATATTTTACATGTAACACTCTGAATATATGGAAGATAAATTCTGCTAACTGTACAAGTTCATATTTTGTTTAAGTTATCAGAATGTTTGTTTTATTTTTGAAGTTACTGAAAGCTCATGTTTCATTTAAACAGAATGATAATTTAGGGATTTTATCTAGTTCCTTTCAGACTGTCTCTCTCCTGAGAAAGCTTGGTTCCTGGAGCTCTTGGGAGTTAGAGCTGAGCATAGAGAGGGTGTGGACTTGAAACAAAGGAATATTCATGCCCTAGACCTGGGGAAAGGGCCAGATCTGATTGGAGGCTCTACAGCTCTGTACAGGTCAGCCAAGGCTGTGGAGCAGCTTTTAACTGGAACTTGACAGATCATCTGAAACAGTAGTACATGGTGTACATGGATTGAGGGTGCCTTTTATGGACTATTGGAGATCAAGTGTGGGGTCTGGGACAAGAGAAAGGTTTGAAAGTATAGACAAACTCTGGAAATAGCCTGTGTCATTCAGAAACTAGATCTTTAATAGCAGTGACCACTGTGTTCTCAGGTGGTTAAATGTTGGGGCCTGCATTGCTATTGGAATAGACCAAGATCTATTTTCTGAAGAAGATTCTGGCCCAGCCAATGGATTCTCTCATGACGGGAATCTGAGCAGAGGTGAAATGGTTGTTTACTGAGGCAGAACAAGACACAAGAATAGGCATTGCAACCTGAGAGACAGGTGTCAGGAGCATGTATTTGCTTTTCAGAGTGGAGAGGTCAAGTTTGGGAACTGAAAGGCAGTAAGAAATATGATCAGGGATGTGGTAAATAGAAAGGGTGAACTGAAACTAAATGCCAAAGACACGGGGTCATAGATGTGAACAAGGGTCAAAGCCCTGGCAACTCAAGAAACCAGCACAACACGACAGAGGCCACTCGCTCTTCATGACAATGCAGACTTCACCTTGTCTTGAATGCCTTTCTGTCTGTACCAAGGGGGTCACTCCCTCTTCTGTGAAATGACATTATTTTGATGTGCCTCTCCTACTTATTTGATCGAATCCCATTGATTGCCTGGATGCCATTGTATAGTAATTGTTTATACATTTCTCTTCCCTGTCTACTTTGTGGAGTCCTCAGTGCCAGAGACTAGCTCACCACATGACATATGAATGATGCCAAATTGGCAAAGAGATCTTGAAAGTCTCCCTATCTGTTAGTAGGGAGAACCAAGAGCCTTGATTTATTGGTCCATTCTGGGATATAGATAAGGGATATATATATATATAGATAGATACGGGATATATAGATAAGGGATAAGGGATATAGATATAGATAAGACATTGCCCCAATCCAATCAGAAGCCTCTCCCTGCCAGGTTTTAAATCTTTACACTGCTAGGAGAAGGGCATAGGAATAGAAAGACTTACCTGGGGCCAGAAGATGTGTTTATGTATTGCTTAACAGGCACTGTGATCAGTGTTTAGGGTACAAAATAAAGATAATGAAATCCCTACCTTCAAAGTCTTCTAATAAGTATGATGACCACTATTTCTTGTACATCAGTGGTCCCCAACATTTTGGCACCCAGGGCCAATTTCATGGAAGACAATTTTTCCACAGAGGTGGGGTTGTGGAGCTCAGGCAGTGATGCGAACAATGGGGAGCAGCTATAAATACAGATGAAGCTTCGCTTGCCCACTGCTCACTTCCTGCTGTGTGGCCTAGTTCTTAAGTTTCACGGAAAACAAATTTTCCATGGATGGGGAGGTGGGTGCACAGTAGAGCTCTATGGCCCAGAGGTTGGGGACTGCAGTGTACGTGACCTATGTGCCAATCATTGCTAAGTGTTTTCCATTTTTCATGCAATTTAACTGTAACAACAACCATATAAGAGTTGTTATTTCCATTTTGCAAATGAAATGAGGCATAGAGAGATCATATGACTTGCCCAGGGCCGGGCGCAGTGGCTCACGCCTGTAATCCTAGCACAGTGGGAGGCCGAAGTGGGAGGATCCCTTGAGCTCAGAAGTTTGAGACTTGCCCAGTATCATGTAGCTAGTAAGTAGTAGAGCTTGGATTAAACTGTCTGAGCTCAAAGAAAAGGAAGGATTTCAGTAGCATTTGTCACTATGTACATACCCCATTCTCTATTTCTGATATCTATCACCACTTATCATCCTTATATTATATACTGAGTCACTGTTTCTTGAGAATGAAAGTAGTAACAAAGAATAATGTTATAAAAATTCCCTTCCATAATTCAGGCAAAAACATTATTCATGCCAGTAATCTCATTTTTGTATGCACAGCCTACTCAAAGTGAGAAAACAAAACTAAAAGTAGGGATGAGACAATGTTATATAAAGTTCAGAAGCAATGTAATAAAAGCTAAATTTAGTTAAACATTATTGCAGAAAAGATATATTTTGTTCAAATAGTTAGTAGCTGAGGAAACAGAACAATGAGACCTTAAATTCATTTCTGTATGTTTATTTCAGGATATAAAATATAGATCACTGTTTAAAGAAATTATTCAATAAATATTATAGAATTACACAGGTACTAAAAATATCTTTATTAGTTACAATATTCTAAAATTTGATGAAGAAAATATTACACAATCAAATGAAAATCTATTTAAATTAATCTTTTGATATTTTATTATAGATGAATGTATTTAGAAAATATCAATTACTTGGCCTTTGATGCTATTTACTGAAATGATTTTCCTAGGAGCTAGTCTAAAAATGCATTTCAGAGCATAAAAGATCCTTTTGTTCCATTAATTTGTTATCCTGAATTTTTTAAAGTTTTATTTTGTTTTAAATTGACTCATAATAATTGTACATATTTATGGGATACAGTGTGATGTTTCAATATGTATATACATTGTATAGTGATCAAATCAGGGTAGTTAACATGCCCATCACTTGAAACACCTGTCATTTCTTTGTGATGAGAACATTCAAAATCCTTTCTTTTAATTATTTTGAAGTATACAATACATTATTGTTGACTATAGTCATCCTACTGTGGAATAGAACATCAGAATTTATCCATCTTATCTAACTGTAACTTTGTACCCTTTGACCAACTTCTCCATGGCTGAATAGTATTCCATTATGTATGTATGCTATATATTTTATTCATGTGTCCATTAATGAACACTTAGGTTGATTCCATATTTAGGATATTGTGATTAGTGCTGCAATAAATATGGGAGTGTAGATATCTCATCAACATAATGATTTCATTTCCTTTGGATAGGTATACAGTAGGGGGATTGTTGGATCATATAGTAGTTCTATTTTTAGTTTTTTGAGGAACAGCCATGCTGTCTTCCATAATGTCTGTACTGATTTACATTCCCACCAACAGTGTATATATGAGCTCCCCTTCCTACACATGCTCATCAGCATTTGTTATTTTTTGTCTTTTTGATAATAGACATTCTATTAGGTCATTAAATATGAAATGTCTGATTTCTAGTCAAAAGTTTAGTGTATTACATCTCAAACAAGAAGCAGTAAAATTAATCAAAGTATGCACCCAAACTGTTGACACAGTTTTGCCATCTTATCAGTAGCTTGTTTATACCAGCAGCAAAGAAGCCTGTAGAGCAAGTGGTAATGGAATCGCAAAATACGTTTTCTATAGCTTGTTGAGAATTGAGTATTTTTCCTTGCAATAAGTGGCCCAATGCCTAGAAGAAGTGACAGTCAGTTGGCACAGGTCTGGTGTATATGGTTTGATGACAGAGTGTTTCCAAGTCCAGCTTCTGTAGTTTGAGCAGCATTGTTTGTGTGACATGTGGTCGAGTGTTGTCTTGCAAAAAGGTTGGCCTGTCTCTGTTGGTCAGTTTCAGCTGCTCAATCACAAGCATCCTCATCATTTTGTCCAATTGTTTGCAGTAGACATCCGCTATAATGGATTGAGCAGTTATCATAAAGCTGTAGTGGATAATACCAGCGCTGGACCACCAAACAGACACCATTAGCTTTTTTTGATGAATATTCGGTTTTGGATTGTGTTTCACACTTCATCTTTATCCAACCATTGTGCCAAATGCTTGCAATTATCAAAAAGAATCCATTTTTCATCCCCTGTAACAACATGGTGTAAAAATCTTTCACCTTTATGATGTGACAGCAAAGAAAGGCAAGCTTCGAGATGATTTCTCTCTGATGCTCGTTTAATTCATGCAGTATCCATCTATCTTTATCTTGCCAATTTGTCTCAAATGGTACAATATTGTTGGAATACTAATATCAAACCTTGCTGTTAATTCACATGTAGGTTGAGATGGATTTGCTTCCATTATGGCTTTCAGCTCATCATTATCCACCTTGGTCTCAGGTGGCCCACATGGCTCATTTTCAAGATTAAAATCATCAGAACAGAACTTCTCTAAAAAAAAATTTGAAAGATAATCACAAGCCAAACCATGTGATTGAAAGAATGAGGTGTACCTTCACAATAGAAATAAAACAAGAAGTGTCAAAGTGAAATGTCAGAAATAGCAAATGTCAAATGTAATACTTAAGAAAATTGGACATTTTGTACTTGATAACCTACTGAGATGGAATGATATCTCACTGTGGTTTCGATTTGAGTTTTTCTCGTGATTAGTGATGCTGAGCATTTTTTCATATACCTGTTTGTCAGTTGTATGTTTTCTTTTGAAAAATGTCTATTCAGATCTTTTGTCCATTTTTAACTAAGATTATTTGGTTTTTTGCTATTGAGTTGTTTGAGTTTTTGAACTTTCTTTCGTCTGTTATAATACAGTGTCATGAAGAAAGTTTATTAATATTTTATTCAGCTCATTTATTAATGTTTATTTATAATATCCCTTTTGCAGCCTACAATGAAGCAAAAACCTTACAATACTACTTTTCATATTTCTTTAGGATTCCATGGCCATATAGTGTAATGTTAAAATATCAGCAGGTTTACTTTTTAATGTAGGAGAAGGAAAAAACAAAGGTGAAATCTGCCTATTACAATTCCCCTTTTTATATGCTCTACACATTTGTTGAATATAGAGTACTTATGTGTCTCACACTTGGCTAACTGCTGGGAATATAGAGGAGAACAAGACTGTCCAGTCCCTTGCCCTCATAGAATATTGCTGTTCTTCGTACTAGTGCAATGGCAATTATGATAGCATCATTTAATTAAGATTGGGCAATTCTATTATTGTGGCTAAGTATCATACAGCATATTGTATCATTTATTTACTTAAAAAGGTATTGTCATGCTCATTATTTGAACAATAAAAAAATGGTAGAGACTAATTTTATTATAGACTTCTGTTAAAGCACTTGGTTTTTTTGCTTTGAGTTCAAAATTACTAGTTTTTCAAACAAATTGAAAGAAATACTAAGGTTTTCTTATTCATTTTCAAGTAAAATTATAACTATTTAGGAATATTAAATCTGTAGAATATAAATATAAACATTTTTATTTTTTACCCATTGTGTCCAACCAGGCTAGATTGAATCCCATTTTCCTATCCTGCAATGACATCCTGGGCAAGTTCCACAATTTTCTGGTCACTTTTGGTTTGTAAAAGTCCAGTTATGCTTAAAAGAGTAATCTTAAACTCAATTCAGACTCCATCTTTTACTGGCCCCTTAGTTCTGCCCTGAGAAATTTGAAGTATAGAGTGAGACTTAACCTTTCATTTTGCTCCGTCCTCCTCCTCCCTCTTAATTTGAGTCCTAGAGGAAGAAAAAGAGAGGATCATCCTAGTAATCCTCTTCTTGTTGGTGGTTGTTCATTCTCTGGTTAATGGCTTCCATGGGTGGGGTCCAAAAGATGAATCTCTTTTGGTTCGTGCATTTGCTTTCTTTGGATGATTCTGTGAGGGTCTCCACTGCACAGATGGTTGACATGGGAGACCTAGTCCCAGACTGTTGTCTCCTATCCATATCAGTCCTCATCACTAGTGATGTGCTCCTCACTGTCTTCCTTCTATGGTGTCCTCAGCTGGCAGCCAGCCTCCTGAGTGGTATACCTGGGAAGTGGCCCAACCTCCCTTGTCTTTCCAATTCTCTTTTCCCCATACTCAGAGAGGAAATGGAAGAGCATTCTCTTTTGCTAAGCATGTGTTGAATGAGAAGGGGAAATTATTTGGAGATCCATCAGTGAAGGCTTCAAGACACACTCATTTAGCAGAATAATATAGAAAAAGTAACTTATATTCAAAGGAGATGTTACACTGTAATTTGCATTTTTTTCTTCAAAGTCTCTTCTTAAAGTCTAGACACCTACTATTTTTCATGATTTAAAGTCTGAAACAGGATCCTGTATTCATTTTAGAATAACTTTTAGCAAATCCTTTAATTTCTTCTGCTTTTTTCATTTGTTCATTCATTCTTTCAACTGGCATTTAGAGAACAACTGCTTTGTGCCATATCTTTTCCATGTGCTGGTTTCATGTTTTTAAATGATCATAATTGCTATAATAATTGCCTTGAATTTTAAAATTTTACTTTTTTTCATTTTAACACAATAAGTAATGTCAACATTTTGTCACCATATTCATGAAGCAGGAAAGGTACTTTAATTACTCATTAATAAAATTGTAATGGGCCTTGTAATCCAGAAGATACTCAGATGATTTTATTTAATAAGATTTGAGAGGATAGCTTCCAGGGTTTCTAGAATGTAAATAATATAATTGCTGGAATTTCATTGTTTGTTTTCTAAAAATAATGAGAACTTTACTCTGGGTGGAAAACATAACCTTTCACGTCAGGTTAAATAAATGCAAGGACAATTTTGTTCAACTGCTTGGAGAAAGAATGACATTAAGTAATCTACAATATTTCAGTTTTTACATAAACTTAAAAATTATAGGTGGGTCCTTAGCTTGACTTTTATAGACTCAAAATAATTTCCTTTTAGCTGTCTATGAAAGTGGTTCAGTTAAAGATCTTTAAGTGGATGATAATTATGTAGATTTATGTCTGCATTTAAAATACTTAATGCTCTTTTACTGATTTGAGCCTTACGATATGCTTTTCATGCTGATTTAACCAAAGAAACTATACATAATTTAATTGTGTAACAGGTGCTGAGGAAGACTTTTTCACTTGCCTTGGAATCACTGATACTGGTCCTGGGTGAAGTCAAAGATGTCTAAGAACTCTTGGTCTACAGAAAACCACCAACAATGATTAGAGGCAGTACTTCCCCAGGGCTTACTAAGAGAACAGATCTTACAACAGTCAACTCTTACCCCACCATCCCTCACACCACTCCCTGGCCCTTATGAGGAGAGTCCTGGACAAGGACGAAAGGGAAAGTCATTAAGGACAGCTGCCCGATACAATGTTTATGGTGAAGTGTGCTTCAATCCACTTCCCAACTTCAGCCTTCACAAAGCCATGTAGATATGAAGTTGGAGCATGAGAATCATTCAGAAAGATCTAAAATTTCTGCAAGTGGAAACTGACATCCATAAGTGATTCAAACCTAACAGTTTGCTAAAAGATAATATGAAGTATATGCAATGCATAGTGCTTCCATTTTCTAGTATTTACACACACAAAATGATAGGCATCAGGACTTTAAAAGTACATAGAAAGAAAAGGGATCTGTGATAATATATTCAAATTTAGACATGTTTTGAAAAAACTATATATTTTCTATATGGTTGGGCCACAAGTAAATCTAGAAGCATTTTCCTGGTGGACCACCTACTCATTCTACCAGTAACTCTTCCTTTTGTCATTTTGATCTGTTGCCCTAGTGTACTCCTCTCCTAGATTTTTGACATAATATACAAGAGATACTAATGATACTACAAGTAGGTGTATTTCTATTTCAAGTGCCTCCATTACACAAAGGACAGAAGGACCTTGGCTACATGAGAGGTTTCTTCTCAAATAAAAGTTGTGGTTTTCTGTATATATGGTAATACTCTTACTCTCCCCGTGATGTTTCAGTGGTACTTTTTTCTAGGAAACGAAAGAATTTTATTCATGAGTCATTCGCCTTAGAAGTTAGCCTGGTGGTAACAGTTTTAATAGGGCTCTCCCTCCATTGAAAAAGAAGCAATTATACCAAGAGCACAGGGTCTCTGGTTGACTAAAGTCTATATCAGGGATGAAAAATTATGTTTGGAATATTTTCTGTTTGTAACTTTTGGATTGAAAATATAAATTTCAAACTTAAAGAAGCATGTGGTGAGTATTAATCACTCTCTGATATACAACATGGTTATTTTTATGTTTAGCAGCAGCTTTCTAATAAAATTATGTGGCTTATCTTCTTATGAATGCACTAGAGGCTAAATAAAATGATTTTTTTATTAAACTTTGTACATTTTGTTCAAATGTAATAGCCGAGATATGGTTTAGTATTTTAGATACAGTGTCATAAGCATGGCTTCCATAGTTCAAATTCAGCTTTGTAGTTTATGAAGAATTTTAATTTAGTTGAAGATTGTTCCCTAGGTACCTTCCTTTGCATTGATTTTTCCAAAAATGAGAATGGTTGGAAGGTGCTTCAGGTCGTTGAGTTTTTCTCTTGGTTTCAAGCAGAGGTCTTGGGATAGGGCTTGGAAAGTGGCAATAGGTTCTGACTACACATGTCAAAGCATGTTAAAGTCATTCACTGATTTGACATCATCTGGACAGTGGCTTGCTTGTTCATCATTTATTCTTATCAATGAAAATAATGAATTTTCAGGTTTGATACTATTAAAAATGAAGTTTATGATTCGTACTTTTGAAAAATAAACTTGGGTTGTATTCAGTATGCATGTGGAATAATAAGTTACTAAATTTTTAAGATAACAATTTGATGTAATGGCATGCTTCTATATTATGATTGCAGATAGATTTTCCCAAAACAAGATTCCTCAGTTTTAATTCTGTAATGCAGAAATTGGAATTGAAAACTTAAACAAGTATTTTGTGGATTATTATTTTATCTAAATATCTTATTATCTAAATAAAGACTATTCATAGTCTTTATTTCAGTTTTATCAATAAGTAATAATGTGCCTAATTCATACATGGTGAAAGAAAGAATAAGTTATATAATAAAATAAATGATTTTTTTACTTACAAAATATCAGATTAATGTAAAAATTGAAGTAATATTATGTTGCCATTATTAACTGTGTAATGACAAGTCTAAAAAATAATTTTAAACTGATTGGCATGTTTGTTAAAATCCTTGTTAGTTTTATCAAAAAAATACACTCCCTAATAAGCAACTTGCATATGTTCAAAATGAATTAAACAAGGAAAATAATTCTAAGACATTTATTTCATTCTCTTATCTCTAGATGAAAAACAGGAACAGATATATTGTGAATGAAAACCATAAGACTCGTGTTATTTTATTAAGATGTATGTATATGCTGAATGCTTTTACCATATGTTATT
The DNA here is from genome assembly GCA_008086735.1 of Cheirogaleus medius. Lineage (NCBI taxonomy): Eukaryota > Metazoa > Chordata > Mammalia > Primates > Cheirogaleidae > Cheirogaleus > Cheirogaleus medius. Next base: position 21,400,391 of record VBSM01003176.1, on the reverse strand, counting down.
TGGTAATGGCCCAGGACCATACATTTAAGAGTAATCTCAGTATGCATAAATTTTCATATGGTTTAATTTAATCATTAGGTTAAGAGAATATATTAAATGATTAGAAAAATATCTTCAATTCCTTTATTGTTTAGAGTGTTTTGTTTTTGTATCTTTTTAAATTTCAAAATATTAATTAAGGGGATGCAAGTGTTTTTGTTACATGGATACCTAGTAATGCTTAAGTCAGGACTTTTGGTGTGCCTCACCAAAATAGTGTTCATTGTACTCAATACATAAGTTTTTATCCCACATCCCTCAATCCTCCTCCTTTCTTAGTTTCTCATGTCTTTTACATTGCTTTGTGCCTATGTATACCCATCATTTAGCTCCAACTTATTAGTGAGAACATAAGGTGTTTGGTTTTCCATTCCTGAGCTACTTCACTGGGATAATGGTCTCCAGTTGCATACAAGTTGCTGCAAACAACATTATTTCATTCCTTTTTATGGTTGAGTAGTACTCCATCACACACACGCACACACACACACACACACACGCCACATTTCTTTATCCACTCATGAAATGATGGGCATTTAGATTGATTCCACATCTTTGCGATTGTGAATTATGCTGCAATAAACATTTGAGGGCAGGTGTCTTTTTGATGAAATAAATTCTTTTCCTTTGGGTAGATACCCAGTAGTGGGGATGCTGAATCAAATGGTAGGTCTACTTGTGGTGCTTTGAGGAATCTCTGTACTGTTTTCCATAGAGGTTGTGCTAATTTGCAGTCCCACCAACAGTGTATAAGTGTCCCTTTCTCCCTGTATTCATGCCTGCATATATTGTTTTTTGACTTTTTAATAATGAGCATTCTAACTGGGGTAAGGTGACATCTCATTGTAGTTTTAATTTGCATTTCCCTGATGATTAGTGATGTTGAGCATTTGTTCATGTTTTTGGCCATTTATCTATCTTCTTTAGAAAAACTTCTGTTCAGGCCTTTTGCCCACTTTTTGATGGGGTTCTTGGTTTTTTTGTTTTGTTTTGTTTTGCTGAATTGCTTGAGTTCTTTCTATATTCTGGATATTAATCACTTGTCAGATGTATAGTTTATGAATATTATCTCCCATTTTGTAGGTTGTCTATTCACTCTGTTGATTATTTCCTTTGCTTTGCAGAAGCTTTTTAATTCAATTGAGTCCAGTTTATTCATTTATGTTGTTGCTATATTTGCCTTTGGCATCTTAGTCATGAATTCTTTGCCTAGGCTGATGACTAGAAGAGTTTTTTCCTACATTGTCTTCTAGAATTCTTGTGGTTTCATGTGATACATTTAAGCCTTCTAGCCACTTTGAGTTAATTTTTGTATATGGTGAGAGATAATGGTCCTGTTTTATTCTATATGACTATCCAATTTTCCCAGCACTATTTAATGAATAGGGCTTTTTCCCCGGTGAATATTGTCTGATTTATTGAAGATCAGTTGGTTGTGGGTGGTTGGTTTTATTTCTGGTTTCTCTATTCTGTTCTGTTGTTCTGTGTCTCTACTTTTATACCAGTCCCATGCTGTTTAAGTTACTATAGCCTTGTAATATAATGTGAAGTCAGGTTATGGGATGCTTCCAGATTTGTTCTTTTTGTTTAAGATTGCTTTGGTTATTTGGGCTCTTCTTTAGTTCCAAATTAACCTTACAATTAATTTTACAAGAACTGTGAAACATGACATTGATATTTTGATTGGGATTTCATGGAATCTGTAAGTTGTTTGGGGCAGTATGGACATTTTAACAATGTTGATTCCACCAATCCATGAGTGAGGGATGTATTTCCATTCATTTGTCATCTTTGATTTCTTTCATCAGTGTTTTATAGTTCTTCTTGTAGAGAGATCTTTCACCTCCTTGGTTAAGTATATTACAGGGATTTTATTTTCTTTGTAGCTATTGTGAATGGTGTTGATTCCTGGATTCCACTCTCATCTTGACTGTTATTGGTGTATAGAAATGCCACTGATTTGTGTACATTGATTTTGTAGCCTGAGACTTTGCTGAATTTATTTATCAATTCCAGGAGTCTTTTGGTGGAGTCATTAGGGTTTTCTCGATACAAGATCATATTGATAGCATACAGGGATAGTTTGACCTTCTCTTTCCAGATTTTGATGCCCTTTATTTATTTACTTTGTTTGATTGCTCTGGCTAGAACTTCCAGTGCTATTAATATGTTGAATAGAAATGGTGACAGTGAGCACTCTTTTCTTGTTCCAGTTCTTAGGGGGAATGCTTTCAACTTTTCCCCATTCAGTAGGATGTTGGCTGTGGGTTTGTCATACATGGCTTTTACAATTTTAATGTATATTCCTTCCATGTCTAGTTTGTTGAGGGTTTGTATCATGAAAGGGTGCAGATTTTTTCAAATACTTTTTCTACATCTATGGAGATGATCATATGGTCTTTGGTTTTGCTTCTGGTTATGTGGTGAATCATGTTTATTGATTTATGTATGTTGAACCATCCTTGCATCCCTGGGATGAAACTCACTTGATCATGGTAGATTAACTTTTTTTCTGTGCTGTTGAATTTGGTTTCCTGGAATTTTCTTGAGGATTTTTACATCTCTTTTCATAAAGGATGTTGGTCTGTAATTTCTTGTGTGTGTGTGCTCTTTCCTGGCTTTGGTATCAGGGTGATACTGGCTTCATAGAATCAAGTTAAGGAGGATTCTGTCCTTCTTGATGTTATTTAGTAGTTTATGTAAGGATAGATAACAGTTCTCCTTTGTATGTCTGATAGATTTTGGCTGTGAATCTGTCTGGTCCTGGGCTTTATTTTGTTCGGAGATTTTTATTACTGTTTCAATCTCCCTGCTTGTTTTTGTCTGTTAATGATTTCTATTTCTTCCTGATTTGGGCTTGTGAGGTCATGTGTTTCCAGGAATTTGTCCATTTCCTATAGTTGTAATAGTATGTAGGGGTTTTTGTAGTATTTATGAGTGATATTTTGTGTTTCTGCGGTATCAGTTGTAATGTACCCTTTTACATTTTTGATAGAGGTTATTTGAGTCTTTTCTCTTTTAATTCTGTTTAATCTGGCTAGCAGTCTATTGATTCTGTTTACCTTTTCAAAGAACCAACTTTTTGTTTCAGTGATCCTTTTCTTTTCTTTTTTGGTTTTTGTTTTTGGTTTACATTTTGTTTAGTTCTGCTCTGCTATCTTTGGGTTTGGTTTGCTCTTCCTTTTCTAGTTCCTTGACATGTGGCATTAGGTTGTGAATTTGTGATCTTTCTGTCTTTTCAAGGTATGCATTTAAGATTATGAATTTTCCACTTAGGACTACTTTTGCTGTATCCCAAAGATTTTGAAAGCTTGTGTCCCCTTTTTCATTCAGTTTGAGTAATCTTTTGGTTCCTGTCTTAATTTCTTCATTGACTCAAGAATCATTCAGCAGCAATTGTTTAATTACTATGACTTTGTGTAGTTTTGAGCGTTTCTCTTTGAATTGATTTCTAATTTTATTCCACTGTGGTCTGAGAAGATACATGGTATGATTTCAGTTTTTCTGAATTTGCTGAGACTTGTTTTATGGCCTAAGATATAATTAATCTTGGAAAATGTGCCATGCACTGATGAGAAAAATGTATATTCAGTAGGTTGTTGATAGAATATTCTGTAAATTTTTGCAAGGTCCATTTGTTCTAGAGTACCATTTGTTTCCCTATTCATTTTCTGCTTTGATGAACTGTGTAGGTTTGTCAGTGGAGTCTTGAAGTCTCTAGCAGTTAAGGTGCTACTTTTTATTTCTTTGCTTAGATCTAAATGAACTTGCTTTATGAAACTGGGAGCTCCTGTGCTAGGTGCATAAATATTTAGAATTGTTATGTCTTCTTGTTTAATTGCTCCCATTACCATTATACAATGACCATCTTTTGTTTTTTCATATGATTATTGATTTAAAGTCTATTTTATCTGATATAAGATTGGCTACACTTGCTTGCTTTTGGTTTCCATTTGCGTGGAATAATTTTTTCCATCCCTTAACCTTGAGTCTGTGTGAGTCCTTGTGGTTTATTTGTGTTTCTAGAGACAGCAAATACTTGGGCTGTGTTTTTTCCTCCATTCAGCCAGTCCATATCTTTTAAGTGGGATATTCAGACCATTCACATTGAGTGTTAGTATTGATATGTGAGATGCTGTCCTGTTCATCATGTTGAATGATACCTTATTGTTTTCTTTCCCTCTAGTGCTATTGTTTTATAAGAGCTGTACACTATAATTTTGGGTGTTTTTATACTGGTGGGTATCTATTGTGCTGTTGCATGTATAACACACTTTTGAGCATTTCCTTTAGGGCTGGTCTAGTAGTGACAAATTCTCTTATTGTTTGCTTATCTGGAAAAGTCTTTAATTCTCCATCATTTATGAAACTTAGTTTTGCAGGATACAAAATTCTTGACTGGCAGTTGTTCTGTTTAAGAAGATTAAAAATGGGACTCCAATTCTTTCTGGCTTATAGATTTTCACTGAGAAGTCTGCTGTTTGCCTGATAGTTTTTTGTTTGTAGGTTAGTTGTTGCTTTTATCTTGCAGCTTGTAGAATTTTCTTTCTCATTTTGACTTCAACCAGGTTGATGACTATGTGTCTTGGGGATGTCCTATCTGCTGTGAATCTTCCCAGTGTTCAATGACCATCTTGTATCTGATTATCTGAATCTCTGGCAATACTAGGGAACTTCTCCTCAATAATTTCCTAGAATAGGTTTTCCATGTTTTTTTTTTTTCATTTTTCTTCTTCACCCTCTGGGATACCTATAATTTGTACATTGGCTCATTTTACATAGTCCCATATTTCTCTGAGTGATGGTTCATTCTTCTTCATTCTTTTTTCTGAATCTTTAACTGACTGGGTTACTTCGAAAGCCTTGTCTTCAAGCTCTGAGATTCTTTCTTCTGCTGGGTATAGCCTGCTGCTGAAGCTTTCTGCTGTATTTTGTAATTCCCTAAATGACTTTCATTTCTATAATTTTTGTTATATCCTGATGTTGTCTATCTGTTTACTTATTTTTTTTCATTTGTATCCTGAAAAATTTTTTTGGCTTCTTTGTGTTGGTTTTCAGCTTTCTCTTCAGTTCTATTCATCTTCTTTGCTATCTATATTCTGAATTGCATTTTTTACATTTTGACAATTTCCTTCTGGTTGGGGTCCATTGCAGTAGGTCTATTGTGATCCTTTGGGAGTGTTGAACTATCTTGTATTTTCATGTTGCCAGAGTTCTTTTGGTGATTTCCTCTCATCTGAAACCTCTTCTTTCAGCTCAGTGCCAATAGGTTTGTAGTGCACCTGTTCTCCTTTGCTAGGAACTCTGTATTTAGTGAGAAGAAGGAGATGTCCCTAGATAACACTTTTGTGTCCTACTCTGGTTGATTGAACTGGCTGGAGAGGGGTGGATGCACTGCGGGCCTGTAACATAGCTATTTTCCTGTACTATCTCGATCCCCTATGGTTGTCAATGTCCAAGCTGATGCTGGGGTATGTTTATTTGAATGGTCCCCGGTACAATGTTGGAAGCTCAGGCATTGGATTGCACACGTCCCTCTTCACAGAGGCAGGTACTGTGACCTTGTTCAGCACCTGAGCTGATCATGGGACTTTGGCAGGTGCTTGGGTGTGTCACAGGACCTTGGCCAGTGCCTAGATGGGCCATGGGACCTGGGCTAGTGCTGGGGGTTCTTCGTGTAGAGTGTTGGTCTCTCAGCTGCTGTTGGAAGCCCAGGTGAAGGATTGGATGAATCCCTCTCCATTGAGGCAATTGTGCAGGAGATTGCTTTGCCTGGGTCTCCCCACAGTGGTGGCAGTGAGGCCATCTGTGAGGTGGATGCCGGTGTCAAGGTTGTGGGCATTCACTTCATCCAGGTTTAGGTGTAATGATGGTACATGGTAAGGGGCAGCTTGTGGCTAGTGGGTCCATGGTGGAGAGCTGAACTGCAGGTATGGCAGCACATGGTACCATGGGACATGGCCCGCTGGCTGGTGCGCAGGCCTGCAGGGCTTAATCTGCTGATCTGTGCTGGGGGCATGGGGGCATGGCCTGCTGGATGGCAAACAAAACAAAGGGGTGTGGCCCACTGGCCTACCAGCATGCAATGCAGTGGGGCATGGCCCACCACAGAGAATTTAGATCTGCGGGACCAGGACCACGGACCTTCTCTGGACAGTGCATGGGCCAGGGGGCTTGTTCAGCTGGCCTAGGCATGGGGCTGTAGGGCTGGGCTGCTGGATGGCTGGGGCTTTTCCCCCACACAGGTCCTGCTGCTATGGGACCACTCCAGCTTGAGTTCCCTTGTGGATGGTGGGGGCACCTGGTTCACAGTCACAGGCATGTGAATGCATCTACTCTCCCTGCACCCTCCCCAGCCTGGTAAGGGGTGATGTTGGTAAAGCTGCAGCAAAGCCAAACTCTGGGTAGACCCAGAGCTCTGGACCTGAGAGTTCAAAGTAGTGTCAGCTGCAGTAACCGGAAACCAACGTTAGCAGGACCCTGCTGAGCCTGCTCTCTGATGCAACTTCACTATACAGTCTCTAAATAAGCAGTTCTCTGATCATCACCTAGGCCTGCAGTGGTTGGGGGGTCTTCACAGCGTTGCGGTGTCCACACGGGGAGCATGGGGCCCTGGGGCTCTCTCCTTTATCACTTCCCCACATGTAGGGGTCCCCCCCCAGGTACCTTCTGATCTTGGTGACTGAAGCTCCCTGTGTCACCTGTTGGTTCTCTGATGGTCTGCAGTGCTCTCTCCAAGAGGGTCCATCTGTAGGTGAGCGTCTACTTGCAGTTTTCCATCCTCTGCCAGAGAACAGCGTGTGCAGGCTGCTTCTGGTCTTCCATCTTGGCCTTTCTCCTCTAGAGTGTTTTCTTTACACATTAAAATCTATGAAAAGGCCCAAGGTAAAGATGTTTTGAAATTATGTAAATTGGCATATTTTAGCAATTTAATATATTTTCCATATATGTTAGTTTTTCAACTAATAAATTTCACAAATAAATAAAAGAAATAAATTCCATAAATAAAATTAATGAAAGGTACTTAAATATCACACACCTTTTTCAAGTGTGTAATTTACTGAGATTCTGTATTCAGATCATTTTTATATGGTAAAAATGAAAATAAAACTAAGCTATCATTGGAAGGCTACATCCTCTTGGTTTAAACTGATACATCTGCAAATCTATCTGTCCAATTGCAGAGTGATAATCGAATTTAGACATTGAGTCTTTGGGTACAGAACAGGAAGAAGTTAAATGGCTGAAGTGGGAATTGAACCAGTGATTTTAATCTTGGACGTGTCAAGCTCTAACTTAAATCTGTCAAATGTTGCCAAATAAGTATAGAAGAAGAGGATATCATGTTTTATATTAGGAATGGTTAATCATTTGCCTGTAGAATAATTATGAGTAATTTCTTTTTAAGGTTTTGGTGAAACGTATTTCACCATTTAGTGAAATGGTTATTTAGCTATAATGTGACCACATAGTCATAACCTTGTGTGGAGCCACCTGTTGTCATTGCATATCTATCTAGCTCAACCAATCCTGCAGCAGCTGACTTTTTGCATTGCAAGTAGAAGATCCTATCAAATGTGTGGGGCAGTCCCGTTGGAAAAGAATATCAACTATACAACATCTGTATTTCTTAGTTTTATTCTGTTTTTCTCTTTCTTTTCAGAATGTTGATGAGTCTAACATTTATGTTCCTTTCCATCTGTATTATATTTTAGTTTCTGCATCAGATGTATTTTTTACTCAGCCTTCCTTAGTGGGGCTTCAGATGTTAGTACTTCCCAGTCTTACAGTTCCTCTCATCTAGAATGGTGTTGTTTACTTATTTGTAACGACTTTCTATTTCCATTAGCCTTCAATTACAAGTGACCACAATTTAGATAAGCACCTCTTAAAAATTAGAAACTTGAATAAACTGAGATTTTAAAATGTTATTGAATAACTTTAAAACCTAAAAATGTTCCCAGTAAGCACATTTCAGGGTAGAATAGCATCACACATGATACTGTAATGATAGTGCTACTCATCTTTTTGAAATAAATGTGATACATTCTTGGATACAGATTGGGAAAGTACAAATATAAAATAAATTAGTTTTGACATAGAAAATGTATAGTGTGGAATTTTTCATGGACTATTCATTGGTGCCTAAAAATGTCATGGGAATTTATTTGGGTTTTGCAGGATATTTAGCAGATGTATTTAGGCTTTAGTATTGTGACATTTCTGGTTGTTCTATGCATTAAATATATGTGCTAATGTTATTTCTTTTAATCAATTTGCTTACTCTTCTACCTTAAAATCAAACTTTCATCTTGCCCTTTATATCTTTTTTTGGAGACTCACGTATAGCAGAGAGTAGGAATGAGTTATGGGGCTAAAAGTAGGGGAATTATCTGGAAGTCTGAGTGTCAGATGCGAGGCTTTCAGTAGCGTGCCTGCATCCTGGTTACAGAATGCCAAAATATGTGGAAAACAGGTATGGATATTTGGAACTCCACAGTGAAAATTTATTTTATGTTGAGATCATCCTATAGTGAAGCCCTTTATTTGACAAATCCCATTCAGTAACACTCAACCAAAATACATCTAGACTGCATTTGAGTGTGTTACTCTTAAATAAGAAGAGTCAGTCAAGAATGACCAGACATTTGAGCAAAGCCTCCAGGACGAAAGTGATCAAAGCAAACAAACAGAAAAAAAAAATAAACAGAAGAAACTGCGACAATGAAGGAAGTAGAGTGAAATTTTACAAAATCTGTAATTAGTATATTTGAGAGATTATAGATGATTCTACATTCATAACATAAGAATGAGATGCTTTCAGAATGACCAAAGAAACCAAAAAGGGCCCTTAGAAATTTCTTTAAATGATGAATAAGTGATGGATGAAATAAACAGTTAAATATTAGCAAGAAAATATTCCTGAAAGTAAAACAGAAATCCAAAGATGTGAACAATACGATGGAGGCAATAATTAATAGTGGTTTATCAATCCCAAAAATCTAATATCCAACTAATAAAATTTTGAAAAAAATAAAAATAGAAACAAAGGTAAGAAAATTGAAAAGAAATGTCAGGAAAATATCCTATTACTAAAGAACATGTGCCTGTAAATTGGAAGAGCCCACATAGTCCTAGTATAGTCAATGATAAGACTCCCAAACCAAAAGCAATACCATTATGAAAATTCAAAATACTAGCAACAAAGTGATGATTCTGAAGGTATAATGAGGGGGGGGAAACAGGCCTGAGATATTAATGCAAAGGACTGAGAATAACAAAGGCATTAACCTTCTTGATGTTAACACTCAAAATTAGAGGATCATGGAGCAATACATACCTTACAGATTAAAGGACAAAGTTATTTTCAACCTAGAATTGTGAAAATAGAACAAGACATTCTCAAAATTTGTATCTTGTGAGATCTTTTCTCAGAAGCTACTAGAAAATGCTCTAGTACCCAACCAAAATAAAGGGATAAACCAATAAAAGTGGTTCAAGGGATTCAGGAAACCAGAGTTGCAACCCGTGGAACAGCAATCAGAATGAAGGAAACCCTGAGTATACAAGCAGGCTGTCTTGCTACCAGTCCCAGTTGGAACAGTAGTATTTCAGGCAGAAAAATGAAAATGCTATATTACTCATATATTACTAGGCAAAATAGAGATCTATACACGTTTTAGAATACTAGAGATGTTTTAGATTTGAGGAAAATTAACAGTTGGTGCTGAGAAAATCAATCAAATAAAAAAGTATTAATTAACTGCAAGAAAAGGAAAAAGTTGAGTAGAAAGTATTATGATAATACACCACTTTTCTCAACAGTTACCAATATTTGCATAATCATAACATTGAATATTTCTAAAATATGATATCCATATTATAAGTTTGAAGAGGAGAGAAAGAAACTATTAAAGTTAGAGGAGAAATACTTATCCATCAAAGTAAAAAGGTAATATAGAATATCTAAAATTCAGAAGTCAAGAAATCCCAATGAAAGTAGAGAGTTAACAGAGTTAAATTACAGAAGAGATAGCTAAAAGAGTTGAAAATTGTGACCTGTGGGAAACTAGACTAGAGAAGTGTAGTGAAATGAAGCTGGGTACAGCTGTGTTCCATTAGAAGACTTGTAGTAGAACTTGAACATTTAAACTACATACGTGCATTATTTGATTAAAAGTATATATTTTTTAAAGGGGGAATGAAGTACTCTGGTAGCTGTTGGCAGTTTGCAGAGTGGAAGGGAATAGAAGAAGTGGTCTTCATTTTTCCAACCTCATTTCCTGGCAATCTCCCCTACCCATTCTCAGCCTCAGCTATTCTGACCTCCTTGCTGTTCTTCAAACACAGCAGCCTTGATCTTATCTTAGGGGTTTTGTGCCCATGCTGGGACTGCTCTTCCCTCAGGTATCTGCTGGCTCCTTTACTGATCTTTTTTAAGTCTTTGCTCAAATGCCACCTTCTGAGCAAGGCCTCCCTTGGCCACTCAGTATAAAATTGCACCTGCTCATTCATATGCCTTATTCCGCTCTAATGATTTTCTCCATAGTGCTTGTCATTCTTCTTATGTACTGTAGGATTAACTCATTTATTATCTTTCTTGTTGACATTCTTTCTCCTCTGTCTATAATGTGAGTTACTTGGATGGCTAGCTTTTCACCAGGACATCCCAAGTGTTTATGTATATGAAACACTTTTGATTTTGATGAGCTATTCAATATTTCAGTGAGCTATTCAATGGTGCTTGGCATGCAGTAGGCAATCAGTATTATTGGTTGAATGAATAAATTAACTAAATGAAGGAAGGAGAGGCTATAGGAAGGAAGGGAATATAAAAAGAGAGGGATGGTCAAAACAAGAAACACCAGTTAGGAGGCATTTGCATTATTTCATAGACTAGATTGGTGATGGTTTGGATCTGGAAAGAGGCAAGATAAATAGATAGAAGTGAATGGGTGTGAAAAAGCTTTGAGCATAGAATTGACATCATTGTGAGAAAATATGATTATTTCTGAAACCAATATTTCATCAATTTTATGAGCAGGAATAACTAAAGATAAGGACTATCAGGATTCTAATATATGTTATTAAAAGGGAACAGTATTTATAGCAATACAAAAATGATATTTAAAAGTAATTAAGTTTTATTTAAACCCATAGAAGTTCTGGAATTGGAATTAAAAAAAAAAGGTACAAAAACTTAGCTAACAGCAGCAATAAAAGCTTTTGTAGAAAGTTTTCCAACAAGTTTTATAATTTAGCTTAGCTGTAGGTTACAAAGATGAGGATTTTTGTGCTTTAGAATATAAAAGCTCATATCTAAGATTAAAGAAAGGTTCAACATTGTACTTATTAATAGTTTTTTAATCAGTTCAAACATTACCTTCCATTCTTATAGATAATTTCATGGAAGCAAATTTCACTAAGATCTATAAAGTTTGCTTAGGAAAGAAATCATTACATTTCCTAATGATTATATGCACACTTATGACCTTCATGGGTGTAATCTTTGGAATAATTAAAAATTCCATGTTTTCATTTTGACTGTATATTTAAAAATACTGATGATGGATTAATTTGATTACATTGTAACTGGCCATTTTAATAAAATAAATTAATTTTTTCTTGTCCCAGAAGTACTAATAACTAGTAAGTATACATTGTGGTTTTCTTTCATGTGAATAACATATGTTTCTATGTTGAATACATTTAAAATAACTCTCCATACTTAAATTTTGATGCACATCTGGAGCAGGTATGTACAATGACCTTCTCCCACCTCTGATTCTTCTCTGCTTCTTTTTCTTGTCCCTTAATAGTCCCTGCCTTTTCTGAAACCTAGATGGGTAGCAGGAAGGTATGGTTGTAAAAGACTCAAACTTTCCAAGACCTTTCCCTTTGCTAAAGGCTGCGGAGAGAAACTTTCAAAATGAAAGGAAAAGTTACAGAGGAATCTATCCCATTCTCAAGTAGTTAGAGGTGTAAACCCAGTTATTTCCCCAAGCAGTTGATTATAGCTCTCATTCATAACTATCCATTTCAAGGCACAAGGTTCATCATATCCTGTATCATACATCATGTAAGAAAAACTATTATATATTTGCAGCCTTTTAATGTTATGTACATATAGATGAAATACTTTTCATTTTAATGATCTATTTAATATTTCAATAAACTATTCATATTACAGGCACCTAGACAACTAAAAGATCAGTCACTACATTTATTTCAATGGCAAATCTACAAAATAACTTAATGGGGAAAATTAAAGTTCTATCAATGAGTTAATAAGTTAATAAAAGTAGAGCTATTTTGAAAAGGGAAATGTTTGTTTCCATATTATATTTGAAATAGAAAATTATGATAAAGTATTTATTTCAGTAGTATGAAAAGTAAGATTTTTATATCTATAAGGGACTAATGTATAATTGAAGATTTCAATAATTGAACAGAAGGAAGTATTATATAAATTCAAGAAAGCCCAGTGAATCCTGGAGGGAATTTGAAGTAAATTTCATATATTTATTGTTAACTGCCACCATTTTCTATACAAATGGTGATAAGGCAGTTTGCATTTCATTCTCAATATTGTGTTCCTATCTGATGTTTTTTGATAGCAGTTGAGTGTGGGAAACACAAAATAAGAGATGCTTATTAAGTTGACATATGTGTTTAGCAATGCTTTTCACTCATTCCATATTCAGTGATCCTTTTCATTTATTTTTGTGTTATATATTTATTGAGCACTTATTCTGGGCCTGGTACTATGCCAGAGAGGGTCCAAAGATTCACTTGTTTCTGCTTTTTAAGTGATCCCCAGACAGAAGGGAGACAGACGGGTATACATTCATTGAAGGAGGATGACAACTACCATTAGAAGAAAATATGGAAGTACAGATGCGTGTGCATTTGGTAAAGTGAAGCAGGGAAGGGAAGGGGAAGTTTTAGGGGAGGAAGGCTTGACTGTGTTATAGGGACCAAAGAGAGCAACCCAGTGAAGAGATATTGAAGCCCAAGAAATCCTGGAGGAGGTTGGAGGATGAGAAAGAATGCAGACATCTTTGTGAGACACAAGAGGGAAGTAGTCTATGATGAAGATAGAAGTTAGATAATGGTGAAGAAGAGGGAACTTGTAAAATTTTCCTGTGCAATGGCTTATGTTTTCTTGTTAAGAACAGAATGTTCAGTCAGCTCCTAATTGTAAAGGGAGAGATTTGATTTGATTTTGATTTGAAAAAGAGAGGGGTAAATGAATTATAGCTGGCAGGAAACATTCCTCTGAGATTGTAAATCCTAAGTTTGTAGTTTATTAATTCAATGATTATTTATTGAGCACCTACTATATACCTAGGTTAGGTGCTGGGTATACAATTGGGAATAAGATAGACACATTTCAAATTCTCAAGGAGTTCACAGTTTAACACAGTAAATGAATATCCAAAAATTATTGCACAAACTATTCAATTATAATTGTGAGAAAGTCTGTAAGAGTCAAAAAATGGAATGGAGATACCACATGGAGGGTGATAAGGATCAGGGGTGGATGAGGAGGCAGAGAAGGGAGAAAATACAGATATCCAGCTGGAGAAATGGCTGAGCAAAAGCCTTGAGAGAAGGTGCTTGAGGATCATAAGGCTTCCCACCCAGTGTGGCCTGATATTGCAGGCTAACTACAGGTGTGCCTAACATTCATCTACTCAGCTCTTATGTGTTATCCCCAATCACTGCTAGCACATATAGCATAATTTTCTAACTGAGCCATGATATGAAATAGTTGGAAAGCACTGCATTAAGGAACTGACCTCAAAAAGTTTTCATCTTTAACCCCCAACAAGGATGGAATAGATGTGCTATCTGGATGTTTTGATTCATTTGACACATCTCTTGTGTTTACAGTCATTGAATTAATTCATTTATTTAGCAAATAGATATTTGATAAAATGATGCTGCATTTAACCTGTGCTAATTTTATAACTATTATAAATTGACACAGATGGCCTCTAAAATGGAAGTTTATCTTGGGATTACTTATGAAAAGATTAGGACAGTTGTTTAAACTTAGACAACAGGTGTGGGGGAAAGTTTTCTCTTATTTCTTTTTTTATTATTGGTTATCTGATTACACAGAAATACAAAATATCATCTGTGAATACTATGAAAGTCTCTATGCACATAAACTCAAAAATGTAGAGGAAATGGATAAATTTCTGGAAACTCACAACCTGCCAAGACTCAATCAGGAAGAAATGGAATTCCTAAGCAGACCAATAATGAGCAACAAGATTGAAGTGGTAATAAAAAAGCTTCCACCAAAAAAAAGTCTCTGGACCAAATGGATTCACAGCCAAATTTTACCAGACCTACAAAGAGAAGCTGGTACCCATTTTGCAGAAATTAGTCCATAATATCAAGAAGAAGGGAATCCTCCCCAACTCATTCTATGAAGCCAGTTTCACCTTGATACCAAAACCAGGAAAGCACACAACCAAAAAAGAAAACTATGGACCAATGTTCCTTATGAAAATAAATGCCAAAATCCTCAATGAAATACTAGGAAACTGAACTCAACAGCACATCAAAAAAAATCCACCATGATCAAGCAGGCTTCATCCCAGGGATGCAATGATGTTTCAACATACATAAATCAGTAAATTTGATTCAACACATAAACAGAAACAAAAACAAAGACCATATGATCATATCAATAGATGCAGAAAAAGCATTTGACAAAATTCACCCTTTCATGATAAAAACCCTTAACAAACTATGCACAGAAGGAATATATCTCAAAATTATAAAAGCCATATATTACAAACCTACAGCCATCATACTGAATGGGGAAAAGTTGAAAGCATTCCCCCTAAGACCTGGAACAAGACAAGGTGTCCACTGTCACCACCTCTGTTCAAGATAGTACTGGAAGTCCTAGCTAGAGCAATCAGGCAAGAGAAAGAAATAAAGTGTATCTAAATCGGAAAAAAAGATGTCAGACTATCACTTTATACTAATATGATCTTATATCTAAAGCTAAAGACTCCACCAAGAGACTCTTGGAATTGATAAATAAATTCAACAAAGTCTCAGGTTACAAAATCAATCAGTGTATACAAATCAGTAGCATTCCTATACACCAGTAACAGACAAGCTGAAAGTAAAATCAAAGACTTAATACCATTCACAACAGCCACAAAGAAAATAAAATACCTAGGAATATACTTAACCAAGGAGGTGAAAGATCTCTGTGAAGATATCTTATTTCTTTTTTATTGAGTATTATCAGTACAATAGAATAAAATCAAGTAAAATTTCAAATTATTTAATATTCAACCAAAAAATTCTCAACTTATTTACACATACAGATTAAATAAAAGTCAGGAAATCATTCATAAAGTTCAGGCAAAAATAATCTAACTTTATTGCTGGGAAAAATTGTAACTGTTGCCTAGAATTATCCAGCTACACAGTCTATATTCATTTCTTAATTTAATAAGTATCCTTTTTGCCTCTGTATATGGTACCTACTTAAGAAAAGCAGAAACCTGACATTTGTTTTTTAGCTGTGTGCTGTTACACTTCTGTGAAATCATATGTGTTTACCACTGCTTTAAATCATTGGTTTATGGCTGCTTGCTATTTTCTGGATTTTTAAAGCATTACTTTTTTGTGTGTAATTTTTTAGCATACTATAAATTTGTTGTAGCAATTTGTATTACAAAGGTGCATATTGTTTAAGGTCCCAAGTGAGCTTTATGCATAGAAAAGATTCCTCTGCTCTTTCTTCTTCTCCCCAAATGTAAACTTCTGGAGACCTAGAGAGAATGAAAGGCGTCCGAGTGTGTGTCCATGGCAATCTGCTAGCTGTGTGGAGGAAGTTGCAGTGGCAGTAAGCCGTGAAAAGAATCAATTGTTTTTGTGAAAAATCTTCAAGACGTGCTTTGAATTTAAAGAATCAACTTCATTAAAATCATAAATCATCTATTAATCTTTTTTTTTTTTTTTGCTGAAATGCCCTTAGTAGTCACTGGTATTTTAACTACCAAAATTAAAAAGATATGATTAAAATAAAAACATAATGGAATTATTGAGGACCATGAAATAAAATCCTCAATGTCTTTTCTTCTTGATTAGCTTTTACTGGTATAAAAGCAAGTATGCTATACCTCTCTTAACTATAGAACTGAACATGATATAAGATTTGTAACTTTCATTCTCTTATGCCAGACACCATGCTGTTTTTACATCTGAAAACTTTCCAGGGTTTTCTTGTTATAACTAAAAGCACTGCTTGGTTTCCTGTAAATAATTTGGTGTACTGGAAATTAAGAGTAATATTATATGAAGGGCTGATAAAATGGTATTAATTCTTATTGTATGTGTGAGGGAGATGTGGCTGGTTGGTCTTTCTCCCTGATAAGCAAGGTCCACTAGAACATCACAATAAACTGCACACATGCTCTTTTCTGAATGACAGGAGCTCTGTGTGAGATGAAAAATCAGTGTCAGAGTAATGGTATTACCGTGATTCCCCTGGTGTGGACCACCATCCCAAATCACCAGAAACTCCCTGATCAGGGAAGAGTGCATTCTGCAGGTACTGTATTACCTAGGGATGTTTAGGTAGAAAGTAAGTGCATAGCTTCAAGAAGTCTGATGGGGGTCTCCTTAGGAAATGCCAAACACCCCTTGCTCTGAGATCAGAGAGGCTTCTGGGATTTTTTTTTTCTCACAGGAAACATTCCTTTCATTTAAATATTATGTGAAGAAAGATATTTCAGTTATTTGGAAGTACATAGATATCATTTGAAATTGTAGGAATTGACCATTTCTGTAAGCTATTTCTGAGGTTTAAAAAAGGTAGTTTAAAATAATTTGTATTTCAGTAGTCACTATTTTCTTACTTTGCCAATGAACTTGTGTCTTAAAAGACTTTAGGCATTATGCTTCTAGTATGTGATCCCCTTGAACACAAAATGAATACTCCGAGATTGTATTTCCAAGGTTAAATTGATGTGTCTTTGGCTAGACATATAATAGATTATCAATTAAACATTTTCTACCAGAAAATATTTGCTATTAGTGACATTAATGGCAGAAGTATAAACTTTAGAAAGGTGTGGTCACTTAGATGTTTAAAAATATATTAAAGAAAACATAAGTTCAATTTCTGTATCTTGTGTCTTTGTGTTATATATAAATTCCAAAGCTTAAGCCCTTTTATCAAAAAATGTTTTTTCCCTTTGACTTAGACTTAGAGAAAAATACTGGCTTGCCCACAGAACTAGCTTCCTTGATGCACAAACATGCTACCTACGGTATGTTATAAGATGCTGTTTCTTATTTAACCATCACCATTATCACATTAGACACTGGAGGAGTAACGCTAATTGTCTGGAGGTGTCCCAGTGGCCCAGTAACTCCGGGGCAAAATGCCAGCAGAGTCCTGTTTGCAATCCAGGCCAAAAACACTGCATTAACTTGTTCAGTCTCTTGACATCCTCACAATCTGACTGGTAAACCTGCGGAGAAAACATGTTTGTTCCAAATGAGTTAACTTTTCCAAAATAAATAATATTCAACCTCTGAATATTCAACCAACCATTTGTAATTGTATATAAAAACTAACTAATGAGATGTATTTTCCAACATGATTAATTATGTACTAAACAGGAATGCTTTTTACATGTTGTTCCTCTAAGTGCAATAAATCTGTTATCTAGGCAACCTAATGAGCATCTTTGAGTACTCTGCAGAGTAGTTTCAGATTTCAAGCAAAATTTGGGAAGAGCTTTTGCAACAGTGGGCCAGTAAGACCCAGTGTTGTCATTTATCAGGATAGGTCACCAATCTCAAATCTGGAAGGTAAGTGTACTGCAATTGGTGGTTGAAGTGAATGCTCTCTTCTTAAAGCTGACTTTGGTGATATCCAGAATGAGCATTGTGGAGACACCAGGCTCCATGGAGAATGCACCTATTGAAGGGAGAAAGATAAGAGAGCACAAATGGGACACTTGGCAAAGAGTAGAGGCATGGGATGGAGACTAAAAGTATCAAACAGTGGAAACTGAGGCAAATAAAATGATTCTGCTAGCCAGATAGACCATCCCTGTACTGTGCCTATTGAGTCAATGGGATTTCAGCAGTTTCCACTCACTTCAAATAAACTTTACAATGGAAGGAAATAAGATGGTAAATAATAATTATCACTTGATCATGTCTGCTGGCAATGAAATACCTATACATACCAATAAAGCAGTAGATGTAATCTTTTTTGGAACAAAATCAGTGAGTAATATAAGTAGTTAGTTGCTTATTGACAATTGAAAGCCAACTAATTAAGGATGTCATCAAAGCATTTCATTTCTTAAAATTGCTAGTGGAGAAACAGTTCTAAAATGAAGAACTTCTTTAAAATGTAAACAATATGAAGTTTTATTTTATTTTTTAAAAAATTGAGGGGTACAATTTTTTTTCTGTTACATGCATGAATTGTATCATGCTGAAGTCAGAGCTTTCAGTGCACCTGTCACCAGACTAGTGTACATTGTACCCAATAGGTAGATTTTTATCTCTCACCCCCCCCATAGTTCATCCCTCTTTAATAAATACTGTTCTTAAGCTGCCATAAGTCTTTTCTGAAACAAGGAAAGTATTTAATATAAATGTTCTGAAAATCTTGCTTTTAAAAATATATCATTTTATAATACAAAGAGATAATTAGATAAGGATCGTTTCTCTAAGTTTGATTAAAATTAAATATTTTGTTTTTCAATGTCCACATTGTTCTTGAGAACATTTGACTATAAAGATTTGAATTTTCCATGTTCATTGAGTGCCCATACTTATCTTTTAGACTAAAGAGCACTTCACGCTAAGAATCAGATAGCAACAGTAAACAAATGAATAATTTTGTGACTGAACAAGCACATGCTATGCATGTTGTGTAAGTGTCACATTGATTTTATTTTTAATTGTGCTTCACTATCAAAAGAAAAAAACTAAATACCACAAAAATAAAATTCAGAAAATGATATAAGTTGATATAAGTACATTTTTTACAAAAATCTCAAAATGGTTTTACACATGCCCTGTCTCTTGTTAGAGTATCTTTGTAAGTAAACAGGAGCTACCTACCCCTCTTTTCCAGTTTTGAAAATACAAGCAAAGATATGTGACTTTTCCAAGATCATTACTTAAAGGCAAAGTCTAGGATCCTTACCGTAAGAATGAAGTGAAAAGAGGTGTGTGTGTGTGTCTGTTTACAGTTAAAATTAGGCAGAGCTACCATGATCACCCTGATTTCTTTTTGAATATCACCCAAGCTGAAGTAGATTTAATGAACAATAGCAAGTGGCTTATTAAGTTCATAAAAGATATTGGCAAACTGAGAATATTGTAAATCATTACAAATTCATTGAAAAATCTATTAGTTTATTATAATAAATATGCTTCCTATGATTAAAAGTTTTTGGGGTTTTTTTCCCTAGACAAGTAAGAAAAATTTAAATGGAATTTATGATAAAAATGCATTTTCAGTCAACATCCTGGAAAGGAGTCAAGAAGATCTTTCTGCCTTGCCCAGACATACCTACATAGTGAATCAGTGAACATACTGGCTGCAGTTCTAACGTATGACCCACACCTAGTTCAGAATACGTTGCTAATACATAAAGCTGCCAGATTTTCCTGCTTAACGGATAGACACTAATGTTTGGGCTTAATTTTTGTTTGTTTGTTTCTTTGAGACAGGTTCTCACTCTGTTGCCTAGGCTAGAGTGCAGTGGCATCGTCATAGCTCACTGCAACCTCGAACTCCTGGGCTCAAGCGATCTGCCTGCCTCAGCCCTCCAAGCAGCTAGGACTACAGGTGTGCACCACCACATTGGCTAATTTTTCTACTTTTTGTAGAGATGGAGGGGTCTCACTCTTAGTCAGGCTGGTCTCAAACTCCTGGCCTCAAGCCATCCACCTGCCTCGGCCTCCCAAAGTGCTAGGATTATAAGAATGAGCCACCGCAACCAGCCTGTTTGGGCTTCAATTTATCTAAGCAAGTAGTGTTGTTTTAGAAATAAGGCATGAATTAAAATAAGACTGTTTCAAGGTTTACCCACAAATTGAAGACCCACTCCATCTGATCATCATATCCAAGATGATCTGTGAGTTTGTTGCATGGCCTATTTTGCTATGGCTCTTGTTTTTAATTATCTTGGTAGCTGAAGTGCTCAGATTGCATACCATGTGTCAAGTTGGCTATGATTTCCTAAGCTTAACTTTAAAATATTGCTAATGCTCCTTCTAGCTACTACATGCAGTCTCTTTGAATAAGGAGAGGTTTTTATTGTAAAATCCAAAATAAGAAATTAAAACTGGTTTAAGTTTTTCTTTACACAGTCTTCAAAATATATTTACATTTTTATCTCTAATTTGTTTAGTTGTAGAATCAAAGAGATTCTTTCAGAGTGCATATGCACTTTAAATTTTAAAAAATATTTAACTAATACAAACTCATCAAATATATGGAAAGTATAAGGACATATAAAAAAATGTAAATCACTCCCAATGGCACCACATAAAGAATTTTGCATTTCCATATGTGCATAATGTTTATAAAATCGTATCATAACTGTCAATAATGTTTTATATCATGCACATTTTTCTACATCAGTAAATATTTTTCAGGAAATAATTGGAAGCCATTATTTATTAATTTATCAATGGCTTCACATTATTTCATATTATGAACATTGCATAATTTATTTAAACTTCTCCCACTTTTTGTACATTAATATATTTTACAATTGTTGTTGTTACTCTCAGTGCTGTAAACATCTTGGTATAATCTCTGCTAATCTTTTAAAATATATTCTTTGGAATAGATTTTTGTGTCAGATAATATGAAGTATTTTAAGAATCTTGATAATTCTTGCCAACTCACTTTCCAGAAAGTTTATACAAGTTCAATCCTCTATCTGTATGTAAGAGAACATCTCAAGATTCTTGGGGTATCATTGAATATTTTAAAAAATAGTAATAATAAATCTTTGGCAATCTGATAGCTAGAAAAATCCTATCTTCATGTTATTTTAATTTCTGTTTCTTTGATACCCAGTAAAGTCTAACAATTCTTTGTAGATTTATTAATTGTACTTGCATTTTAAAAACTTCTCTGTTCATAGTTTTGCTTTTATTAATTTATAAGAATTCTATATGTTTGGAGTATCTTGTTTATTTGTTTAAGTATATTTTAACAGTTATCAATAACTTATCATTGGCAATTTGCATTTAATTAAACATTTTTCTATAAAGTTTTAAATGGTATGTAATCAAAGTTATGAATGTTTTCTTGTGATATCCTTTTTCATGCATAGAAAGGCATCCTCCATCTTATGATAACTTTAGTATTAATTTTTTAAAATAGTTTTCCTTCATCCTCTTTTAAACATTCTTTAATCCACTTGGAATTTATTTTGATGGTGTGTCAAGTGTGATTTAACCTTTTTCCCAAATAGCCAGCATTCCCAGCCTGAAAACCTTCATACCTTCCTTATCCGATTGTGATGTTTTCTTTACCATGGGTTAAACTTGCATCTATAGTAGATCCAACTTTTGTTCTATGTGCTTCTTTCTGCCTGTCAATTTATCTTTTAGTGATTGGCTAACCAAGCCCTTATTATTTCACTCCTTTTCTAAATTTTCTTATCAATTATTACTTTCTACATAAACTTTAGAATAATTTCTCAAATTAAAAACATCCCAGTGAGATTTTTGATCTATTCACTAATCTGGAAAGAATCGATAACTTCCCCAAATGCAGTGTTCCTATTGAAGGATGTGGCAGGTCTCTTCATTTACTCACATTTTCTTTTATATTATATTAACAATAGCTCATATCTTCCTTCATTTATGAACTCCCTTGATGGTTTATGCTTTTAATGGTGAATGTGAATGGAATTCTGTTGTATCCTCTAATTGGTTATTTTGGTGTGCCAATTGTCTAGAACTTCCTGAGTGATCCCAATCAGACAGTGGCACAGCAGATGTTCTCTCTCTACCTCAGATTTCAGTGAAAGCACGTGGGCATAAGACTGCACAACAACAATCTTGTTTAGATTGCTAAATAATAACACACTATTATTGTAAGATAACAATTGAATAGTATATAATAATATAATACATAACACAAATATAGTAGCACATTATTTTGTCATTTGATAAATTCTGTTTTCTATCCACTTTTACATTCTTTTCTTTATTATACAGATTGGGTTCTCTTCTCACTTTTAATACCATTTTCAGCTCCTTCTAATTGTTATTTTTACACATTGGTATTTCTAACTCTGCTCCTGTTATCACTGGGTCATTAACACTTGGATTTTTCTCTTATGGTGAAGCAAATTCACTGTTAGTTACTGATGTGAAACCGGTTAACTATCATGATTATAGAACAATAACAATAAGTTTGTGCTATCCTAGTGTTTTCTTGGTGTTATAGAAAAAAGTTGACAGAAGAAAAAAGAGTGGTATTTAATCTCCTGCAGACTCTATTTTATATGTAAAACTCAAGCAAAGCTAGCTTAATGGAAATTATCATCACATATATTTAAGCCCAATAAATAAATTGTTTGAAGTTAAATAAACTTTTTATCCTAATATCCAAAATGTAAAGTACACTTAAAGTGAACTGTTATGATGCTCTAAAACCAAATTTACTAACTTGAGAAATGTCAGCAATTTATTATTTTGGAGAAAAAGTGGGTTACCAAATAAAGAGTATAATTAAATTTATATAAAGTACAAATTTATTATATATAAACACATAACATCTAAGAAAACCTATATACACATGCAAAATTATAAACTGCAGTTGTCTATATGAGATAAGATTACAGGTGACCTTTTAAACTATTTTTGCTTCTCTGTATTTTATCTAATTTATCTAAAACAGGCATGCATTATTACTTATGTGATAAAGGTAAAAATTATTAACATGTTTTAACAAAAACCTTCAAATTTAGAAATACAGATAAATCACATTAGGTTAAATGCATATATCTAAGAGTAGGAAAATACACTAGCTACTTTTCAAGAGTAGCCTGTGAATATTTTGAACTTTCATTGAAAAGTTTGAATAGGCTTAGTAGACATATAGCCATCATGCAAATTCTCTCTAGGAAAGCATTCATAGTCCTCAGTGTCTAAGAAATAATAAAACCTAATTCCTCACTTCCAAACTCTTCTTTAGTCCTATGAGACATATGCATTTAATTGGATGTCTCACTACCAAAGTAAGCATATGGAAGAAATGACTCCTTTTGTCCTTTCACATTATCCTTTCTGTTCAATCTTTCTATCCTCTTTGATAATTTTACCATTTGATTTTTTTATATAGTGCTTCAGGCATCTACTGTTTTATCTCATTAACCTTATTCTTAAATAAAGAAGTCACCTGGACTCTTAAAACTCATATTTTTCCCAGAAATCCCTGTTTTTAACAATATAAATTAATATGACCTCTTATTTGGCATTAAGTTGCAATTTAAGTTTTGAGACTTTCAAAAGTACTTTTATTTGTAAACCTTTGCAGCAAGGAAAAACCCAAAACTGTTCTTTCTAACACTGGAAAGCAGCTGAAATTGGAAAAAACTGATTTGGGCGACAATAATATATATTTTAAAAAGCTGTAGGTTTTAGGGATTTTGGTTACATCTGAAGTGGTTAACCATAAGTGCAATATTTGAATTATTACTTTATCCTAAACAAGCCATATTATCTGGATTACCATAATTAGGTAAATTATGTTTCACAAATGTCTTTATATATATGCTGACTAAAAGTTTACATCTCACTTGGGTAAAGATAGGGTGTATGATAACTTAATTTGACAGCAAGCCAATCTTTAACATTGAATGACAGGAAAATCCAAAGAGAAAATCTGCTATGTGTGATATTAAAGACTCTCTGCTTGTGGACAAATTCAATTTTACTTGGAAAGTTTGTCTTAGTTAGCTAATATACCTTTCAGTTTGGATTCCTTGGATCATAAAATCAACTTTCTTATCAAATGGAGAAAGACAGTTACTATGGAACATCTGAAGCTAAGTGATGTGTTGTTCATGGTTGTTCTTTAGTCAAAAGCTGATTCTCTTACAGGAACCCCTATTTCTGATTTTGTTTTATGTTTTCTTCTCAGAGAGGGGACATATTTTGTTTCCAGTGACAGATGGTTATGATTGCTGTCACAATCAACTTTTTTATCACTGCCACTTCAGTCTTATGCGTGTCTGTCAAATTCTTTAGTGTATAATAATTGCTCTGATGATGCTAGACTATCTCTGGGGTTTCCAGGTCCTTCCTCAAGCCTTCGCAAGCACACACCCAGCCCCTTTCACTTCAGTTAAAACATTTATTTATTATTCCATACTCTTATTTGATATTTTCCTTCAAAATATATTTAATGTATAGAATATATTCAACACTTTTCAGTCAACTCGGTAAACTACCTACTTTTCACTTTTAAGAGAAATCTAGGTAAGAGGGGAGAGTAGGATGAAAATGATAAGTATGAAGGTTGATATGACCTTGTATCACAGTCAACTGTTACCAAGGATAAGTCCCTAGTGATCTATGCAGATGCCACAGGAGAACTCACCTAGCCTCTCAAACCTTTGCTTCCAAGACTGGTCCCTTCTTGATGCTCACGCCCTTTCTTCTACCTGGAACATTCAGTCCTTCCTCCCATGTCTCTTCTTGTCAATCTTCTTTTAGGTATTTAAAAGTTCATCTCTAATTCTATCTTTTCTTTTCCACTTTTCTAGATTTCTACCACCAACTGACTTCCATTTCCCCTCCTCAGAAGTTTCTTAGTAACTTCTTTAAAGGGTGTGGATACGTCCATCTACCTTGGACAAGTCCACTTTAAGAAATCAGGAAATCTAAACTTCAAACTTGTATCTGTGGTTATTTTCTACCTGGAGTTTCTTTTTCTGAGGCCCACTCTATTTCTCCCCATTATATTTTGGCCACTTTATGGCACTAAAATGTGTGCGCGTGTATGTATGTATTTTATCAAAGAACTGCTGCTAGAATTTGTAGTAGGATGCAGGTGATAAACTGCTAATCAACATGAAGAAGAGACTTTCTTTAGGGTAAGGGCATAATCAGAAACATTTTTATAATTCAAAATATTTAAAATGATGTTTTTGTAGCCAGAAATGAGCACCATGGTTTTTTTGGGGGGTGGTTAAAAAGCTTGAGGAAAAAATGCTAATGGTGATTATCAAGGAAAACAAAACTTTGACTTGCTTTACATGAATATGAAGAAAAATAAAGGGATATTTATAAATAAATATATGTATACTTTTATATATTCATATTTATACATACATAGGTGCTCAAGGTAGGTACATGAATGTTTAAGCTTATTTGAAATAATATAAACTAAATATCTCCTAATGTTTTTAGCATATCAGAAAGCCACTTCATGAGTATTTTTTCAGTACAAATTTTAGGGTTACTTTTAAAAGAGATTCATTAATGTATGTTTTCTTGTTGTATATCATGTATACAGTTCCTTCCTGAAACTTCTTAGTTTTATCACTGCAAGACAGTCACATCATAACAGACCTGGCAAATATTTTAAATGGAAAGAAACTAAAATTCACAGAAACAAGAAAAAAACAAAAAAATCTACATTTCATTATTTTAATGGATTTTAAAGTGTATAAGCACTTTGATAGATTCCATTTTATATAGGATTTGCTGGTTTTCAAAGTATATAATGCAACAAAAAAGTGAACCTAGCTTCTATTTTTCTTGTTCATTGGAGCTATCACATCTCATCTATCAGACTTCTAAGTAGAATTTTAAAAGTGGGGTACTCTCTCACGCCCAAGCACTATGTAATTAGCATATGAATGTGTAACGGATTGTTTGAAGTAACAATTAAGGGAACAATACATAAAGGAACTGAAGGGAGCTACCAACACCTGGGAATCTTGTATTGAAAACGCTTTCTTAATGTAAGTAATTAAAAACCAAGGACAAATGTTCATTGTACAGGGATAAAGCGTACAAGGAAAGCTAAAAATCTGCTGATATTTTGCTGTCATCCTTTAGAATGAATCATTAACACTAGAGCTTACTATTCAGTAGTTTTGAATAGAATACTTGTTAAATGGAGGTTTCTGTATGGTATCTGATCTTCTAAACTCACCAAAATGCATTTAAATGACAAAATATCTTAAATTTGGAAAATATTTATACTTAAAATATGTAAAAGATGACAATAAATCTTTTCCCTATGGTCAGTGCAAAGTTTCAGAGGAAAATTTCAATTGATTGCCAGGTCATACCAAATATATATTCAATTCTTTACAATTTATTTGTCCAAATAATTCCTACTAGTGAACCTTTAGCCCTCTGTATTGTTTTGCTTTATTTTGTTCCTCTTGGAGGCATGATATAGGGGTTCATGCTCAGGCAAAGCACCTTAGGATAGTAACCAGTAGCTCAGGGTTGTTAGGAATCCTTGACATTGGGGAAAGATTAGTGGAGTAGAAGGCAGGAGCTATGCATCATTATAATTTCCATTTTTAGCACTTACAAACTGTGCAAACAACTTACATTTCTTTGGCATTAATTGCCTTATCTCTAAAATAGAAATTATTTTTTCTAGACTGTTAAAGTCTGAGTCCATAATCTTTTATGATCCTTTCTAACATCCAATTGTATATATTCATTTATAGTGAAGAAGCTCTTTTCCTTAGAATGTAATTTAAATTGATTCAGTCGTAAATGACTACCATCTTATGGGACAACTCTATTTGAAAAATAAATTGTGAACCTAATATTTCATTTTTAAGTGGAGAAAAACAAATATATAGATGAATATTTATAGCAGCATTATTCATAATAGCCAAAAAGTACATACAACTCAAGTATCCATCAGTTGATGAATGGATAAATAAAATGTGGCATATCCACTGTCAAAACAAAAATTGTACCAGACAAAGTTAAACAGGCAAGGAAGAGTTTGTTCAAGGCTATTGTAATAGGGGAGGGAAGCCAAAACCAACTCTGGGCTCAACTCCTAAGAAGCATATGGGGTAAGGGTTTTTTAAGGGCTAGAGTGAGCTATTGGAAAATAACTGCAGGACATTTGGGGGAAGTCATAGGTTATCTGTGTTTGCTAATTAACTTTATCCCCACAAATAAACTCATGTCTTTATGATGGGAAGTAGTTTTTGCAACTTTGAGCAAGGCCTCCCACTGAAGTTAGGCTCCTACCCTCCATCTAAACTGGAAGATAAGGATGTTATTTCATTTGTTGATTCCATTTCAAATAGGTGGTTTTCAGGTCCTTGAGAAGTACACTTAGTCAAATTGTCAGGTGGCTGTTAAAAAGATTTACATTTCAAAGGGGCAGAGAAAGAATTACAACCTTTCTAATGTAAATGATATAAGAAAGGGAAAGTCAGGGGCCTGCAGTTAGGGAGAGCCTTTCTAGAGTTTAGTGAAGCTGAGGGGAACTTTAAGGTTGTCTTGCTCACCATGCAGTAGAATGTTCTTGAGCAGGAAAAAGGAATGAAACATTGATCCATGCTGTACCACGAATAAACCTTGAAAACATTATGTGAAGTGAAAGAAGCTGGTCATGAAAAGTAGTATATTGTACGATTCTGTTTATATGGAAATATCCAGAATAGTCAAATCTATAAAGACAAAGTGGATTAGTGGTTGCCTAGGGCTGAGGGTAGAGGTGGGATAAGGGTGGCAGCTAAAGGGTGTGAAGTTTCTTTTGCAGGTAATGAAGATGTTCTGAAATTATTTGCAGTGGCAGTTGCACAACTGTGGAAATATACTAATTGAATTGAATTGTGAACTTTAATGGGTGAATTGTGTGATATAAATTATGTTTCAATAAAAATATTGTAGAAAATATGTGTTGAAATGTGCTACATGGCCAATGGAATATTTACCTAGTTAAATGGATTTTTAAAATTTAAATAAAAACAAAATCTTTATTTCTACAAGATAGGTTTTGGCTTTGAATAATCTATGGATTCTGAATGTGCATTTCTGATAGCTGGTTTGCCTTTTAGTTTTTGTAAAATAGCTTAACAGTTATTTATTACTATGTTGTAATAATCAGAGAGTATATATCATGGAAGAGAGGAAAATAATTTCTGAAATGTCCTTGAGATTTTTGTATCCCTAACACTTGAAGCTGTCAATAAAGAGAAAACAACTGTAGAGAGAGAATAAGAAATAGTTTCTTTTCCAAAGCGATGAAAAAACTGTGTATGTGTGTGTGTGTGGTGTATACTCATAAAATAAGTGCTTGCATTCAAATGAATTCTGTATTCACAGAACCCCAATTTAGGAAGGAGTAACGTTCTACAGGTTCATTTGGAAACTAACTATCAGTAGCCTTTTCTACAGAAACAGTTCTACCAACACTGATCATGTTCTAAATCTAGCCTACAAAGATTTATTTTATCCACAGTGTAGCTGAAATGAAGTATTAATGTTAGTTCAGTCGATATTAAGGGAAAATGACACAGGAAGGAGGAAGATGAATCATAACATCCCTATTTGTTGGGTACAGGCATGGCTCCAGGCAATATTTTGAATTATGCAGAGTGAGACTTTGGCTTCCACCCCATCTTCCTTTCTATGTCCCTTGCCCCATGTTCTAGAACTAGAAACTTTCTTTGTGGGTCATGATGCATCCACTACATTTAAGATGCCCTAGGCTTCCCATGCCCTAAACATCTTTGCTAATCCAAAGGACAAATTCGCCCACGCTCTTTAACATAGTTTTTCTCCCAGTCAACATACATACATTTAAATTCCAATTTTCTCAAGGCAGCCAATTTTATTTTGCATTGGAAGGGAAGCAAATTTTGAAAGCATGGTAATCTTTGGGTCTCCTAGAAGTATTCACAGATAAAACTTGGGTTATTTTCATTTGTGAAACTTAGTTTAGCAAAGAGGAAAGAAAGAGAAATAAAATGTGGATTGTAAGTTCCAAAATGACTTTAATCAGTAGGATTTCAGGTATTAGACTTAGGGAATGGTAAGCAAAATGTGGAGCTGTACCCTCTGATCCCAGGCTCTCTTTGGGATGAACCCCTCTAAGCTGTCCTTGCTTTACCCAAATATTTGCTTTGCTCCTGCATGAACTTCAGCATTCTTTAAATGTATCCCCTAACATTTACACTAACTGCCAGAATGGAGGCATTGGAGTCTATGATGGTGGTAGTTGAGGCTGAGAGGAGGCAGTGGGAAGGTGACCTGGAAAAGAGTGTTTTAGAGCCATTTATGGTATGAATGATTTGGGTTTCTTATATTTTTAAATTTTGGGCATGATTTTTCTATCCACTGATCTCTTGGGTTTTTTTTGGTTATAGATTGGGCTCATGGATACTATAGACAACAGAGAAAACTTGTTGAAGAGATTGGCTGGTCCTATACAGGTAAACATATTATTTATATAATGAGATTTAGCAGAAATTTGTATTGTTTTATATCTATTTTATATGTAAAATGAAACTTTGTAGTACAACACATCATTTTAATTTAGCTATGTGGATAGTTAGATTAATTAATAAGGTATGTCAAATACAAAATTATCTCTAGTGGGCTTTCCATAAGCAAATTTGGTAGTGAAGAGCATATTGGTATCAGCCAGAGGGAGATTTGAATGCTAGGTCCATGCTAGCTAGATCTCTTTGGGAAATATGCATAATCTACCTGAGGCTCAGTTTTTTCATCTGTGAAATGGGGGGCGGGGCTGTTCTAAGCATTAAATGATATAAATAAAGTGTGAAGCACTCAGCACAGACCAGCACTCAGCACAGACCCTCCTTCTAAATTGAAAGCTCTCAATAAATGTCAGCTCCTATTGTTATGAGCATGGTAGTCATTATTTTTATTCATGTAACAAAGATTGATGGGATTCTTGCTCTTCCAAGTGGCTTTCTTCTGAATTACTGTGACTGGGTTCGGTGGAGTCAGAGTCTAAAATGATTTTGTCAAATTATCAGACTTAGCTTAGAACACCAAGAATATCTGAAGTTAGCTTGAAATATTTATAACCAGAAATCATAATCAGAAATGCAAGGGGAGAGGAGGATCTTTTGGTCTGACTGGAAGAACATGGTGGAATTTGGATGAACCACAACATGCTAGTGACCATTTGGGATGGAGTTAAGCATTAGAGTTGGGTACTCATTAGAAATAAGGTTGGGTTGATAAAATGGGTTTATCATGAGCCTGGCCAATTTGGACTTTATTTTATAGATGATGGGCAGTAGTATGTTGAATTTTGTATATAGGCATACATTTTCTTTCTCTTTTTTAAATTCTTACTTTAAAAGTAGTAAATATCCATTGTAGAAAATTTAGAAAATAGGTTCAAGCACAAAGAAGAACGTAAAAATCATTCTTTACTCCTTTCAAGTATATCCACTAAAAAAATTGTTATAGTCCTTTCAGGGCAGTTTTTATTATCTGAGGTTTATATATTTTATGTGTAGAGTTATGCATCGAATTTACTCTTGAAATTATTTTTAAGCATTTTTTCTTTTCAGTGATGATTCCTGCTGATCGTGATACTTAATATATGCCTAATATTCCATTGAATAAATGTTTTCTAATTTAATCATTCCCTTCTTTTTTAGATATTTAAGCTTCAGGCCTTTAGTTGGATCAAAGGGCCTGAATGTTTATCATATTAATATATATGGTCAAATTAATGTCAGAAAAGTGTTAAGTTTATCAATTTCCCCACATTTTCACTAACGATAATTTTTTAAATTAGTCAATTTGGCCAAAAAATGGAATTATTTTTTAACTTGCATTTTTCTGATGACTTAACTTCTTACCCCAAACAACAAGGTCCAGGTTAGGGTTTTAAGGGGATATATGGTAAATAAATATTACCTGAAGTAATGGCTATTGAATAAGAATGATAGACATGAGGAGCTAATGTGAGAAGAGAATGATCCTTCTCATGAAAATGGAGAGTAGACTAGTGATTACCAGAGGCTGGGAGGGTAGGAGGGAGGATGAAGCGAGGTGGATTAATGAATATAAAGATACAGTTGAATAAAAGAAATAAGACCTAATGCTCAATAAATCAAGAGGGTCATTATAATAAATAGTAGTCTTTTGTATATTTCAAAATGGCTAGAAAAGGATAATTCAAATGAAAAGATAAATGTTTAAGGTGATGGATATCCCAGTTATCCTGATTTGGTCATTACAGATTATATGAATGTATAAAAATATCACATGTACCTCTAAACTATGTACATCTATTATGTATCAGTTTAAAAAAATGGATGATCTTTGCATTTATCTTAAACAATTTCATTTGTCTTTTTGTAAAAAGTGCACATTATCTTCCATTTGACTAAATTTGGGTATTAGTTTCTCTGGATTTGATTCCAGGCATTGGACTAATTTTTTTGTATTATATACATAACTCAACAACATAAAAATTTTAAAGCAAGTTATTTTAAGTGAAATACAATTTTAAGTACCTTTAAATTATATTTTTTATTTTGTTATAAACTGAAAATTTATAATTGTATATATTTATATGATACAAAGTGATGTTATGATTTATGGATAGAATGTGGAATAATTAAATCAATATAATTAACATATCTATCCCCTCAAATACATATCATTTTTTGTGATGAGACTATTTGAAATTTACTTTCTTAGCAATTTTAACGCGTGTAACACTGTTATTAACTCTATTAACCATTTTTGTGCCATTGATCTCAAAAAAACCCCACCTTACTCCTCCTAACTGAGACTTTGTACACTTTGACCATCATCTCCTTTAAATTGCATTTGAAGTAAGATTTTTAAGTAAGACATCTAACATACAAGAAAAAATCTTCCCTTAGTCTGACTTTATTAAAATATAATTAACAGTAAAACGATCATTGAACAAAAACAAATCCAAAGATAAATTCAAAGGAAAAGATAAAAAATTTTATAAAGTAATTACTAACATGCTTTTTTGCTTCTGAAACATTTGGGGTTCTTGAGTATTTAAATATACTTTCCGATTACGTGGTCCAAATATATTGTTGATATTAATGAATTATCTAGGAAATTTCTTTAAAATTACTTTTACTATAATAGGTAAAAGTCTAAATCATCCTTCTGAACTTTTGGTTGGCATCATGTTATTTTCTTTAACAAGTAATGTTGTCACTTGTTTTTATAAAGAGAAAGTTGCTTCTAGACAGAAAGCAATATAAATGTGTTGATATAAAAGGTAAATCTTTTACATTATGTTTTTCTTATATATGTACTAAGAATTGGGTTATATGTTTATCAAGTAATGTAATGTGTTGTTTTCTTTTCAAAAACTTTATAATTTTATGTACTTTATAACTTTATATCTGGCAACTATAACTAATTTTGTCCTTCTTTTCCCCCAAAAGAGAAATCTTAGTGTTTTATAAAAATTACAGCTATTTTTTAACTCCCCCAATAATTATAATAAACATGTTAGGAGAGATTATGAATGCTCAGAGTATATCCCTAACCATGGAAAATGACATTACAAGGGAAAACTCCCAGTTCCCTTGGAAGATATTTTCTGAGGTCATCATATGGGCAATATTTAATGCAAGATATCTTTATAGAAGATTATTTAGGTATTGCTAGTATTAGTTTGGGAATGCTGCTTCCAAGATTAACTTTTCTTCAAGGAATTTTTTTGTGACTATTAAAGGTGTACCTGTTTTAGCCTTTTACATTCATATTTTTATTTTTAATTCTTAACAGTATTATAAGCCAACTTTTAAAAATTCACTACTCTATTGTTTTTAATATGGTGTTTGCTTCATTAAAAAAGTAACATGTAGCTGTTGTAGAAAACTTAATACATAGAGATATGATCATAGAATAAAAGTTAGACTGATTTAGTTTTATTAACAACTAACTTCCTACTTTCAGAGGAGGAACTAAAAAAGCATGTTGTTTTTCTGTAACCAGTGAACCTTTAAACAGAGAACTCAGATATTGACCAGGTATATATGAATAAAATGAAAAAAAAATTTAATGCAGCTTCCATTCTCCCTAAACCCAGAGTCAAAAAACAGAGGACCTACCACCTTGAGAAAAAGAGGATGACAGTTCTCGCCACTCCAAGTAAGGGTGGATATTTGTGGACTAAAGGAACTAATGGAGTAATGGTGGTGTGTGTTTCACAGCAGCCCTGGGTCCCTGAGCAGCTGAGTGTGCCTCATCAGGTCAGGAGAAGGCAGTTTTATCAGTGGGTTTCAGCAGATATAATAGCAGCAGCACATACCACTGTGCAATATCTTATTATCTTAGGAGACAGCCACAGAGCTCCTCCTTTTAATGGGCTAATTGAGCATAGACATGGCACCTATAGAGTGGCCAGGCTTTCACAGAAGGGTCTATGCATAAACACTGCATAGTCCTTTACCTTATAAGCAAGTTGCATCGTCCTGCTCGTAACGTAAGGCCTATTGGCTATAGCTTCTTTGAGAACAGTCTAATGATCAAAGGGGATAGATTCATTAAAAAGTGGCATTTGCTGTAGGGGGCAGGGTGGCAGGTCTCAAAACAGGATGTTCCAGAGTCAGAGTGAGGAGGGACATTTACCAAAGTTTTAAAGAATGAATCGTTTTACTTATATTAGTGCTTCCCATTGGTTTGGAGAATTATTCCTAGAATGTTTGAAGTCCTAGGAAGAAACTAAAGATGAGGACATTTTACAAGTGTGAATTCCTACAGTATCAAAAATAAAACAAACAAATGAAATTCTTTATCCAAATGAGTGTATCTCATCCAAGCAACTCACACCAAAGCCAAACCTTTAAAATGTGGATTTATAAAGTGAATTATCTCTTTTTATTTTTTATATAGGTATTTAAAGTTCAGTAATATTTTCAGTTTCTATGCTTATTATACTACCTGGAAAATGAAAAACTATACTAATTGTATAACATTTCAGGCTACATTGGTTTTAAAATTCTTAAACGTAACTAATTTTGTGTCTGTTTCAAGTAAATTGGTTTTGACCACATTTAGTTGTAGTTTCATCCATAACAGCTTATCTTTTGAACTGTAGGTTTGTGTTCCTTCTTGTATTGTGTCATCATTTAAATTTATCAAATTAGCTGTAATCTAGGAAGGAAGAACTTGCCCTTGAGTGTTTGTACATATAGATTTCTACTAATAAAAATTACCAACTACATTATAACACTTGTCTGTAAAAGAATCCATCATGCTACTGTAAGACATTTAGAAATATTATATTATACCGCACATCAAACATTATTTAAATGAAATCACTGAAGCTAAGGTTGTTTGTGAAAAAGTACACAATTATAATATGTGCAGTAACAATATAATTCCCTATTGTCTACTGGGTAGGTGGAGAAATAGAGGGTGGGAAGTGAAGACAGGTATTATTTTTTCAGTTGTGTTTTTACATAGGTTAAAAACAACTTTTCTATTCAATATGTATGCTATAATTATGCCAAGAAATGACAGGGTTGGTAAATACAGCTGACAGTCCCATTTTTAAAGTTATTATAGGAAGATGAGCAAGTCTTGCTTGTCACTCTGTGATGAAAGAGTGAATTGTAAATCTGGAAATGTCAGCACTAAGAATCTGATTCTTTCCATCATAACTTCATTTCATTTAAGGGTTTCAGAAAGCGAATGTCATTCTTCCTAGTAACCTTAATTTTTTGGTGACAATTCCTAAACAAAGACAATTCAGTGGAAAAAATCCTAAGTCATTTCACCTTTTTTTTAATATCATGAACACATAGCCAAAGATTATCATGGATGTTAAAAATCTTCCTTCTCTGTGAATTGTTAGATCTTTGATTGCATCAAGCAGTGGTAAGATCATCAGAAATGGATGTACTTTAACTGCTTTAATTACTTCTTAGAAGTAGTCACTACTGAAATACAATCTTTATTGTCTGGACTTTAAAAAATATTATATTGTTTCTTTTCCACCATCCTTTAAAGCAATTTGCAATTGAAAATTTTATATATATACCCTCAAGTGTCTTAAACCTGGACACTTTTTTTCTTGTAGAGATAGCATCTCACTCTTGTTCAGGCTGCTTTTGAACTCCTGGGCTCAAGCAATCCTCCTGCGTCAGCCTCCCAAACTGCTAGGATTACAGGTGTGAGCCACTGCACCCAGCTGTTAAACCTAGACACTTTTAAAGTTTTAAACCTAGACAGTTTCAGTTAAAGAGTTGCATTTGATTCAAACAAGAAAGTGTGATGGTCTGGCCACATCTGAGTCGCTATTAGACTTGGCTGGATACCCCAGAGTGAGATGGGCTTTAAATACTGAATTGATTCTGTTTTCTTAAATAGAATATCCTGTCTAAATAGTCTTTCCATTCTGATAAATGTATAGACCAGAAGATACTACTTATAGAAAACAAAAAGGCCATAATATAAGGTTGTGTATAGTGTCATTCGGTATTTGGCTTTTATGTTATTTTATTTTATTTTTTTGGATATAGTTAAGTTTAGTGTTTTATTTCTCTTGACTTAGGAGAAAGTAGGCCAAATTTAACTTAGAAAGAAAATTTGAATCCATGTAGAATAATGACTGATTTCTGGCTTGTCCAGCCCAGGCCTTTACTTCTAGAATCTGGATTATTGTTTTAACATATTATATTTTCCTCTTTGATTCACCACTCCTTCAATTAAAAAGACTATTCATTTCTTATTTCCAATTTAGGAGTAAAAAAGAAAAGTCCCAAAACTCTACTTGGAGAGTTATCTCATTTCTGTTAAAAACTATATATTTTTATGGGCATAGATGACAGGCCTGGAAAGATACACTCCAACCTATTGGCTGCAGTTATCACCGGAGAGTTGTTCTATAGAAATGGATGAGAACATTTCTTCCTATGTACTAGTTATAGTGAGAAAAAAAAATTTTTACAAATATGTTGACATAAAACATTTTCAGCTTACTTGGAATAGTTTTAGCAGGAAGGGCAAATGTAGTTGGAGAAGAACCACAACTTTGTGTTTTCAGCCAGAACATGGGGTCTCTGCTTGGCTGACTCTCAGTGAGCAGGTGTCACAGACTCTAATTGGAGCTCAGAGAACTCTCACAGTGTAAGTTTTCTGGTCACCACTAACCCAAAGAGTGACCAGGCTGCCTAATTAGCTGCTCTGCATTCCAGTTTTATCACCTGTAAAAAGATTCTTAATAATGCCCTACTTAATTATGTATAGATCAAATAAATGCTTCGCATTATTGTAGGCAAGCTCTATGAGCAAGTACACTACAAATCCAAGTGATTATTATTGAGCAGTGTCTTAACTTGAGCCCGAGCAGCTCAAACAAGCCGGGGCGCATCTGATAATCTCACAAGAGGATTTAGAAGGAGTTGATTTGCTTGAATGCATATTATGGACAGGGATTTACTATCATCTGTATATTTTTAAAAGTTTAGCTAAGATTTATATTCTGGGCAAACTTTTTCTATGCTAAATATGATGACTGAGGCATACTTCATTGTGGAGCCTGAATAGCATCAGTAAATGATCTAAAACACAGACTTTATATTGATTGTATTTTTGAAAATTGCTAATTGAGTAGATTGTAAGTGCTCTTAAAAATGATAAGAATATGAGATAATGCATATGTTAATCATCTTGATTTAACCATTCCATATTTCAAAACATGTACACAAAAAATGTATACAATTTTTATTTTCAATTAAAAGATAAACGCAACCATGCGGCTCCTTTTGAAAGACGTGGAAATGAGAAGAGGAGGATGCTAGGGGTTCCAAGGCAGACCCATGGAGCAGGCCAGCCAAGGTGTGCAGGCATTCAGTTCGATTAAACAGCCACCTATGGCCAGGGTGACTAGTGGTCTCAAGCAAGGAGCAGCAATCTTGAACTTAAAATCAGATTCTTGTCCACTTAAGCTAAACTTAATTCCCTTAGAAGATGCTAATCAGCTCTCTGATTTAGTAGAATAACTCCTGATGACAGAGAAAAAGGAGATCAGGCTGAGGAGACTGAGTGTGGTAAGACAGTACATGCCTTTCTGACCAGTTTCTCTCAACACTGAGATCTGTGGTGTGAAGAACGGAGCCATTATCTTGAGGAATAAGATAAATGCCAATCTGATATGTGTTTTTCTCCCAAGATGAAAATTACTTCACTTATTTTTCATTATAAAAACATGTTCATTTAAGAAAATCATGTATATCATATATTTTTCATGTAATCTCGCCTTCCAGAGATAACTGCTCTTAATGTCTTCTGTTAGGGAAATATAATTAAAATATAATTAAAAACAAAATCTTCTCCCAATCCAGAAATCCTCTCCATAAAGATGATAGATAAAGAAAACAGTTTTATTATCAATTAAACACTAAACCAGAATGTAATACACATTGCAGTCAATCCACTACAAGATTGCCGAGACAGAAAGGAATTTCACCCCTCATGTGGCCAAACAGGTACAACCCCTTGCATATATGTTTTCAAGATAAACAGTAACTAGTCCTTAAGTAAGAGGACTTGACAGCAAACTTGTCATACGTAGTTCATCCAAACATTAACTGGTAATTGGAGTGATTGTCTATATCAGCCTATTGGCTTTATCCAGAGGAAAAATAAATCTCATAGCTACAAGAAGTTGCACTACAACTTGGAGCAAGAAGCCTACAGAAGTGAGGCTCCTTCCTTCCCACAGAAATTGGAAGAGTAAGGCACTGTCTCCCTTGATGTTTGCATTTCGCAGTGATGGCTCCTCGGGTCCTTGAGAAAGACATCCTGGGTCATAGAGCTGACGAAAGACCCATCTAGTTTTCAGAAGGATTTACATTTATTGCAAAGAAAGGATAAAGTCCTTAAAATAATTCTTTAAACAAAGTAAATGCTTTATAAAAAAAAAAGGAGACAAAGAAGACTCTTCCCTATTTTTAGTGGGGAGAATTAAGCCTCTTATTTTTAATTTTTATTTGTTTTTATACTTCCTAATTATCCTTCCTGATATTCCTATGGCCTCATACTATATATACTGCTTTGTAATCTGCTTTTATCTCAATAATAGTTTGTGGATATCTTTCTAAGTAAATGTGTTATAACAGGGTAAACTCAATAGCTGCTAGGGCAAAGTTTTATTTTCTTTGCCTGAAGCAGAGCCTCACACATAGTAGGAGCCCTATATATATTAAGTAGTTGTTATTTTACTTCCTTCAGTCTCCTTGGGGCTGAAATAATTTCACCTGGGAAGAGCTGCAACTAGTAATACCATAATTTCAGGGAATCATCCCAAATCCTTCTTTCAAACAAATAGGGACATACAAAAATAAATATTGGGGTGCAAATTCAGAGCCCTTTGTCACTTGGAAATTAAAACAATGGTGAGCCAGCCAGAATCTGTGGCAAAGCAAATCCAAAACTTGTCTTATGCCAAACTAGATTATCTCCAAACTGTGTGGTTCCCATCCTTACATATTTCATGAGCAACTCTAGGAAGTAAGATCGGCTTGCAGCAGTTTTTTAATAAATAACCTATAGCTTTTCTTTTCCAAAATCCCCAAAGATTTTTTTGTCTTGACAATCAGTTGCATTTATGCATATAGTGTCCTCATTTATCTGAGAAGATTTTTGGTTCAGTCAACACATGTTAGAATGTGAATAAGTAGACCTCTTATCAGTTCCCTGGCTTGCCTCCTACCTTAATGATATTATAAACTCATCAACAAAGGAAAATTTAAAGTGCTGAGATTATACATTTAATCAGTACTCATTGGATGCATAACATGAACCATACACTGTGCTAGGCATCAAAGTTTCAGTGATGAATGGAAGCGACCACAAGCATGCAAACAGTAATGACAACAAAGTGTGATTTTTTTAAAAAGTGTGAC
Source organism: Cheirogaleus medius (assembly GCA_008086735.1). Classification (NCBI taxonomy): domain Eukaryota; kingdom Metazoa; phylum Chordata; class Mammalia; order Primates; family Cheirogaleidae; genus Cheirogaleus; species Cheirogaleus medius. The sequence goes on along the minus strand of VBSM01003176.1, from coordinate 21,361,413 downwards.
AAATGTCACCATGTGGATTGTGGTAACACAAGGTCCAGGGGCCCCTAAATAGCTTAAAGGGTTTAGAGAAGGCTTCCCAGAGAAAGGGACTTTAAAATGAGAGAAAGCATAAATAGGAGATAAGTCAACATTGGTGAAAGATAGTTCCAGGCAAAGGGAGGAACTATGCTAAGACCTGTAGGTGAAAGAGAAATTGCTGTGCTCCAAACTCTACAATATTCTTTCTGTATATGGACAAAAAATGGGGAGTGTGATGAGACAGGCTTCTTGTTGGGGAGACATTAATTAATTCTGGTATACTTATCCTATCAAAATTTCCTGATAACAAGATTTATGCCATATTTTAATTAGCACTGTCTTCAATTTTGTTATTGACTTATTTGCATTCAAAGGATTTTAGATATGATTTTTTTCAGAATAGTACAGGGGAACAAATGTTTTAGTTACATGAATTGCTTTTGTACAGTTTGAGTTAAAGTTATGTGTGTGTCCATCATCCAGATGGTGTGCATTGTACCCATTAAGAGTGAATTTACCCATCCACTCCTCCTTCCTCTTACCTGCTTGAATTCCCTTGAATTTTACTACCATATATGCACATGAGTGTTGATCAATTAGGTCCAATTTGATAGTAAGTACACCTGGTGTTTGTTTTTCCATTCTTGCTATACTTCACTTAGAAGGATGGTCTCCAGTTCCATCCAGGTTGTTACAAAAGGTAACAATTTAAAATTAAAATTTTCACCATTTTTTATGGCTGAGTAATACTTCATGGTATTCATATACCACATTTTATTAATCCACTCTTGTATTGATGGGTACTTGGGCTGTTGCCACATCTTTGCGATTATGAATTGTGCCTCAACATTTGAGTGCAAATGTCTTTTTTATAAAATGTCTTTTTTTCCTTGGGGTAAATACCAAGTAGTAGGATTGCTGGATCAAATGGTAGATCTGCTTTTAGTTCTTTGAGGTATTTCCATACTGCTTTCCATAGAGGTTGTACTAGTTTGCAGTCCCACCAATAGTGTATAAGTGTTCCTTTCTCTTCACATCCATGCCAGCATCTGTTGTTGGGGGACTGTTATATAAAAGCCATTCTCACTGGAGTTAAGTGATATCTCATTGTGGTTTTAATTTGCATTTCCCTGATGATTAGAGATGTTGAGCATTTTTTCATATGTTTATTGGCCATTAGTCTATCTTCTTTTGAAAAGCTTCCATTCATGTCTTTTGCCCAGTTTTTAATGGGATTGTTTGATGCTTTGTTGCTCATTTACTTGAGTTCCTTGTAGATTCTGGGTATTAGCTCTTTGTCAGATGTACAGCATGCAAATATTTTCTCCCATTTTGTAGCAGTCTATTCGCTCTATAGGGTATCCAAATGGGGAAAGAAGAGGTCTAACTATTGCTCTTTGCTGATAATATGATCTTATATCTAGAAAATCCCAAAGATTCTGTCAAGAGACTCCTGGAATTGATAAATAAATTCAAGAAAGTCTCAGGTTACAAAAGCAATGTACACAAATCAGTAGCCTTGCTATATACCAACAACAGTAAAACTGAGAATCAAATCAAAGACTCAATACCCTTCACAATGGCAACAAGGAAAATAAAGTACCTAGGAATATATTTAACCAAGGAGGTGAAAGACTTCTATAGGGAGAATTATGAACTCTGAAGAAAGAAATCACAGAGGATGTAAACAAATGGAAAAACATATCATGCTCATGGATTGGCAGAATCAACATTGTTAAAATGTCTATACTACCCAAAGTGATTTACAGATTTGATGCAATCCCCTTTAGAATATCCACATAACCCTTTGCAGATCTAGGAAAAATAATTCTACACTTCATATAGAACCAAAAAAGACCTCGAATAGCCAAAGCAACTTTAAGAAAAAAGAACAAATAGGGAGGAATCCCCTTACCAGACTTTAGGCTATACTACAAGGCTATAGTAACAGCATGGTATTGGAACAAGAACTGAGACATAGAAAAATGGATCAGAATAGAGAACCAGGATATAAAACCATCCTCATATTGCTATCTGATTTTTGACAAAGCAGACAAAAGTATACACTGAGGGAAAGAGTCTTTATTCAATAAATGTTGCTGGGAAAATCGGATAGCCACACGTAGAAGACCGAAACAGGATTTGTATCTCTCACCACTCACAAAAATTAATTCACAATGAATAACACAGTTAAACCTACGGCATGAAACTATAAGAAATCTGAAAGAAGTGGTTGGAAAAACTCTTATAGATATTGGCATAGGCAAAGAATTTATGAGTAAGACCCCAAAGGCAATCACAGCAACAACAAAAATAAATAAATGGGACCTGATCAAATTAAAAAGCTGCACAGCTAAGGAAACAATCAATAGAGTGAATAGACTACTTCGCTCTATTGTGATGTGGTTTTATATCAACATTTTACTTACTAAAGGAAGAGGAAATAATAATTTTAAAATGCCCAAAAGAAAGAGGTATGAGGAAGGGAAACTTTTACATAGTCTAAGAAGGGGACAGTTTTACGTAGACAGGATTAATCAACATTGTTACACATCTTCACAGGGAGCTCACTGTGAGATAAAGATTATGGACTTGGACATATTCTAATGAAGCAGATTGTGGCGAGAGTTCTTTTACTAGTTTATCTGATTTAAGTATGAGCTCTGGGGCCAGATTATCTAACTGCTTGGCCTGCAATGAACAATTTTACAAAACACTGGTGCAAATAAAGTACTCAAAAAATTATTATTTAAAGTCAGATAAATCTTTGTACTATTCGGGATTTGTCTTGTACCAAGTTAATATTCATCACACAGTTATCTTTCTGAAGTACAGATATGATTATATATATGATTCTCCTGTTCAAATCCCTTCCATTGCTCCCCATCACCCATGGAATGAAAAAAAATGGGCTTTTTAGCATGGTATATAGTGACTTTAGTTGATGTTTGTATGAAAGAGCCAGCTGCTGAGATGCCCTTTTGTGTCCATGGCAGACTCTGGTCCCCCAGGTGGAGTACTTGAGTGCCCCAAGCTTTAGGAGGGACCCTG
>VBSM01003176.1:21320500-21340151 GCA_008086735.1 Cheirogaleus medius | reverse complement strand
TTAAGTAATAATGAAGTCTGTTCTGCATGGGGTGGTCCCACCAGGTGCCCCCAGACAACTATGATACAGCCCCACCCAGACGGAAGGTTGAGGTCACAGGCAGGCGAGCGGACCAGCGTCAGCCTGCCCACCCTTGGAATAAGCAGAGCACGGTCCGCAGCTGCGTGGCCTGGGGCAGGTGGGCCTCAGACGCTGCATGTGCCTGGTTCCAGGGCGGCAAAGCCCACAGCTGCACCTCCATCCCTTGGTCCCTCCTGGACTCCAGATCTTGACGCTGACCCGGTCATGCTGGCCAGTGCTCACACCGTAAGCCAGTCTTCACAGGTTGACAGTCACGTTCCTACCCAAGACCCCAGCATTCCTCAGGGGTGCAGCTGCCAACAAGCGAACTCCCTAAGGAAGAAACCTGGGGGCCACGCGGGCCGCCGCCGTCCTGGTCTCCGGCCGAGCAGCGCCAGGGAGGGCGCGGCCTCGCCTGCCCGGAAAAGCGAGGCCGGAGGACCCGCCCCGGGGGGCTCGGGAGAAGCCAGGGCCCGTGGCGCGCGCTCCTCGGCCGCCTTTGGCGTTCACAGAGCGCAAATAGTTCTTTAATTCTCTGGGAGGATTTTTTCCCAATTACAGCTCTTTATATTATTAATTTAAGAAACATTTCTGGTTTTATTCTGTATAAAGAACAATCCAAATGATTCCTGCCGTCACATGTGTTTATTATTATTTATCAATATGCATATTTAAAGAGATCTATTGCCATTAAATTATTCTTTGTCAGTCTTTCTTGCCACTTTGCAAATAAAGAAACTAAGGTGATTATTAACTTTTCTCATGTACAGAATCATCGGGCTAAAATTTTTGTATCATTTTGGTCCCCTGAAGTGCCTGAAAGGTTCTGGGAGTCAATGGGGCAACTCTAGCCACATCGAAGGCAGAGCATTGACTCAAAAAATAGTTCATTCAGCCACTTTTATGCTACTCTTTAATTATCAGGGCCACGGAAGAGAGCTTGGTGTAGATCAAAGAAAACTAGCTCTTCCACTTCTCTGCCACCCAACACCTGAACCTGCATAGTTGCAGCATGGCCATGAAGGATGACAAAGGACTTGGCCACCAGTTCCCTGGAGGAATCGATGCTGTTGCCTTTTGGCTGGTGGCACCACCATCCTCAGTCATCTAAGCAAACGTCATCAAAATGTTCACTCCCTACCCCTTCTCCACCCCCACAGCTAATCAACTCCCCAGTTCTGAATTTTTTCTCAAATCTTTAAATCCCAAATTTTTAAATATTTCTCAAATGTCTTTCTCTTCCTACCTACTTATCTCTGCCCCTGGTTTAGATCTTTACTATTCTTCATCTAACCTAGTGTTAAAACCTCCTAACTGATCTGTCTGCCTTCAGTTTTGTTCTCCTTAACTCTATTGCCACGGTAACCTCCATAAAATTTAAATATGAACATGATGCTTACAAGTTAAATACTTTCAATAACATACTGAAAAATTTTCAAAGCCCCCAAATCTGCCCATTTATCTTCATGGCATTTCCCATTACTGCCTTGAATTCTGTATCTCAGCACATAGAACTTGCTGTTGTTCTCCCCAAATAGCCATGCTTTCTCTCTTCTATAGTGATGCTAATCTCTCTTCTTGGTTACCTTCAGCCCTGAATTCCTTCCCTGCCTTCCGCTGAATACTTGTTTATTAATTGAGACTTATCTCAAGTATCTTGTTATCCAGAAAGCCTTACTTGTCTCCTGTCCCATCTGAGATTGGTACCCATCTTTGGTGTCCTTGGAATATTCTACACATATCTCTGCTATTATATTTATTAGATTGTATTATAAGTAACAGTTCTATGTGTCTTTGGTCCTTGCTGTAATTTGAGTTCCTTGATGGTGGATACTTTTATTCATCCCTGAATCTTTTGTGCTAGGCATGTAGTCTTTCTCAAACTAGGCACCTCATAAATATATGATGGATGAGGAAAAAAATGAACAAATAAAAGCAACATTCAGAAGCATCACGTTTTGATGGGATCTGTGGATAATGCGAAATACAGAATTCCTTGCAGTAGTAATGGGTTTATTGCTATCATAATGGATCCATGGCTTCTTTCTTGGTTCTTGCATATAACCAGTAACATGCACCTAGGAGATCTGATAAGAGAGTGTAGAGCAAGGAAGAACCCCAGGCTCTCAGTAGGAATTAAAACCAAAAGCTTTTGTCTTTCAAGGCAAAACAATGACACAATGCTATAGGAAAGTTTAGCAGAGGTCCTATCATGAATAGAAGGAGACCAGATTATAGCTGTGTCTCAGACGTCAACTCTGAATCTCTGACCCTCTTACCAAAGGTAGAAAACAGAGCCACAGTCATGCCCCATATTGATAATAAGCATGTGGACAATAAGCATCGAGTACAGACCTGATGGAGGTATCACTGTCAGAGATCTGTACTGTCGTCTATTGTACCACTATTTCCTTGCTATAAAGAACTTGGCTCATCAGTTATTGAAGAAGGGGAAAAGTTGATGTCCACAGGAGAGTTTTTAGTGACTCTAAGGCAACTTTCAGAGCTAGTCATTGAGAAAAGCTTTTTATTTCCCAAACCAAGGAGTAATTTCCAGGACTGTGTTTTTGGTTCTGTATTGGCTGTCTTATTGGTAATTGTGAGACTACAGCAACAAAGGAAAGACACTCTATTACTCTCTCATCATCCACAGATAGTTTGCCTACCTTTCATTGCAGTTAGTTAATAGCAAGTGCTACAGAAAAATCCTATAGTTAAAGACTAAAGACAATCTGCATTGTCTTTAGTCTGGATCCTGAATATTAAAATACAGTGGACTCAGACAGAATCAGGCAAATATAAAGGTTACAAATTAATCACAGCATTACCTAATTTCCACACCTTTTCTTTCTTTTAGAAGTGGTGGCTTGTCCGTAGAGGATAAAGCAACAAGAACTCTCTGTTGTTCTAGGAGCTTGTTAAATTTTATCTGTGATTTTTCCCATTTTGATTAAACATTTGAAACTAGGCTACAGCAGCGGCAACACTGCAGTCTTGGACTTCATCACTATCACTCCATCATTTTATAATTTAAAAGGAAAGATAGCAGAGAACTCTGAGGTTGTAACCCTTTAATAGCTTTTTAAAAAGCTATTTTGTTTTTTTGTTTGTTTTTTTGTTGTTTTTTTTTTTTTGCCATACCAGTATAGGGATGAGGGTGGTCAGAACCGCCAGTTCCCTAGCATTTTATACATCCACCACACCCATCCTACTGACCTCCACTTAGGACTGCAACTACCTGTCCTCTCTCCTTCTCCATCCAGACTGTTGACCTCGCCCAACATTTTTTAAAAATTAAAAAATTAAACCAAAAGTACACACTTTTGCATGATGCCTCTCCAAGGTCATGGTCCCCCATACCAGCAGAGCCCTCAGGACTTTCCATAAACGTCCACTATTTTATTCTTCATTATCTCTTTAATTCTACTCCCACTTGCCTCTTCCTCACAGCGAATGATCTTGATTTTGACTTTTCTGAGAAAATAGGGAAAGGAGTTTGAAAGATTTGTACTATCTGCCAGCCCATTTGCACATATTATCTCATTTAGTCTATGCAGTCTGAGAAGAAAAGATTATTATATGAGGGAACTGAGGCACTTTTCCGTGGTAGAGCTGGGATTGAACTCATGTCAGCTCAACTCCAACTTCTTCTCCTTTCATGTGATGTGATCCTGCTGTGAAATCAAGGGCTGGGGCACGAACCATCAATTTCTCATTGCCTTCCTCTAAATGTAGCAAGATCTTGTGAATCCTTAATTTCATGATTTTCTTAAGTTTCTCTTCTTGCCTTAGGCTAACAGTCCTCCATCCATGCTTTGTGTCTTTTCTCCTTGGGGACCTTGATCATTGACCTTCCATAAGTTCAAACTCTTTTCGGTAACTCTTTCCTATCAATATATACACATGCTTATGTCTCCCTCTGTCATAAAAAAAAAATCTACTCCTCATTCTTACCTCGGTCTCTGGGTACCCCCTAATCACTTTTCTTTCCTTCATGGCAAGCTTTTAAACAGTACTTTAATTCTGCTTTGTCACCTCCAATTCACTCTGCAGTCTGAATTCCCAGTCCATCATTTTCACGGAAACTGTTTTATTCTAGGTCTGTGGGCTTTGGAGTTAGGACATAACCAAATCAAATAGCCACTCTTCTGTCATGCCCTTATGGGCTCTGTCTGCTGTGTATGGCACCCACTTTGGAATGATCTCTTGTTGTTGAAACCATCTTTCTGTGACTTTCATGATACCATTTTCACCTAGATTTTCAATTCCCTTTCAAACCACTCATTTTTTGTAAGTCCCTTTGGTACCACTTTCTCGCCTTATGCTTCTGAAATGTTAATGCTTTCCAATGTCTTATTGAACCTCTTCTCAGTTATCAACTTTAATAGAAATATTTCATCTATATCTATGGTTTTAAACTGCCACCTGTATGCAGTCCAGACCTCTCAATGGCTCCAAGAACCACATTTTTGATTGTTTAATGAGCTTCCATGGAAATCTCAAAGACTATGGATCCAAAACTAGATCCAAAGTCTTTTTATCCGCATGACGAGGACCAGTATACACCAGGTATGCTCCAATTAGGATTCTGGAAGTCATCCTTTGCCCTTCTCCCTTCCACACATCCAAATAAGAATCCTCACAAACGCTCCTAAATCTTTCAAAAGAGCATCTTATTTTTTTGTTCTCAATTCTATTGTGTTAATTTGTACCCCTATGATTTCTTAAGTTTTTGCCTTAAGAAAATAACATTTTCTTCATTTCTCTACAGGTTTTGTTCCACTTTCTGATAAAAGCAGTGGGTTAATTAGAAATCATCATGAATATCATCCTATTTGTTCTGTTTATGGATTTTATTTATGCTCACCACAGATTATCAGATCTTTATCACTTCAAAGTAATAGTATTTTACTATTGTCATAGTAAAAACATATCTTTTTGTTCATCTTGTATTTTTATTTCTTCCTTGTGAACTTCAAAAAAGCTTAAGTTTATTGCATCATAGGGCAATAGTTTTTGTTGCTATGTTTTGTAGGGCTTTTGTTTGTTATGGATTTTTCCAACTTGAAAAAGTCCAAGAATTTTAAACAGGAACTTTGAAAAAATTTTCTGATCTATTTCTCTCCCTCTTTGTGCTGAACTTTAGTTAATTATTTTCTTCAATACCATGATGCTAAAGGAGAATTTGTGCCAGACCTTTTGTAAATAAATTGATGACTACCTTCTCTGACATGTGACCCTCTGCCAATTGAATATACCAGCCAGGCTTACAAAGATTTCCTTCTGTCTTGATATTGTGTCTCATTAGGATAGATAATAAAGGAAAATGTAGTTTGATTAAACTGGTTCTCACTCTGAAATCGTTTGCATTTGATCTGCTTTCAGTGCAGCTTTCATAGCAACTATGATCAACATTTGGTAACCGCTTTACTCTTTCTAGCTCTGAAAACCTCTGTTTGACTAAAAACACAAACAGATACACTGATTTGTGTATGCAAACACATCCTCATTCTTATTTTCAACATGGGAAGTTATTGCAGACGTTATTCTCCCTTTGCTTTGAGTCAGTTTATGTGATGGCATATATTATTATGACATATAATCACTTAGTGATTGTTATTTAGTCATTTTCGGTTTTAGTTTCTTATCTTTGAGGAAGCCCCTTTTCTCAAGTAGCTAACTGCTGCATGTGAAAAATGTCTTCTTAAATAAATCACCTTTCTATTTTGGTGTGATTCTATATTCTATGCTACAGTTTCATTGAAAACAATTACAAATTATTTCATTTTTATGTGTCAATAAACTAAAATTTGAATCCAAGTCATTCACTGCTGATAGCTTTGTGCTACTTACATAACTTTTAAATTTTGGCTTTTGGGATATTTGTTAGGATGTAGGAAGCAAGCCCACAATAATATAAAGCTGTGACTTATAGTGTGTGGAACCTTGGGTGAAGTTTATTTGAGGCAATAGTAATAGATACTACAAACGTTACCAGTCTTCTTCAATATTACACTTATACTTGCCTATATTTTTCTTAACAATATCTTGATCTTTAAAGAATCAGTTCTAAGTCTACAGTTATCAAAATCTTGTTGAATAATAGCAGTTTATTGTAACTTTGAAAAGAAATTAATATTGATATTTTTGTCATATTTATATGAATTTTCAGTGGTTCTTTGCTGAATACTTTTAAAAATTATAATTAGTTAATCCATTTATCTGATATTTGAAGGTAAGAACCAACAAGAATATTTCAAAAAAGAGAGAAGAGAGAGGAGAATGATTTTTTGTTTGTTTGTTCATTTGAGACAAGGTCTCATTTTGTTACCTGGGCTAGAGTGCAGTGGTGTCATCATAGCTCCCTGCAGCTTCAGACTCCCGGGCTCAAAGTTATAGGTGTGCCCATCACCCAGATAGTGTACACTGTACCCATTAGGTGTAATTTCACTCATCCCCTCCTCCCCCTCCCACTTACACGATTTCTGTTGAGTTTTACTTCCATCTGTGCACATGAGTGCTCATTGGTTAGTTCCAATTTAATGTATTTTTCTATTTTTTTTTAGAAATGGGGTCTTGCTATGTTGCTCAGGCTAGGATTTTTTTCTTTGACTTTTCTTTCATTTGCATCATTTACTCACTTTTTCCTTCAAATATTCTTAAACTTTCATTGGCATTTTCAAAAATTCCTTCTTTGTTTTACGCTTTTCTCAGTTCATATTTTTGTGTTAGTGGCTGGTAATGTTTTCTTACACAGATGTTTTTCAAGTGTCTTCCTATCTAGAACACTAATTGGTCAATATATATAGCATGTGGACATTAAAGGGTAGGTAACTACAGAGACCTTACTGAAGTATTTTTTTTAAAATTCATCAAATGTTTATTTAATCCATAAGTGCCAGGCTCTAAGAAAGGTATGAAATTACAACATGAATAAGAGGTAGACATGTTGTAGTTTAAATAAATGCAGTGATGCTGTAAAAATCAAATGAAGACAAATAGAAGATGTCTATGAAAATGGTCATTCATTATGCAGCCTCTCCCTTCCTGCCCGTCCTGCATTCCTATCAGCTTAATCTTTCTGATGAGACAGCCAAGAGCTCCTTTCTCTTTCAAAGCCTCCGTGTCTCCCACTGGCCTCTCCAGGTACATTTGATCACAGTCTGCCTTTTCATCTCCCTCTGTAGAATTCCCCAGCATCTACCCTTTGCTCAGTGCACTAAGCCGTCCTGCTCACTGCTCTGAGCATTGCCTGAACTTTTGTGCCACCATGAGTTAGCTCAGGCTCATCACGGAACAAGACATGCTCTTGGTTTCTTCTCTACCTGTGAAAATTCTGTCCATCCTTCAAGGCCTACCTCCAAGTGGTTTTGCTATCTATGTTTATTTTCCTTCAATCCAACTACTCCTTTAAGCATTTGTCTATTTATTTAACAAACTCCCACACTTCTGGGGTGTAATAATAAGCAAACGAGCAAGTAAGCAACCTTGAACTCATACATATCCCCTACAGAGCCTGGAACTGCTTTCCATTCCACTTGGGATAGAGGGTGCATAGCATGCAAATATTGAATCCATTCATTTGGTGCACAAAGACTATTTCACAAACATTTAATATGTTTCTACTATATGCCAGACTCAAGAGTTTGGCAATAACATGTAGATAAAATAGACAAATTAACAGACAAAATACAGTCTGTTAAGTGCTCCAATAGAGGTAACCACAGGACATTTATAGGAGTGGTACTAATTCAGGTGAGTCAATGAATGGATGAAAGAATGGATGAGTATGTGATGAATAATTTATCTTAATTCTCCAGAGCTCCCTTTAGTACTCTGCAGTCTGCCTTATGGGTAAATCACCCTGAAAATCTTCTGCTGTAACTACAGTCGGTGTCCTAATTTATCCCGTTGCAATAGTCCCTAATGACACTCAGGTCGATACAATGTAATTCTAATGAATTCTGTACACCTGCTTTCTCAGATGCATCATCCTGTGCTTTAACCACTACATGGATGGAGGTCCAGTTACCACATTAAACATTAATTTGGGAATTAAAAAAATAATGTTTATGTATAAGATTGGTCTATATTAGTTTCACTTACAGGTGAAATGTATTTAATGCTTCTGTTATCTGTGTTTCATTTCTGTGCATAATATTAACAACAGTTTATTAGTTTACTTGGTTTTCTACTTGTGGTAATTTAAAACAACCTCCCTTTTCGAGCACTTTGCATGAGGAACCTCAAGTTCTTCTTTTATCAGGACTTTTTCTGTTTATCGGTCTTCTCGCTAAAAAAATACTTTTCTTATTCTTGCCTCTTTTATTTTGTCTTTTACATTAAGGAAGCATCTTGAGCCTGCAATATGCTAAGCACTATGATCTAGTAGGTATTTTAAACTAGACCCACACTCAGGGTGATCATTCCATGCACTTCAAACATAATCCAGTTACTCAGTGTCATTATGTTGTAAGGTGTCAGATCACAGACAATTCAGACTTCAGGTCTTTCATGATGTAGCAGAAATTTAATAGGGACTGCTCAACTAAATTGTCATATAACAAACAGTCAAATGAGACCTACAGTTGAATTTAGAAGTGCTTCTTTCATTGATCAGCTTGGGTTTTTTATGCTTTGTCATTTCATGTTTATTGAACACCTACTATGTGCCAGTCTTTCTTTTCCTATGTGCTACCATGTAGAAACAATAAATAAACATAATTAATAGTTAGGAGAAGAAAAATGAAATTAGGAGAGGGCATGGAGAGTCGTGACCAAGGGAGAACGTATAATATTCTATAATATATATGGAGCGTTTTTTTTGTTTATTTGTTTTTAAGAGATAGGGTCTTGCTCTGTTGCTCAAGCTGGAGTACAGTGGCACAGTTATAGCTCACTGTAACCTTAAACCCCTGGGTTCAAGCAATCCTCCTGCCTCAGCCTCCCAAGTAACTAGGCCATCACACCCAGCTAATTTTTCTTATTTTTTGTAGAGATAAGATCTTGCTGTGTTGTCTGGGCTGGTCTCAAACTCCTGACCTCAAGCAGTCCTCCTGCCTCAGCCTCTGAAAGTGCTGGGATTATAGGTGTGAGCTACCATGCCCAGCCATATATAGGGTGTTTAGATAAAGTGTCTCTGGTGAGATGCATTTGAGCAGAGACCCAGTTGAAGCAGGAAAGTAAGTCCTTTGAGACTTGCAGACATCTGAGGGGAGCATTCTAGAAAGAGGTGACAGCAGCTGCCAAGCCTTCACATGCTCAAAGGACAGAAAGGAAGGCAGTGTGGCTAGAGCAGAGTGATCAGTGCAGACTGGTAGGGAATGGGAGCAGAGGGAAGGTGAGCAGGGACCTCATGTAGGATCTGTTGGGCAAAGCATAGAGTTCATAGGTTATTTTGATTGAGATGGAAAGCTATTGGAGGGTTCTTAGCCAAGGAGTGACATGTGATCTGGCAGATATTTTACAAGATTTGTTATTGAGTAGTACTGGTTTTCTTTTGCTGAGTAACAAATTACTACAAATTTAGTGGCTTGAAGCAACATATATTTATTATCTCACAGTTTCTGCGTGTCAGGAGTTGGAGAGGAGGCACTGCTTAGCTGGGTTTTCTGCTCAGAGTCTCACAAATCTGAAAACAAGTCATCATCCCATTTGACACTCAGGGTTCTCTTCCAAGCTCATTCAGGTTGTCAGCAGCATTTGTTTCCTAGAGGTTGTAGGACTGAGGTCCCTGGCTTTTTGTTCGTTGGTTGATTGGTTTCTTCTGATCTTAAGCCTGGGTATGCTCTCAGCTCCTAGAGGCAGCTCTCAGCTCTTACAACCTCACAACCTCACAATAAGTCACTTCTTCAAAACCAGCAAGAGAATCTCTCACACTGTGAACCTCTCTCCAATTTGCTAAGATGGAGTCTTCTATTACATAACATAGTCAATCACAGCAGTACCTTTGCCACTGAATGTAACGAATCAAGGGAACGACTCTGCCATCATATTCACAGTTCCTGACCACCCTTAAGCAGAGGGGATTGTACAGGGTGGGCACATCAGGGGGTGGGAATTTTGGTGGCCAGCTTGTAATTCCCCTTACTATTAATATTAATACATAAGTAGAGAATGGAATTGTGGAAGACTGAGAGAGGTCTCTGAAAAACAGTTAGAAGGCACTAGAAATGTCTAAGCCAGTGCTTCCCCAAATGTAATGTGTAAATGAATCTCCAGGGCATTGTGTTAAAATGTAGATTCTGACTTCATAAGGCTATATAGTAGAGGCCTGACTCTCCTAATGATCTCCTAGGTGATGACAATACTGCTTGTGGAGTAACAAGGTGTAAGCAAATGATGACAGTGACTTGGGCTAAGGTGGTAATGGCACAGATGAGAAATGGTCTGATTAGGATATATTTTTCAGGCAGACACAAAAGAGCTTGCTGAAAAGGAAACAGAGGTATCAGATGGCTTCTAAGTTCAGGGGATAGCAAGCACTATAGGAAGAGATTATTTCAGAGCAGAAATCAAGGGTTCAGTTTAGGATATGCTAAGTATAAGATGCCTTTTAGAATCCAAGTGGAGAGGATCACAAAATGCAGTGGAAAGTAGGAGATTTATACATCATATGCAGTGTTATTGAAGACTTAAAAATTTTATGTTTCTGTGTACTACAATGAAAAGGATCTCATTAATTTCTGCTGTAGTTTCTCTCTCTACATCTCTTGCATTGGCATTAGTAAAATAAACAGTGTTTTCTTGTTCCCATGCCAAAGTTCCTTACAGTGAAATCAACATATCATTACTCAAATCATTAAAGCTATTTCTAGAAGGCACAATATGCACCACTGTGCATATTTAAAACATACTGTACTCAAACACTCTGTAGGAATAGAGTTAGACTTTAAAACAATTTCAGCACCTATCGATTCTGGTAGATGCCTCACTATGAGATGTATTACCAGGTTTTCCCTGACTAATTAGGCAGCTTCATGGTGTGACTAATTATTATTTGTTTACTGGGTGAAATTATGCAAAGTTAACCCTGTCACATTATGAGAAGTGGCCATTAGATCAAACTTGCATAAAAGTTAGTCCTTACTGACTTCCTTGTCACAAAAATAATATGATGTAGACTAGGATTGTATTGAAGGTAAGTTTCCTTGTAATTTCCCTAAACCTCAATCATGTAAAATTTTGGCCTTACCCATTCTCATTTTCAGAAAGAAAAGCATTCAAAAGGATATAAGCCAGAAATGATGCTGCCACTCTGCTCTTCCTTGTGATGGCTGTAGAAATGCTAGAGTTTAACCAGAGAAAAGTTTAAGACTTGGACTTGTGAGCACTATTTGGGTGCTAAGTTCACGTCCAGTGAAATAAGGTTACTGGAGATGGTTCATGGTTTCAGGTAGACATGAAATAAAAGCAACAAAGGGCAGTGTTGGATTAGAGCACTGTTTATTTTGTGGAACAGGTGAAAATTCACCTTATCGTAAGCAAAAATCTTTATAGAAAGCCCTGTTTTGTTTTCCTTATTGTTAAATAATAAAACTTACCAAGTCCAAAACCTTGGTAGGTTTTATGCCCAGAATAAAAAAGGGGGGAGAGATATTTCAGGCATAGCCTGATGATTATTTTTTTTGAAAATAAGACCCAAAGAGATGGAAATTAAACCAAATCATTCAAGGCAGAGGGTGGCAGTAGGTCAGAAGGGGATTACCTGCATGGAGAGTGCTAAAACTGGCAGAACTTTGCTCCTTTATGTGGACTGCTTTCAATATGGAACCCTGAGCTAGGACTGACTCCCTTACGTGACAATTAGGCTTCCTGCTGATTTGGAAGAATGTGATGGATGAACAAAGTCATTGTTGAGCCCTGAACTTGACATGGCATAATTATTTTATGAATTAGTTCAAATATATCATAATTTTTACTACCGTTGTTTTTATTTTATATAATACATTAACTACTTTATAATATAAAATTGAGCTTTTACATGGTAACTTAGGAAACTAACTTCTTACTCCTTCTTTACCCTAGGGGCACTGAATCAAAAAAATTGGGGAAAGAAATATCCAACATGTAACAGTCCAAAACAATCTCCTATCAATATTGATGAAGATCTTACACAAGTAAATGTGAATCTTAAGAAACTCAAATTTCAAGGTTGGGATAAAACATCTTTGGAAAACACATTCATTCATAACACTGGGAAAACAGGTAAAATGTTTGATTTTATTTGCCTTAAATATGTTTTTTGGACCTAGAATATGTTTAGATTAGTTTCATCTCATTTTCCTTTGAGTAATATACTGGATAGAAGTAATGAACTGGATAGAAGCTATAGGTATAGAAGAAACCAAATGAAGCAGAGAAAATGGGAAATGTAGACAACATTTTGAAAATTTCTATAAAAATATAATGACCAATATCATCATATCATGTTTTTCAGTAATATAACAATAATGATGATGTTACTAGAAGATGTGATAATGTAATTTATAGCTAATATAATTTAATAATTTCATCACTGGTCAGTCAATTAGTCTTAGGATTTATTTTTTCTTGAGAATTATAGCTTGATCTTTTCTGGTCACCTTCATGCTACATTCAATATTTGGATATGAAAGCAAGTAATCAACTATAATTGAAATTTAAGAAAATAAATTACTAGCCCCCCTATCTAGAAAGTTTAACATTGTATACCTTCCTTAGAAAACACAAAGTGCCTTTCTAATGAGATTATCTTTTTTAAAAAACATGCAAAGTATAATACCATGATCAAGTGGGCTTCATCCCAGGGATGCAAGAATGGTTCAACATATGTAAGTCAATAAATGTGATTCACCACATAGAAGCGAAAACAAAGACCATATGATTATCTCAATAGATGCAGAAAAAACATTCAACAAAATTCAGCACCCTTTCATGATAAAAACTCTCAACAAACTAGGCATAGAAAAAATATACCTCAAAACTATAAACTCCATATATGACAAACCCACAGCCAACATCATACTGAATGGGGAAAAGTTGAAAGCATTCCTACTAAGAACTAGAAAAAGACAAGGGTGCCTGCTGTCAACACTTCTATTCAATATAGTGCTGGAAGTACTAGCAAGAGCAATCAGGCAAGAGAAAGAAATAAAGGGTATTCAAATTGGAAAAGAGGAGATAAAACTATAGTTTTTTGCTAACAATATGATCTTATATCTAGAAAACTCCAAACACTCCACCAAGAAACTCCTGGAATTGATAAACAAATTTAGCAAACTCTCAGGTTACAAAATCAATGTACACAAATTAGCAGCATTCCTAGCTACAAATGAAATAAAACATCTAGGAATATACTTATCCAAGGAGGTGAGAGATCTCTACAAAGGGAACTATGAAACACTGAGGAAAGAAATTGCAGCTGACCCAAACAAATGGAAAAACATATAATGCTTATGGATAAGTAGAATCAACATTATGTTAAAATGTCCATACTATCCAAAGTAATTTACAGATTCAATGCAATCCCCGTCAAAATACCAACATCACATTTCACAGATCTAGAAGAAAAAATTCTACGCTTTATTTGGAACCAGAAAAGAGCCCCAAAAGCCAAAGCAATCTTAAGCAAAAAGAGCAAAGTTCTTTTCATCACATTACCAGACTTCAAACTATAATACCTGAAAAAGATTTTTTTTTAATTCCAGTAAGCTGTACATGGACAAAATAATTTCCAAAAAGTGATGCTTTTCTTTTTTTGGTAATACATTTTGAACAAAATTATATACTGAGAAGTTATGTAAAAGTAAATATGCACATAGGACAAAGATTAGGAAAATATTCAAAATTATAATAGTAGCTCTGTTGGAGTAGTTTTATCAATAGTGAATTTTTTCTCTGTTTTCCATTTTTAAATATTATAATTATTTGAATCTAATAATTTAATTTCAAATTTCATGAAGGTAGATGTTTTTCTGCATCGTTGCCTGATGTGTAATAAACACTCAATAATCAAGAAAATTATTTACATTATATTATTAATTAAATACATAAAATTATATTGTCCCAAATCTTGACATTTTCATTACCAGTTTGAAGGATGTTACAAAGCAGTAGGGCATGCAATCTCTGCTTCATATTTCTTAGGGAAGAATGGTTAACGACTTGATCATTAGACCTATGCTGATTGGGTTCACTCCTGGTTCTTCAACAATGGTGTGGAACATGGAGCAAATTACTTAACCTTTCTGTGCCTCATTTTTTCTATCTGTAAAATAAGGATTATAATGGTATCTACCTCCAAGTTTGTGTGAGGATCAAGTAGTTAATACATATAAAGTAATTAATGTAGTGCGTGGTATATTGTAAGTGATAAATAAATGTTATCTGTCATTGGTCCCAATATTGTTATTGTGTTTGTCATTATTGTTGTTGTTATTACTAATGGAAGTTTGTATCCTTTACTAGCTGAATAATATGTTGGATTCAGTCCCTGATGCCAGCAGTGATTTCTATCTAATGGAACAAAGACCACTTAAATCTGATTGAGAGACATCAAAATCTTGTGTTGGGCTCTCAAGAGAATCATTATAAAATGTAGTCAGATAATATGTCCTATGTGACTTATATAAGGGAGTTTAAAATTCTGATGGTTGCCACTCAGGGTTCGAACATGAGATGGCTAAAACACCTTCTCAACAGGGACGGGTTTCCCATTTTCCTTGCTATATCTGGGGACACAGGTTCTGAAGCTTGATGCAGCCTGGGATGATGCTTGGAGGGCTTAGGAGACAGGACAAAAGCAGCAGCCTGATAAGGAGTAGAAACGGGCTGCAAGGAAGAAGGTGCACACCCAGAAGACTTCTTTCAACTCTTCTGTCCTTCTCCCTATACTCTGTCTTCTCACTGCCATCAGATACCTTAGGGAAGTAGAGCTTTTGAGGAATGGCAATCTCAGGACACCAAACAGGGAAGGTGGACTGGCTGTCTTCTGCTCTTACAATCATAAATTAGTTGGGGCCATCAGCTTAGTTTACATTTGTTGCAATAAGATACATTAAGTATATTGTGAAGAGCTACAAAGTTCAGCTTCAAAAATGGTGAATTAATATTGTTTTAATTTATCAAATAATTTTTAAAGTACCTTAAATACTAATAGAAGGAAATTCAGTTGAAATTTACAATTTGATTTTTGAAACTTAGATTCAATTTTATTGTTTTTTGGTTTTCGGGGTTTTTTTTAGTGGAAATTAATCTCACTAATGACTACCGACTCAGTGGAGGAGTTTCAGAAATGGTATTCAAAGCAAGCAAGATAACTTTTCACTGGGGAAAATGCAATATGTCATCTGAAGGATCAGAACATAGTTTAGAAGGACAGAAATTTCCACTTGAGGTAAGTCAGTAGTTCCACTAGTTACTATTTCATTTTCTGTATCATTGAGATATTTATTTAGCATATAATTATATTAATTTTAATTCAAATTTTATAATTTATATAGTTATATTTTTGTGGCTTGATTAACATCTGCCTTCCTTACTAGACTGAATTCACTGAGTAGAAGTCCCATCTTTGACCTTTAACCAGTTCTATTATTCCAATTTTGTAAAACATGAAAACTAATTAAATAGTTACTGAGAATAAAGTCTGAGTCAAATGGACTAGATTTGAATCTTGGCTCCACCATTTGGTTATTAGTTACATGACATAACATTGTACAAATTATTTAACTTTCCTAAGCTTCCATTTCTCTTCTGTGAAATTGACATAATTGTAGTAGTACCTGCTTTATAAATTTATTATGGGGGTTAAATGAGAGAATGAATTATTACTCTTATAAAAGTAATTAAAGGAAATCACGAAAATGTTAATAGTGATTTCTTCTAGGTGATGGCATTATAGATACCTCTTATTTTTTCCTTTAAAATCCTCTGATTTTCTAAAATACCTATAATGAAACTATATTACTTTTATAATTCAAAACAGTTGTTGATAATAAAAATAAGACTAGGGTGAATTGTCTCTTAAAGGACTAAAAAGATTTTTTGAAATGTAGATATGCACATTCACATTTATGGCTTATAATTTGGGGTGGGTTTTTTTCTCTTTTTTTGGTGTAATCAATATCCTTAAAGAAAAACACATGTAACAAACTTGGTTTGTCAAAAAAAAAAGTCAACTCATTAGCACGTAACATCTCACTTCTGAGAATATAGCTTTCTCACAATATGACCTATTTGTACAAAGATGGAAATCAAGAAAACCCCATCAATAACAAAAGCCCTAAGTAATAAAAATGAATGGTACAGAATCTGTGCACTAAACCTCATTTGTTTTATTCAAAAAGCCTTTCAAATCATTTCTCAGAAGCATTGTTTGTTTGTGTTATTTGCAAGCCACATGGTAGCCACAAAATAAAAACCTATGATAGAGTCATAAAAAATAAAAAGCAAGACATTAAAAATTACTACCAAAGAAAATCATTTTTACACAGAGGAAGGCAGATAGGAAGGAAGAAAGAAAAGGAGGACCAACAAAACAACCAGAAAACAAATGACAAAATGTTTGTTTTTTAAAAAATACTCTCCATGTAATTATGCAGGCAGGGAACCCAAGGAACATCCTTCACTGGCTCTTTTATTTCTCTTTTTTTCTCCCTCTTCTCACAAACAAGTCTTCTCAATTCTGCCCCTAAATGATGTGGGAGATAGAAAAAAGTTCAAACTACCATTGTCTCTTACTTCGATTATTAAATTAATAATAATTAAATTGTTAATTACATTACTTTCAATTTCACAGACTTCTCATACAGTCTTGCCTAATTGCCTTCCCCAGGCTGGTCCCTTTGATTCAAGTCACACATGTCCATCTGTTCTACCTTTCACCTGGCAAAATGGTGCTCATTGCACAGGGATCAGCTTAGAAATGCTCTCTCTGAAAAGGCTCTGTTGACCCATCCAAACCAGGAGCCACTGCCATCCTCTGCTTCATATTTTCTCTTTCTCCTATCAGAGCACTGACCACACTTTAATGTTCTCAGAGGCTTTCTACTCTTACCTTAATTATACTTCTAACTAGCTGACTTACCTGATTTCTAAGCCTATGACATGAGAAGCACCAAATTATAGATGGGAATAGAGGCTGTTACAGTCAGACACCTATATGGACTGAAGTAGAAACTTACAAGGAATAGCCTCACAGCAGGAGAGGAGAATTAAAACATGAAACATTAAAGTCTTCTGGTATTTTTTAGGTAGAGGCTGAGAGTTCTTGAGAGTTTTAATATTAATAGAGCACAGTATGATAACATCTAAAAATGGTAACTCTGAACCATCAAGAAAGACATATACACTCAAGAAAGAATGAAACACATATTTGAAAGAATTTCAGCAAAATAGTTAAGATGATAATTTGATAATTGCTCTAGTAAATTTTACTTCATTGTACCCTGGTAATCTCAAAGGGGTAATTTCTGGGTTCTACATATGACTTTGTATTTTCTTCCTCACTGAAGGATGAGAAATGATAGTAAATGTAGTTGTATATATATGTAGTCGATAAAATATTTTGAAAATATACAGAACGTGGAATTACACATGTTATAGAATTTTTCAGTTGGTCAATTGTTTGTCACGTCTCTTTGCTGATTTTTGTAAAGTCTTTGTATATCATAAAGCTATCATTGTTACATTTCTAGATGCAAATCTACTGCTTTGATGCAGACCGATTTTCAAGTTTTGAGGAAGCAGTTAAAGGAAAAGAGAAGATAAGAGCTTTATCCATTTTATTTGAGGTAAGATTGACCACTAACTTAATTCCTTTGTTAGTCACATTAAATATTGATGCAAAATATCAAGACACATTTTCTAACAAATTGAAGAGCTCATAAGTAGAATGATAACTAGTGATCATGTTTTTTAAAATATGACCCTTGTTTGATATTTTTTAAATGGGACTCTTGTATTCCTTACTCGGGTGGGTCTCTTACAGCTGGAGCAAAGTGTTCTAAGTACACAGACTTCCATACTTGCACATACAAAGCATCATATTGTGTAGCAGTAACTGAATCCTAACATTTTAAAATTTACTTTTTTTAGTGGAAAATGTAAAACTTTTCTGGTTTTTAGTGGTTTTATTTGTTTTTATTTTGCTATGGAAAATGTGTTTGGAACCTATTATTTTTGGATTCGTGTATTTAAAATGGAATTCATTAATGTTTACATTTTGACTGAACAATTTATCAAATATTTTATCCTATTTTTAGAATGTCATTCTTCTTTAACAGGTTGGAATCGAAGAAAATTTGGATTACAAAGCAATTATTGATGGAGTTGAGAGTGTTAGTCGTTTTGGTAAGCTACTTGGAAAAAATATTTCTCTTCAAGATCTACTTTGGATGAATATGAACTCTTACAATATGACAAAACTCACTTGTTCCAAAAGATAGAAAGCAGTATATTTTTTAAGAGGAACAATCCCTTCTCACATTTGACGAACTATGGATTTCTTACCAAATAAAGAACCATTTATCAGAAAATTCTGTTACATAAAAGTCATAAAATATTAATGGAATTAGGAAGTTGAAGTTTTCTAAATTTACTCTTGAAAATAATTATATCATGTATTTAAAGCATATTTATCTATTATATCTCTCTGCATGGTACATCTCTTAAAGACTAACCTAACCTGAAGGCAGTTGATTTTATAAAAATCACATTTTAAAGTGAAAAAGGGAATATATTCACCTTAAAATTTCTTTCCTGGTGGTTTCCTTGATAATCCTTTGCTTTACCAATATGAAGAGAAAAGAGTTTTGAAACAAGGTGAATGCCTACATAGAACAAGATGCAGTATGCTTTGATATTGCTCTGCCTGCTATCTCTCGGATCTTGTAATTTGTCACAACAAATTCTTTTGACAACTTTGGCAATAGACTGCAAACTTGGTAGTATTGTTATTTTATTTTTATGAAGCACCACACACACAGTATTAATGCTGCCTCTAGTTATCAATAAAATGAGGATTATTCCTCTCCAGGAAGCTGCAAAATTTGAAATCAGGAACAAGACTCTTATAGACCCTTTTCTTGAAAGCAGAAGCCTAGCCAAGGATTGATTTATCTTTGTCAATTACATGTGAGGATCTGAATTGACCAAACTTTTCAGAAGTCAGAAATACGTGAACTCCTGCAGTGCAGCTTTCATTTCTTTGGAAAGGTACAATCAAATGCAAGATGAAGCTGTTGCCTCCCTCCATCCACCCAGATTGCAGAATTCAACATTGAATGCCATAAGCCACACTTAATTTTCCTCTCATGGAGTCAGAAAGTGGATTCTGTCCAGACTGAAGGAATGTAGCTATTATAATTTGAATTCCTACACTTAAAAATGTATAAAATATGAATTCTGAATGTTCCAGGCCTTGCACCAGCCTGTGGGGACAACAAAAGTGATGTTAACACTGGGTTGTTAACGCCAACTTCGCTAACTGTGGGACCTTGGCCACTTTCTCCTAAGGCCTCTTTACTTTCGAGGAGCGGGGGGTGTCTCTAGAAGGGTGCTCATATAATCTTAAGAATAAATTCGTTCATGTTCTTTGGCTGAAGTTTTT
>VBSM01003176.1:21262021-21320400 GCA_008086735.1 Cheirogaleus medius | reverse complement strand
AAAAAAAAAAAAACCAATGATTTTCAACATTATTCAGGTTATAAAATCTATCTTATTACTCTGTGGGCTGGTTGCCCTTTTCCTATGTTCCTAAGAGAAGCCCATCTCTCATTCCATCCCTCATGCCTCTCTTTCCTTCCCTTCCTTCCACCATACCTACTCCTCGTTAACAAGGATTGTTCTATGCATGGAGTGAAGTGAGGAAGGGAGTGATGTTGCATCAATACAAAGGTAATACATTAATATTTTCCCAAGCAGAGTCCACAAAAACGTTAGTTGAAATCTTTCAAGTTGCAAGGAAGGGAGACATACCCCAGGTAACATCATCAGTCGTTTTCAAATAGGAATTCTCACCAGAATGACCTAAGGTGCTTTCTTAATCACAAATTCAGCCTAGATATTTCTATGTTGAAAAATCCTCCTAGGCAACTTTGATGTGGCCCATCTTAAATATTATTGTCCTAAGTGATAGAAGGTAGTTTTAAGTATTTAGCGTCTCTTTCCTAGTGCTTGGCCCTATTGTGGTATTTGTTTTTATCTCCCTGTCTCTCTTCCTCCTTATCTTTTCCCCTCTCACTGTCAGCCTCCACATGGAAGGATCTGATTAGTTGTTGCTTAATCATCATTATATGTTCAAGCATATAGTGGTTGCATGAATAAATGAACCCAGATAAAGCATCATTGGCTCAGGTGTGAATCATTCTTGTGTTAACAATAAGTGAGGTTATTCAGATGAAGCACATGCTTTTTTCCAAAACAAAAATAAAAACAAAAAAAACCCAAACACAACAGTCCAGTTTTCTCAGAAGACAATGGTGTAATTGAAAAGTACTATTGTAACTGAAAAGTCTTGTGATATCTAGGACAAAAGCTTAGGACATGTGTGTAAGTAACAAAAAAATATGGTACAAAATAGTTAACAAATTCATGAGAGAGACCATATGACTGCTATTGAGATTCATAGGCAGGAAGATAAATTCCATATTGGAAAGAAGAAAGAGAAAATCAAAATCTTTCTTCTCATTCTTTCCCTTCCTCTTAACTATTTTCCCCTTTAATTTTGTTCCCAATTTTAAGAAAATTCTCTGTCAGTATCCTTACTCGGGTCTCACCTCTGCTTTCCCCCTCCTGGCCTCTAGCTCTCCTGGTGTCAATTTATTTTCCCCTAATTTAGCAGTGGGTCAATTTCTGGCTTCATATTTATTTTAATTGGTATTCTTGACACACATATTTCCACAAAATATTTGTAAGATAGATTTTGTCTTCAGTAAGAAAAGGAACAATTGCAGTCCATTGATGATTAAGAAGGATGTTATTTAATCTGCAAAAGTTTTCAGATATTAAAAGCATAAATCTGAAAGAAAATATTCCCAGATTAAAAATAAATGTCCTCAGTTTTCTGAGAATTTAAATCTAAATTCTGATCATCTTATCTTGACATTGGAGGAGAGGAAGACATAACTTCGGAAGTTACTAACAAATCCATTAAACGAAACATAACTTGAACTTTCTAATGGATTTAGGTTGTATCAATGTGACACTATCAGTCAAAAAGGTTTTTATTTCTAAGATTCAGTTTTTAATTCAGACTGGAAGCAGTTATCTCTAACTTTAAATAGTAACAGTAAACTTCTTTCCTTCAAACATTCTGTATTGCAGAAAAAATAAACATTTAATAATTTAACTTTTAGATAAAAACAAATTTCTCTTTGAGGCTTTCTGGATACGTCTAGTCTTCACAGAATTTAGTGCCAGAGTTGACTATTAAGACCAAATAGTTCAGTCATTTCATTTTATAATGTGGAAAATATAATTCAAACGGACTAAAACCTTGCAAAGGCTTCATTTTACTTCTGGCTTTCTACCCTAGTTGCATGTTTGTGTCACCTGGGGTTGCTTTTAAAATGAAGATGCCCAGGCTCTACTGCTAGAAATTTTAATTTTAATGATCTAGGGAGGGGTCTGGGACGTTGGTATTTTCTTAAATCTCCCCAGATTATTCAAATAAGACTTAAAACCAATGCTCTACACTCTGCCCCTTCATTAATTAGCTTCAGGAACTATTTCTTATTGACCTAAAATTTGTAGGGAGAGCAGAGAACTTGTACTGGGCTGGGTAGTTAAGAGGATGGGAAAATGAGCTAGACTCAGATCTCACTAGTAAGCAAATTGCTGCCCATATGAGTGAGGACTGGTATACAAATAGCTAAATGGCCAAAGCAGTGCTACTGGTAAATGTTACTGGGAAAAACTCTTCTACATACCGTTTAAATTTTAAATCAGCATGTCAGTTACACTCACACACACTCATGCACACACTCTTCTGGGATTTTAAGTGAGATTTCATTGAATCCATAAATCAATTTAGGGAAAATTTACACCTTCACAATACTGAATCTTCCAACCCATGAACATGATATTTCCCACCATTTTAAAGTTTTGTTTAATTCTATCAAGAATGTTTTGTAATTTTCGACATAGAGGTTTTACACATAAATTGCCAGACTTACTCATATTTGATTTTTTTTTTGCTATTTTAAGTCATACTGCTTTAAATTTTATTTTCTATTGTTTGATGCCAGTATATAGAAATACAATTGATTTTTGTATATCGGTCTTATGTACATTGACTTTGCTCGATTCTCTTATTATTTTTAATACTCTGAATTTTTTCAATGTTTTACATGCACAGTCATGTTATTTGCAAATTGTGATGGTATTCTTTCTTCTGTATAATCCTTATGACTTTCTTTTTACTTTATTGTACTGGCCCAGTGTTCCAGTTCAATGTTAAATAGAAACGGTAATGGCAGGAGGTCCTTGTCTCATTCTCGATCTCTAGGGCAAACACTTCTAATAAGTGATCTTTAAATATGATGCTTATTATGGACTTTTGAAGATAATCTTCCTCAGAATAAGGGGTTTTTTTTTGTTTTCCATGAATTGATATTGAATCTTATCAAATGATATAACTATAACTATTGAGATAATTATATGATTTCCGAATATCCTTTATATCTAACATTCTTTTCAGCATCTTGATGTTGTAAAGATAAGGTGTGTAACACTGTATAGTGGTATAGATAAGACAATTTGGGGTATGCCAGCTTTATCACTGTTTTTTAATTTTATCTAAAATGTTCTTAAAATTTTAGTTCTGATTAAATACACAACAAAGTATGTGTCTCTGTTTCATAGAAGATTTTAACAGCTAAGGTTTCATGTTGGTATTCCAACTGAGATGTATATTTTTTCCTTTGTAGGGAAGCAGGCTGCCTTAGATCCATTCATATTGCGGAACCTTCTGCCAAACTCAACTGACAAGTATTACACTTACAATGGCTCATTGACATCTCCTCCCTGCACAGACACCGTTAACTGGATTGTTTTTAAAGATACAGTTAGCATTTCTGAAAGCCAGGTAATCTTTGAAATTCAAATAAATGTAGTAATTTGAAGCAATTTAAAAATAATTATTTTCTAGCTTTGCAATAGAAAATCTGTTTTAAAGCATTTACTGATGCCTTCAAAGCAGATATGTTAAATTATTTGGTCTTCTTTCCAGTTGGCTGTTTTTTGTGAAGTTCTAACAATGCAACAGTCTGGTTATGTCATGCTGATGGACTACTTACAAAACAATTTTCGAGAACAACAGTACAAGTTCTCTAGGCAAGTGTTTTCCTCATATACTGGAAAGGAAGAGATTCATGAAGCAGGTATGTATTGAAATATAATTTTTCTGCAACCCTCACGGATTTGATGTTATAGGTGGTATAATGTAAAATATACAGGGCTTAGAGTTTTAATAATATTTTGATGATTAGTTTTGTAGCTTTAGGTAAACTGTTTAGTTCTTTGAATCTCAGTTACCACATCTGTGAAATGGCAATTAGAAAATCCATTCTTCCCCATATGAATAAACTCATTTTACAGGTGAGAAAAATTGAGATTCAATTTTTAAAAAGTGATTTTTCTAGAACATTCAGTAATGTGAATAAGTAGCAAAGCTACATACATAACTCCTATTTCACTTTATGGCATGGCATTGGCCTGGCTAAGAGCTATGAGAAAGAAATGAATGAGAGGATGAGGTGTTCAGAGCTTGGGGAGATCACTACTCGTTGAGATGATTAGGGAACCTTCATAGAAGAACCATATTTGAACTGAGTCTTGACACATTATTTAGGTTTTAAAGTGAATTATTAATGAATTAAAAGAGAATCTTCTTCCCAGTTTCCTTCTTTGGGGGAAAAGAGGTATGTTCTCATTAGGTACAGCCAGTGGAGATGAAGCCACTGGAGAGCCCTCTGTGTCTTTTGAAGCTGACAGATCAGTCAAAAGCCTTTAAAAATGTCCAGAGGACACAATCAGATACTTCTACTGATTTGTCTTCTTCAGTGTATACACCACTTGTGCTGGTTCATGAAAGACATAGTCAAAGTGGCGTTTGTTTGGGGACTTATAATCTTTCAAGTAGATGGTCTTCTTTGATCTCAGCCCTGCAATGAATTTTTTGCCATGTGTAATATTAATTTAATAATCATCCACTTTTGAAGATTAGGCATTAAAACGACATGCTTTTATATTAATGTGGTATTTGTGAAATTGTTTATCCTTTAGCAAAAAAAAAAATGAGCTCAAGACAACAGTGATAAATAGCTACATTTAATATGATATTAAGTTTCAAATTAAATTTCCCTGAAGCGAGGCAATTTAATTATATTTCTACCAGCACTACTAAATACTATAACGTCCTGTCTGGTAAACAATAGACAATTGATTAGAAAAAAGAAAGTAAATTTAATCATCTTTTTTTCTCAAATAATAGACCAAATAACAAATTAAATGAATATGATTGTTTCTTGGCATGCACTTTTACCAATTAGATTTTATTAAAACCCTTCAGTGGCACTTCATTTCTTTTAGAATAAAATCCAAACCATTTGTCATTGCATGGTAAGCTCTGTATAGTATTTACTAGTCTTAGTGCCTACTTCTCCCCAGCTAGCATTCTTCTCTCACATTGAACTCCATGAAGTCCCCCAAAGATGGAAGATCATACTCTTCCAGATTGCATTTGTACATGCTGTTTCCTCTTGGTGGCATGTTTTTCCCTGCTGTCTTGACTTCACTTCCTTGCCTCCTTCTCATCCTTCAAGACTCCAGTAGGGCATTGCATCCACTGGGAGGCCATCTCTGACTCTACCTCCATCCTCCCAGGTCTGGCTCTGGCACCAGGCACAGGACTGCACACTCAAGGGGGCACCATACCTACAGAGTACATGGTAAATGGTGCTTATCTGGAGTTGTGTGATGTGCCTGGTGTTCCAAACTTCATAGAAGTTACCATAGAATGATAGTTGTCTGTTTACTCATTGTCTCCCCCACCAGACTCTGAGCCTTGCAAAGGAAGTAATTAAGTTGTTTATCCCTTTACCTTCATTGCTGAACTAAAGCAAACCTCTCATTCATTAAATATTCACTGCATGACTGAAAGAATCCATTTCCATATAATAAAAACACAGAAGGTCATGCTTGATGTGTGCTTCAAAAATGGCAGTAGCTGCCATGTATTTTGTGACGTTACCAGGAATTGAACCATCCAGTATTTGATTTAAACTTCATATCAGTTTTATTAAGTTGGTATCACTTTTCAGTTTGGGAAGCTGTTTTTAATGGCTTGCCAAGTTTACACAGCTAGAAAGGGATGGAGTTGGTGTTTGAACCCAAATCTCCCTAATTCTAAAGCCTTGGGAAGTTCTCTCCAAAAAGCGCTTTATATTTATAAAGAAACATGATTTCTGTTTACATAATTTTGTCATAAAAACTGATGACCTTAAAGACATGAAACACCAAAAAAATAGTATTGGCTTTAGAATGCTTTGTTTATCCTAAGGTCAAACACGGGAACAACACTTTCTAAACTACTTGGTGTTTTGTGTTATATAAATATATATATGATGTATGATAGCACCTATAAAGTAAGGAAAGCAATTTTCTTGAGTGGAGCTTATGGGAATCAATATTATTCTCTTAGACCAGGTGTGTATCTCAGAATTTCACTTTCCTGCCACAATACTCTTATGACTGCCAGAGTAATAATAATGCATCACCTATTTGTGGTTTGGTTCCAAAATAATTAAAATGGCAGAAATAACAAGGAAAAAAAATCCTCAAAATAGACTCACTCATTTAAGTTGAAGGGACTTAAAATGCAAAATTTAAGGGAAAAAAACATAAGTTTTATAATAAAAATGGGCATTCAGTGGTTCCTTTGGCTGTGTACTCAGTCCTACATGTGCCCCCTTCCCTGGATTCTTCAAGAAAATCCAATCACACCAACCATTTTGTGATGTGTGAATTTTGACTGAAGATTTATGGAGTAATGGGGAGGAGTCTACAAAACTTAGCATCTCCCCAAAACATCAGACTACAGCTTAGAAAATATTGTTTAGAAAGTATTATTCCTCTTTATTGTATATCCTTAGGATAAACTCAAGCACTCAAAAGCCAATACTAGTTTTTTATTAAAGTTTCTTGTTTTTAAAATTATGAGTTTTTATTCTAAAATTATGTAAGCAGAAGCACCTCTCTTATGCAGTCTCCTTTCCTGGGCCCCAGAGCTCTGCCCTCAGATTTTTGACCCTGCTCTTTGGTCAGTCTCCCTCACAGTCTTTGCTGCTACCCTCAGCCCACCCATGTCTTCACATCTTTCTAAGGCAGAAGAATCATCTTAGTCCCAGGTCCTCCGCACTTGCCTACCCACGCCTACCCCAACGAGCTCAGCAATCCAGTGGCCCTTCATTTTCCAAAAAGTTATCCCCTACTTGGAGAGATGGAGGTTATAAAGAACAACTTCCCCACAACCCCCTCACCTCTGGTTGCATAGACTTGTAGGCATGTTTATGATTTTAAAGCTTCAATCCTTGTCAAAATACATGATTTTGAGATAGCAATGAAATATATTAGAAAACTCAGGTTATGTCAGTTGGATGGATCTCCTCCATGCAGTTAAATAGTCAGTCAACCCTTTTTTTAATTTAATGTGAGCCACTATGAATCAATTAATTCATTTGCCGCTAAGCAATATAGGGCCTTCCCTATTACACGTAATTGAAAGTAATTCTTCTTTCTCCTGAACCGTCATGGTCCCTTACCTGCAGTTACGGCACTTTGCCTTTATTATTATTTTTTTTTTTTGCCTTTCTTTAGGTGTGTTTATGTGCATGCTTTAGTTTCTAGGTAGATCTCTGTCTGATTGATCTCAGTATTACCTATTACACCTGATAAAGCACCTATCAGGAAGTAAGTGCCCTCTGACTCCTTGATGAATGATGAATAAATGAATGAATTGAATGAATCAGCCAAAGCTTACTTATTACTTAGCCTGTGGGGTTAAAGCGAGCATGTGTGTGTTATTAGCAACAAGCACAGAAGGAATGACTGGCTGGCTTTAGATTGCCAGACAGGTCGGAGCCAAGTTCTTCTTTCCTGAGCATCCTTTAAATAATTAAAACTTTGCAAAGCCTTCATGAGAATACAATACAGTAGCATCAGGATATGTGCACAGTTCATGTTCAAAATTAAATATCATTCCAGGGAAAGAAAGATTCTAATTTTAAAAAGATACTATCAGTGTCATAATATAATTGTTAAGAAGGAGCTAAATAATTTACTTTCTTCATTTTGACTATGTTAATCCTCTGTGAAAGTATTACTGTATTTAACAATAATAAACATTTAGCATATCAAGATTATTATATAATAATATAGATTTCCATTATATAACATTCTGCATTTACTGAAATAATAATTTTAAAAGTGAGCAACTTGCCTTTTGTTTTGCAGTTAAAAAAGAGGGACATGAATCTGATTAGAATTATAGAGATTTTTTTTACAAACTGGAACAATTTTTGCTTTATCCATCATGAATGTTTACATTAATGCTTGTTTAATGTAAACACTCAGGCACCCAATAAAATTTCGTGAATGAATACATATTTTTACCAGAACTTTGATCCTCTATTTTTCCATTTTTATAAGTAGATCTACCATTATTAGAAAGGCATTTCTTTTTGACGTCACGAAATGGATGGTGGATCTTCTAAGGCTCATGGAATTTAATAGAACAGTCTAATCTCGAAGGAGTTAGTAAAAGCTATGTTTTAGGTAATGAGTACCACGTATGAATAATGATATCAACATAGCAAAAGTAGTAGGTGAAGTTCAACCTTATCCACGCCTTCCGGGCACCACACATACTTTTATGCTGCCCTCTTACCACCTAACAAGCTTCTCCCACTAAGCAGCAGGCACCTGCTAAAGCACAGTGGAGAAAGGCTTTACAGTCCGATAGACTTGATTTCAAACCCCCTAGTATCAATATTTATTAGTTGTATAAAAATTGTTAAGTTACTTAACCTCTGCCAACCTCAGTTTCCTCACCTATAAAATGGGAAAGTTGAAAATGGTCACCTTATAGAGTTGGCAGGTTTCAATGAGCTGAAGCTTGCAAAGCAGTGCAATTCGTTGTAATATACTCCAGACTCATAACTAGTATTATTGTAATATGTGTCTATGTATAAAGAGACAAGATGTCACAACTATGACATACTATCCAAGTTTTCCATGTGTTGTAAAATAATTTGTTGAATAAAATTATGGATGTACTTGAAATCTCATTTGCTAGCACAGTAATATATAATATTTAATGCAACCTTTTTTCACAAAAACAATAACATGTAAAAATTTTCAAGGCAAAGTAAAATGAAGCAAGTGTCTTTGTAGCATAATGTATTTGAGCTTGAAAAATTTTCTACAATTTCCTGAAAAATGTCATGATGAATTATACGTTAGTAGACTTACCTTCTTGAAGGTCAGTGGTTGTAAATAGCATTTTTTAAGGTCACATATATGTAAACACTATAATTATATTCAGAAAGCAAAATGAAGATTATTTACTTCTTAGAAGTTTATATAATATATTACAAATTGAACTGCTGACAAAGTTATTCTGTGTCCCTAGAGAAGATTGAGTGAAGTAGGTAGAATTTCAAAGACTCCTTTTGGCTGTTATCTAAAGTGAATGATGTAATCACTTATAAATGCAAGACAGTGATGTATCTTTTCCAATTATTACATTTAACATTTATATCAATATTTACATTAGTTGTATTAAGATCTTCTACTCCCTGAAGAGAAATTACAACCTTGTTGGATATCTTCTGGATCTGTAAGTCTTTAAGCTTCTCTCACAGTGATCATCAAAGTACCTATCTTAATATTTTTTAAAAAGAGGCTTAGAAACCTCAAATAAATACATGGTGAACTTATTAGTGTGCATTCACAAAGTGCTTTTTTCACGAGTTGTGTTAAACTCTGCGGAAGTTCAAATTAGTGGGAAATAACTGAGTAAAACCTAGTATAGTCTCAGGTAATTATGACATTTTCTCAGCCACTCCCCAAGAGTCACTTTGCTGTCCTTCGTATCCATCGACATCTTTACTCATCATACAAGGAGCTAAGACTGCACCTTCCCTTCCAAGGCAAACTGTGCTTCTTCCAAGGCAGGTACAAGAGCCACAAAAAACCATACCTCCACTTGGCCATCTGTGTCAACTTTCCTGATTAACAAAGAGATTTGTCACAGCCAAAAAATTCATTTCTATTTCTCCTTCTCCATTTCTTTTCTTTTCTCCTCCACTTTTTTTCTTGTGATATTCAGTGCTTTGCTTATTAATCTTTTGGTACTTGTTTCACAAGTTATGTGCATTCTTATGTACTAGGTTTTCACTCTTCACGTAAGTAATGAGATGATGAATGATAAACCACAAGACTTTGTGTCAGGCACAAGTTTGTGAAGCTTTTATAACTTTTAATGGATAATATGTGTGATTTTGGAAGGCACAACCTAATTTGGTCTAAATAGCAGATTTTGTTTTACAAGTTTGTTGTGCATTTTCCATAAATGGAGTCCAGAATTTAGAAACTAAAAGCACTCGTTAGATCTTGGAACTTACTAAATCTAGATGTTAGAAAGCTATCACAGGAATGACCTTCCTAAAGGCAAGGATAGCACCTTCTTCATCTATATGTCAAAAGTGCCCAGAACTAAGCAGATGAGAGTAGATTGCTAAAAGTAAGTGTTTAAGCAAGGACATTTATAGCTCCCTGATAAAAAATACTACATCCTCATTTTCTATAGCGAGGACCCTTTGCATTTGTGTAGTACTGAAGCACTTACTTGCACACTATGTGACTCAACATGGGACCCAGATGTGTCTGAGGCTGCCTCATAGTCAAAGGCTTGCAAGAACCAGGTTGTCTTTCTTGGCCAATATTCTCTAAGGAATCAGTAACTATGACCCACATCACACGTAGATGTGAAAATGAATCAGGATATGAAATGTTATTCTGAAGAAGGGAATAAGACCTCAACAGAGTTATGAACTTCCCATTATCAAGTAAATTATATTTTTGTTACTATTTTATCCTATGGTAACTTATGTTTGGTGTCTGAGTACGTATTGATCTAGAAAACTCTTCTCAATTTTTAATACAGATAATATGCTTTATGGGGTATATATCCTTCCAATAACATAATTAGACTGATTTCCATAGGAAACATACAGAAAACTTGGAAAATTTAGTGTGTATTAATTACTTCTCCCATGGTCATTACCCAGCTTTGTGTTTGAACATAAATTGGTATATAAGAAATTAACTAGAATGTTACTTAAAAGATCCAGTTCTATTTTATAGAGGGGCAACCCTTTGGCAACATTATAGACTATATACAGAAATATAGGCTTTTCTCTTGAAGATGTTCTAAAATGCATCTGGGTTTTATTCCACAAAATTTTGTGATTCAGCATCTAAAAGATAAGATTTAGCTATAGCTTTATAATGTATTACTAAATTGTTAATTATCAGTAAATACAAGGAGTGCTTTAAAAATAAATTTCTAATTAAAATTTAAAATTATTAAACAAATAACTAACTCCCACAGACTTAAAAGGAAGAAAGCAAATGATGATAACATGCTGGGAAGGAAATATAAAGTTCTTTGTGGAGTCCTACTGATTCTTAAAATTAGAAGCACCTAACTGTTCACTACTGTTAAGGCAAGATAAACATAGACATCCAGCCATCGTAGTATGTGCTTTTAGGCAGTAGTCCTTTGGATATTTTGAAAGTAATACTTTTATATTTTTCCAAAGATATTTTTATGTTTTGAGTTAATGAATAAAACTCATGAATTTTTCATTGCAAATCATTTCCGCTTTATAAAAAGTGATATTGATATTTAGAGGGCAAAAATCTACAAATGATATTGTCCAGAATCATTTTCCACCTTGCTAAAAGTGGGCTTGGAATTCATTAGGAGCAAGAATGAGGCCCCTGCCTCTATTTGATGGTCTTCTGCCATCTGGTGGACATTAATACAAGTGTCACTACATAGAGTAACATGATGTAGTCTAGACCTAAAGTATATATAATACATTTTCTTTTTTAAAAAAAATTACAACATGTTTTATTCTGCATGCTACTCACTACGACATGTTTTCATATACAGGTTTAAAAAGCAAAGCTAGTATTCATTCTCTTTTATGTTTCTACATTTACTTTTCTTTTTTTTTTTTTTTTTGGTAGACAAAATTTTATTGTCAAAATAGGAATAAAGAAATAAGATAATCCCCTTAGATCCCACCTTAGACATCCCCAGCCGGCTGTTGTGACTCCTCACCTGGCCCCTCTTGGGAAACACAGGAAAAAGAAAAATGAGAGATCAGATGTTTGTACATTTTCTTATTGTGAATTCATGTTTTTTGATAATGAAAGAATTGCCCTTATTCCTAAAGGAACACTCCCCTCTAAGCCCTCTCTAAACAAAAAATAACATCACAGATCTACAGTGAAAACTTTTGTTTCTAACTCATATAAAGTTATACATGTATTTATATAAAGAATATATATATTTATTATTTTCTGAATCATTTCCATACCATTGAAAGCACAGTGTATATATGCTAAAATTGCTAATACTAAATAAATACTGCATGTAAAATACATTTCAACTTATAAGGTGAATTGTTAGTTGTGAGTGCCCTCCTGTGCTCATGAGATGAATTACAGACTAATGGAGACAAAAAGGAGTTTGAGTCATATTCTGACACAATTGCTGGTATATTTTTTCTGTGTCCTTGTAGTTTTTGTATAAGTGATGATCGGTTGACCTAAGTAGACTGCATGCTCCCATCTGGTGGCTTTGTAACTTCAGGTGCTGCCTGAAAACAAAGCCCAGATGCTGTGAGCATATTAATTAATCTTTGTCCTGAGAGATCTTTCTCTCCCATTGCTTTGCAAATCCTTTCTGGCCTGTGAAGAGGTGATATTTATTACCTTACTTCATTAGCACAAGATCATAAAATTTTGTAATTTTCTCCTCCCAATTAGTCCAAACTATCACATTATGAATGCATTTTAGAAAGTATCAGGGCACTCTTTCTGATGGGACTAAATTTTTGGCATGATTCCCAGTATGGGATCATTTCATTTTAAGAAGTCTCTTAATGATTTTTCACAATATTTTTTTTTCAGAAGAGACAAACAAATCTTCTAATGCCCTGTAATTATTTGCTTAATCTATTTATGATTGCAAAGTGGGATTTTTGTCAACATGTCTGAAAAATACCAAAATGATAATTTTAGTTGTTGTATGGTTTTCTCTGGTTGGGAATTTTAAATAATTTTAAGAATTCTCTAATAACAAAGTGCCCAACAATAGACTTTCTTTTGTAATTGAAATTTCCTTCATCCTGAGCTAAATATATTTATCAAGTACAAAACAAGAGAAATAAAAACCATCATGAGCTTGTAGATATCCTTTGTTCATTTATTTCTAAAAATGAATTTTTATGCCAAATATATTCAAGACCATGTTGTAGGCAATATAGAAATAAAGAACTATGGTTGTTACCTTTATAATCTACTAGAAGAGTTAAGACCCACTCAGAATAAAATCATATAAGAGAGTGCAAATAGTGCAATATTGTAAAACAAAATAGGCAATTGAAAATGACATAGATCACTTCAGTAGAGATCAGAGTGGAGGAGGTAGCATTTCACCAAGACCATTCCTGAATGGGAAGGTAGGACCTGAACAGATAGAGAGATAAGAGGGAAGAAAAGAGTATTTTAGATAGGGGAAATGACATAAGCAAAAGCTCCACTGTGGGAAAGTGTAACTTTTTATCTTACATTGAAATAAAATAAAATACAAATTTTTATGGACTATGTTTTACATATTAAAGTCCTGGAGGCTAACAGTTATATTAATAACTAGACTTTTTTTTCTCTGAAGTTTGTAGTTCAGAACCAGAAAATGTTCAGGCTGACCCAGAGAATTATACCAGCCTTCTTGTTACCTGGGAAAGACCTCGAGTAGTTTATGATACCATGATTGAGAAGTTTGCAGTTCTGTACCAGCAATTGGAGGGAGAAGACCAAACCAAGCATGAATTTTTGACAGACGGCTATCAAGATTTGGTAACTATAAGATTAATTGTTTTATGTTTGATAACATTATAGTTTAACTTCCAAGGTAAAAACTTATTAATGACTGTGTATTGTTGCCCTTGATTACTTTAGACTTTGTACCTTAAATAAGATCTCACGGTTGTGTAAAGAATTGGGCCTAGAATCTCAGTGCTCTGATACACTGTGTATTGTTTCCCCCATCACACTATACCAGCACAGGAAAATAGAGTAGGGGACTCACAACTTTTTTTTTTTTTTGCATCATATTTCCAGGTAACAGATGTGAAGTCATGATTGGGTGAGAACTTTGGGGATATAAGATAGATAAATCTTATGAAAAGTTCCACCTTTGCTTCCCTCCTCCAATGCACACAAATTAAAGAAAATAAAGTACAGATTCCTTCTGGCCTGAGCATCTCAATATTAAACTTTGCTTTGGTAGGCAAGTGTTGGCTATAGATTGAGATTCAGTTGACAAACCCTCATCTGGGTATGGGTCCAGGAAGACCTCCCTGCAGGTTAAAGGACACTGGACTTTTCATTCAGGCGCGTAGAGTCCCATTAGTCCTGGGAACCTTCATTTAAATAAAAACTGTCGTTGTTATGTTTCATAACATATAGACAATATAGATACAATTTTAACAAATTTTATATTCCACTATCTAGAATATAGAGACATCATAATCTGGGAAAATTGTGGAATTTATGAGTAAATAATATTTTTTATTTAATAATTACATGAAGAAGACAACTCTCTTACTGTCTTGCTTGTATATGTATGTATATTTAGAGGGGATAAAGAGGTAAACTAGTTGTCCATTGTGTTTTTCACATTTTGCTCTTTATTTGCAAATACTACACATTTATTTGTCTAAAATATTAATTTTTAGTTTATGGTACTCATGTTTGAATTTGATGAATTCTGGTTAAAAATAAAACTTTCTTAAACCAAGCACAAAAAGACAAATATTGTATGTTCTCACTAATATATGGGAGCTAAAAAAAAATATTGAATTCATGGAGACAGAGAGTAGAATGATGGCTACTAGAGGCTGGGAAGGGGAGTGTGAAGGGAGGATAAGGAGGAGATGGTTAATTGGCACAAAATACACTTAGGTAGAAGGAATAAGATCTAGCGTTCAGTAGTACAATAGGGTAACTATAGTTGACAATAATTTATTGTATATTTTAAAATTACTAAAAGAGTGGAATTGGAATGTCCCTAACACAAAGAAGGGATCAATGCTTGAGGCAATGGACACTCAGTTACCCTGATTTGATCACTGCACATTGTATGCGTGTATCAAAATATCACATGGTGAGATGTGCGCCGTCTGGGGGATGGTCACACTTCAAGCTCAGACTTCTTGGCGGGGGGGGAACGGCATTATTCGAAACTTTAAAATTTGTACCCCCATAATATACTGAAATAAAAAAAACAGAAAAAAAAATCACACGTACCCCATAGATATGTACAATTAGTATGTATTCATCATAATTAAAAATAAAAATAAATTTTAAATAAAATTTCTAAAACTAAATCTGATTTTTGAAAAACAAAAACATTCCTAGTTTCCTTGTATCTTCATAATTCACAAATACCACAAGTTCAATTTAGTAACATTGCATAAGTTTTATCTTAGGTTAATAAAATATTAATGTAAATATTTTTCTTAATCAATGAGAAAAAGTTTTCTAAAAAGATGTCTAGTGTTTTAGTCATCCTGTGACTATTCATAGTACTGCTATGAGAATAACACATTTGTGTAATTACTAACATCTTTCTTTTAGGGTGCTATCATCAATAATTTACTACCCAATATGAGTTATGTTCTTCAAATAGTAGCCATCTGCACTAATGGCTTATATGGAAAATACAGTGACCAGCTGATCGTTGACATGCCTACTGATGACTCTGGTAAGTGCCCCCTTCATACACCTGTATACTTTCTAAATAAATCAGGCTGATTTAATTACCAGATGCATTGATGCTTTCTCTCTGACTTTATATTCTATTGGCCAAAAGGCAAAATGTTTTAAGTCTGGATCATCAGGTAATTTTGTGAGGCCTGGGACCCGTTTCTCATTCAGCAGATCTGTTGCAGGACAATAAGCAAATTTGTCCTTAATATTGAAGTTTTCCGTTTGTAAAATGAGAACAACAAAACATATTTAAAATGTTTGTAATGATCATCAAATGAAAATTGCTATGTAAATATTGAGACTGTTATTTTGGATAATTAAAAGTTGGTTTCATTTGTGTTTATTTCCTTTTTCAGCCCCCAAAGCATTATGTAGTAAGTATTTACATGATCCTAAGATCATGTAAGGTACTTTGAAATATCTGTACAAAGCATCTCAACGGTTTATCTTAGGTATTTTTATCCACTTTTTATAATTTGGTCATGAGGGTGCTTTCTTCCTCATTGATTTGCAAATACTATTTCATAAAAACAAAACAAATAAAAGTTGTTTTCTAATTGTTTTATTTGCATGCATGTTCTCTAAATACTATGGGAAAATCTTTTTATCTCAGAGCATATGCAATAACGCAATCAAGTGCTGACCATCATAATTTGATAGTTTACAAATTTATATATTTAAATTAGTTTTCCTCGTGTTAGTGTAAGCAGTTTTAAAGTAGTAGAATGGAAGTGTGTGTATATATATGTGTATATGTATACACACATCATATGTATGTATATTCATATATATGCATACATACATACATAAGTGCAAATGTTCTTTGGTCATTCATGAGGCTATCCATTGAAAATTTTATATGTTTTTTATGTACATGAATGGTTACAAATTATATTAATTATAACATATTTTAGTTTTACATAAGGAAGGAAAACTGATGTGCAGTGGTGTTTGCCATTGTCTAAATCCTATTGCAGGGACTTCAATCCAACATGAGCTTAAATAAAGTACATGTTCATTGATCACCTTGCCATAGTTGTTCTTACTAGTTGACTTTTTAAGTTAAAGAGTATATGTCAAAGCATTAGCTGTTATAATATACAGTCTTCCAAATTACTGGCTAAAAAATTGTCAAGACATCTCCCAAGCTGATCTTAATAGCTAATGAATATTACTACTATCATGATGGCAATATTATTTAATATTTCCTTATGTCCTGCCTCATGACCTGGGTATCACCATCTTTCCTGTTGCTTTATTTAGCATTGTTTTTTTCAAAATCAGATAATTTTTAAATGGAATGTGAGCTTTAAGTCTTACTGAAAGGTGTATACCAAAGTAACTAAATCATGGTTTTAACTATATGCTGCTCCATTGAATGGCATCCCTCACCAAAGTTTCTCACATTGATCCACCCAGAAAATGACATCTTTATCACCACAACATTGACCATGTTGGCCAATATCATGTGTGAATTGGTTGAAATAAAAAATCTCCACCATTATGTGTGCATTTTATAGTTAGAAGTGTATTGAACACGTTCACTTAGTTTTACCATCTCAGTTTAATTATAATATTCTGATTTCTGTACGTAAAACAATTTCCCAGGAAATTACAAAAAATAATTACTTTCAGTTATTTATTTTATACTCTTTCTTATTCTGTTCACTGTGTTAAAATTTTAAATATTCTGAATATTTGGGGTTTTTTTTATTTTTGAGACCCTTATTGCATATGAAAAACAGATTGAATGTGTTATTTTCTATAGAAACAATTTCTGAGTGATCCTTTTAGACTAAGTCTATATTAGCACAAAGTATAACATTCTTGTATCATTTGTGGTGTTTTCACATTTGTTACAAAATAATGAATATTATAACTTAATTTCTGTTTATTCAAAGGATTGAGACACCATTGAACATTATAATAATGAGATGCTTGTTTGGGCACACCATTTAATCTCCATGGATGTCTCAGTCCCTTAAGGCATTTTGTACAATAATGATGGGTTAGTAAAATATGGTATTAGATTTGACATTTTGATACATTATGCTGTTGAAAAGCCAAGGGTTAAAAACTTAGGTATATTATTCCTGAATTATTTCTATCAAAAATTCCTTCATCAAAAGCCAGTTTATCAATGGAAACTTGGAAATTTATCAGTGGAAACTTGAAAAAAAAAAGCTAGTTTACCCAAAATTTGAGATATTCCTATTCTTAATTAAAAAAAAATACTAGTTCTTTTTAAATTTATTCTTTCTTAAACACTGTAATGGCATTTTAATCCATATATTTACAATTCAGTACTGAAAATACATTATCTGTAATATTGCTTCCATGGTAAACATATCCCAGTAAAATCTTGACAGCAGGACTATCTGGTAGTTTGATAAAACAGATTCAGTACCAACAAGATTTGTCAACTTTACCATTTATGTGGCTAATATAGATGTAAGTGGCTTTTGAGTTTGCTGCTTATTTCATGGTTTTTATTACTACCATTTCATCCTGTTAATCATGTTGTTCCATTACCTTGGTAACATTATAATAAACACTACTGAATTATTTTTTAAGCTGTTTACTAAATCCTGTATTTTTATTGCTTTTCTTAAAAAGAAATGAAGGAAGTAATTTACAATTGCCCTCAGATTCCAAATATTCTAGTTTAGTCATTATCTGTGAAGAAAAACTCTATCTTCCAAATTGTGCGTTTAACTTCCAAAGTTGATTAAATTGTGCATTTAAATTGGAAATTAGATTACTTTATTGCTTGTATATTTTAATTAAACCTGTGTACAATAGTATCATTATAAACTAGTATTATTATTCAAATTGCTATTTTAAAACAAATGTATCAGTTCATATCCAGAAACTAATTTAAATTTGTCAAGGAAGCCTTTTTAATGTGAAAAAGAAATGTGTATTCTTTTAAAAGACTTTTTAGAAAATTATATTTATGAATTGTTAATTCATAAATATATTTATTTCATTGTTACTAAGATAATTATGTTTATTTCTCATCTCGTAGTATACAGTTATGGAGGCATTATTTAAGTGTATATTATGTGTTAAATTTAAATGCATGATTAATTAAAGCACATTTTTTTCTGTTACTGTGTGCTTTTCAGTTATATAATAACTGTCTTGTTAATCACTATGCATCTGTCCTTACTCTGTCTGTACCATGCTATATGCTATTAGTGTTATATAATGATATTTAAAATCATAGTTTGAAGTGATTGCAGTCTACATTGCTTTTGCATTTTGCACTGTGAAACTTGGCTTACCTTCAAAAAATTAAATAAGCCTTGCTTGCCAACCTATATCAGTGTTGCTTCTTTTGTGTTATAGAATAATAATGTGTTACTAATGTGTTATTTTTTAAATCTAACATTACATGTGTCCCAAAACAAAATCAGAATGAGTCAACAGCTTTTATTCAGTTATTTACATAAATGTGAATTGTAAGTGTTCACTCTAAAAAAAAACCCTAATATTGACAATTTTTCACCATCGGACTTTTTCCTAGCCTTCATGGAGTCTGTTTTGATGAAGTGAGAATGTTCTATAAGCCACTATAAATTAATATATGAGTAGTAGTCAGAATAGTGGTTACTAGAATATCAGTTATTATTTGTGAGGAAACAGCAGGCTTAGGAGTACCCAACATGAAATCTTGTGCCCATCAGCAGAGCTTTACCTTGAGTGCCAGGGTGTTGAACTTGCAGATTTAGAAGCCTGGCTTCAGAATCTTTAGGAAGATGGAAACAATATTCCAAAATTATTTTATTTCAAAATTGCTCTAAGAGGCTTAGCAAAAGACTTCTGGATTCCGAGAAGTAGAGGCTTTGGAGCATTCCTGGGAAACTCTAGAATTTCAGTCAGTTCAAATGATCTGAGTCCCTTTGGAAACCAGAATGAAGACTCTTCAAAGTGGGTTTATACACAGCAATATCACACTTGGGGTGATCACCCGAAAGTGCCATGGGACAAAGAGGGTCTCGGAGGCTGTCTAAGCCCACAGGTGCTGCTCCAGAGCTGAGGGGGCCTAAAGAAACAGTCTTACTTCTTATTACAGTAAACAGCAAACCCAATTATAGTGGAAGTCACTGGTATTCTTCGGGGGGTGTGATTAGATA
Organism: Cheirogaleus medius; assembly: GCA_008086735.1. Classification (NCBI taxonomy): domain Eukaryota; kingdom Metazoa; phylum Chordata; class Mammalia; order Primates; family Cheirogaleidae; genus Cheirogaleus; species Cheirogaleus medius. The sequence continues at coordinate 21,300,799 of VBSM01003176.1, read as the reverse complement.
AGGATCTTGTATTTTAATGTATTAGAATAGAAATCATAATCCATATAGTTAATTTATGCTCTGGTAAAAGGGTAAAAATAAGTCAAGTGCAATACACACTGAGGACACTGAAAGAAAAGGAAATCAATCCTCAATGCAGTAATTACACATATCCTACCCTAACCCTGACAATGAAATAAGAAAATTGCCTTTGCCCATTAAAAGTATGAAGTTAGGCAAAGTTAGACAATTTTTTAAAAATTTTATAGCACCTTCTTAAGCATATTGAAAGAAATGGAATATTATTGATTTTTTTCATAGCCTCTTAACAGAGAAAAATCTGCAATACAAGATATGTATCACTAACGAGTAATTATGATTTGCCATTATTAACATTAAAATATTTTAGAAGTGTATGACAAGGAGTGGCTCAATTTTGAACCATTTAATATAAAACTAGGCATTGTCTCATGTGCTCAATTTGAAGATTTTATTATACATGCATGAACTTCTCTATGGTAGCTTTTAGAAAATCACATTGAAGTTCTATCACAGTTTAGTTGCATCTCATCTTTAAATTCACGTGATAATTTTCCTGGAGGTTACAAAGACACAAGTGTTTGAGATGACTGAAATCACTTTAATTTGGAAACATAAGGAGTAAAGACCTAAGAATAAACAGAGGGTGGGAAAAGGATTTCATAGGGACACAAATAGAAGAACACTAATGATCCAAATAAAAGTTTCAAAACTCTTTCATGATCAGTTTTAACAAGAAAAAAAATATTGAGAATTAAAACTTAAGACTGTGATTGTTTCTAGTGAGTATTTCCATTTTACAGCACAGAAAATTATTCATGGTAAGTAAGTTTGAAACAGCTAAGTTGTCAAGAGTATTAATTTTATCTAAATCTTCCTGGAAACTAAGTGCACTTACAGATTTTACTTGAATTCTCTTCTATATAGAATTCATGCTAGAACTTTATTTTATGGTTTTACATTTATCAATACCTAGAAATTTTCTGATAAAAATGAACTCAAGAAAGTCTGTATTGGAAAATAGGCCTGGGTATGATAGACATTTAATGTTAGTTCAGTTATGCCTTGAAATTTCTGTAGAATATTCATTTTCTTTAAGGACATGTAAAGACATAAAACATAGAACATAGCAGCATTGGGATAGTGCAGAGCATAAACTTTGGGGATGGAGTGAGATTCTATAAAAGCCTAGGAATAAGAAGAACATCATTATAATAATGCTCAAACCTCACAGTTCCTCTGTCTACCATCTTTCTATTGACCTAGGCAGCTCACATAAAAACTAAGGAAAAATTCTCTTCTGGCTCCTCAGTAATTTGGCTGGATTCCTTGTTACGGAGAGGGAACCTCCTAATGTTTCCTGGCAGGTCCTGTTTTAGCATTGAGATATCCATATGTTGATTCTCATTGGTTGGGAAGAACAGACTTGAATAATCCTATTCATCAAACTCTTTGCATAGTCAGCATTAGCTGAGTTTTCCTGGGGAGAGTGCACAGGTATCATTCTGTTCAGTTCTTCTTGCTGCCAACGGAGGCTGGCACCTGCTGTAAAATACTCTCCATTTTACCTGGTGCAGCACCCTATATACAAATAGGTGTGAGCACAAATTTGATGAGTAAAAAGAATTATTTGTCTCTTAGTCAGAAGAAGAACTTAGGGGAAAAGTAGCCAAAAAAGAAAATAAATCCTGCCAATTCTCCAGAAAATCCCTAGCATTTCCCCAACTACACTTTCATCAGCCCCATTAAAGGATGAAAGTAACTTTGCACTGATGAAAAATTATTTTGGTTTCTTCACACTGAGGTATATTAGATATCACTGTCCTCTTTCTTCTCGTCTTCATTCAGACTTAGGGTGGGAGTGGGGAAGGCTGTTGAAGTGAAAGATAGAGATCAAGAGGGTTTTTTTGGTTGTTTGTGTTTGTTTTTTATTTCAGCATATTATGCAATTACATATAAGTGAGTAGTATTGTGCTCTGTAGTCTTCGGTAATGTTGAAAACTAAAATTTAAAATTTGAAACTTTTATTTTGAGAGATTCTGTATTTTCAAAGCTAACATTATTTTTTGTTTGTTTGTTTTTATTTTCTCTCTTTTCATCCAAAGGTAAATCCACAAGGCTAAAATAATTGAATAAACTTTAATAACTTTGTTTTTAATTTTGTAGAACTTGACCTTTTTCCTGAATTAATTGGAACTGAAGAAATAATCAAGGTATCATAGCCATTTTTATATTTAAATGTTTTAAAATTAAAAAGTCTATTTTGAATTATTGTTTAGGCTTTGGCTATTGTTGCACGAATAAAAGTTGCATAAATAGAAGTCCATGTTGTATTAGTCATTGTTTATGGGGCTAGTTGCTAAGCTTTATGTATTGATAGTCACATAATAAATATACGCAATTTTTTTGTGAAAAAGTTGGAGCACACTTTTATAATACGAAAAATAGAGAAATATAAAAGGGTTGGCAATAATGAAAAAAGCAATAAACTTTAAAAATAATTACAGCTATGAACTATATGTATAAGTTGGAATTTTTTAGTGTTCAAATTTTTCTCTAGGACTAAAGTAATATTTGACCAGTTCTTAATAATGTTATAGTTTATTTGTAAATTACTTAACCAATGATTGATAGATTCTTAACAAATATAAACCAAAATATAAATTATATATATTTTTTTCCCATTTAATTTGGTTATTTGTGTTCGGACTATTTGTGTTATAAGTATCTGTTGCTGGCACAATGTCTTCCAAGTAAGTGGGTATTTGAGAATATCTACAAATTTTAACATTATTCTAATTTTTAAAATACAGAGAAAATGATTGTTTGATATATCTTATATTTCATTCTAGGCCCAAACGTGTTGTTCATCATAACTGAAATTGTATGTTCACTCCAGGTGCAGTTTTCAACAATAGTGTGAATGTGTGCATCTATACATATTGTGTAGGAGCTGATAAACTGTGACAACTAATGCTATTATCTAGCAGTACATAGCAATTAAGTTGTGTTTTCACAGATATAATTACCTCAATCATTTATACATACGATGGCTATTCTTGTTTACAAGGGACTATTTTGCCAAAATTACCTAATTTTCTTTTTTTTGGTCTAAAAATTTAAATTTATTTTATTTTTTTAATTTCAGAAAATGTAGGGGGTAGGGGTTCTTTTTTATGTGGATAAATTGCATCATGCTGAAGTCAGGGCTTTCACTGTACGTTTCAACAAGAGTTCACAGCATTCAGCTAAGGATATCTTTGTGTGTGTATGTGTATGCATGTGTACACATGCATGTGGATATGTATATACCTAGAAATGATCAACAGAATCAATTCAAAGGAAGAAAAGTAAATTATTTTTATGTTCTGTTGTTAATTCAAGTCATTGTTTTAATATACTGAAACAAGGCTTTGTTCCAGTAATTGGTGCCATTTAGTAAATTATATTTCATCTCAGTTCTATCTCATATGAAATATCATGAACTTTTTAGAAAGGACTAAGGAATGATCTTTTTTTTATAGTAATTCCCATTATCATGGTTCCATATTTATTTATTTATCTTCACCATTGACGTTATTTAAAATTTTCTAATGTTAATTACTAGTAAATTTCTACAAAAAACTATAACATTGTATTTAATATAATATTTAGCTGTGTGAATAGGCTATAAATGTGACTTGGTATACCTTTTTAAGATTTTTTAATTGACACAATAATTATACATATTTATAGGGTACATAGTGATGTTTTGATACATACAATGTATAGTGACAGAATGAGAGTGATTTTCATATCCATCACCTCAAACATTTATCATTTTTTTTACACTGGAAATATTCAATATCCTCTCTTCTAGCTATTCAAAAATATATAATTATTGTTAACTATAGTCATCCCTCAGTGCTATAGAACACTAGAACTTGTTTCTCCTATCTAGCTGTAATTTTATATCCTTTAACCAATCTCTCCCTATCTTCCTTCCCCCTACATTTCCCAGCCCTTAGTAACCACTGTTCTGCTTTCTACTTCTATGCGATCAACTTTTTTAGCTCCTACCTATGAGTGAGAACATGTGGTATTTATCTTTCTGTTCCTGGTTTATTTCACTTAACATAATGAAATCCTGTCATTCACAGCAACGTGGATGAGGTGGAGGTATACCTTTATTTTTGTCATGACACTCTAGAATAGAGCTACCAAAGGCCATGTATATCATGGTGCTATAGGTCTCATCAGTTACAAATATTACAAACATAAGCAGAGCTTCCTGGTAGAGAAGAAAGTGAAAATGTTTGAGCATTGCCCTACTACAGGCAGGCTTGTTATAGTCAAAGAAAGGTACGTGAGCAGGAGGAAAGAAAATAACTCAGTGTATCAGTCCAGGTCCCAACAGGAAATAAATCCCACACTCAAGTGGAGTAATTGAGATTAATTTAATTAAAAAAAAGAGTATTAACAGATGAGTGGAAAGGGTTAATGGAAATCTACAAGGGATAGTTAGTGTTGTATATTTAGGGCTAATGATATGGGCAATGTTGCTACATCTGAGCCTGAAAAGCAAAGAGAAGTTGTAGAGAGGGTAGCCCAGCAGATGCTGTGGCCTCTACAGTGGTCAGAGCCATCCTGTGGTGACCAGTCAGGTAAGGATCCCCCTGAAGAGCAACCTCATTCTCCTGACATCTGCCTCCTGGAAGAGCAGAATGGAGACAGGTGGAGAAAGGATCTGGGAAAGCAAAGGAGAATATACAACGCACTGAGGAAGAAGAGACTTGAGAAGGCAGAGCAGAATCAAACATCAACACCTTCTCTTGTTGGTAGAATGCTGTGATCTAGAAGAGAAAGAAAAGTCTTAAAACATTTGGCTTATTTGGTTTATAGGGCATTACCCGTGGTGGTGGTGCCTAAAAAGCAGCAGCTCACATGCTTTGAAACACCAAGGAGAATACACTGGCACTGCAGAGGGGAGGAGCTAGCTACCACCACACAGATGGTGATTTAAAATGAAGGGTACAGGAGCAGTGGTTGCTTAACTTGACTTGGCAAATTCGTAGTATGCCATGCTATTGAAATTAATTGTTGCTAATAAAGGGTCAAATCAGAACAGACTCATGTTGTAATGTATCTTCCTGGAGCATGATTCTGAGATGGGATGAAAACACTGCTTAACCCATCCCCTATTGCTGCATGACACTCTAGAATCGATACCAAAGGCCCTTTGCTTTCCCAGATCCTTTCTATTGCTTCATGCAGAAATGAATAAAAGAGGCTGGCAAATATATGGAATGTATCCGTAACGATTTTTAAGCCCTGAATATGAAAATGAACAGTTTGAGAAATATTCCTTAGATTATCTCAAAACAGAAATTTACGACTTTGCAAGACAAAGAATTTTCAGTATGAGCAAGGCTTTACATGAAAATTTTGTAAATGGAAGTTGGGAAGGATAACAGGTGTGACATAGATCAAAACTAGAGTAGAAGAGAGATTCACAGGAACTCCTAAGAAATTATAGGAAAGTATTAAAATATTTGTGATCTGATATGAAGAAAGTAATCACAGGGCATGAATGATATATTTGCCTTGAAATGTTGATATAAGGCAATATGACCTCATGGAGCTCAACAAGACATGGTGGGGTAGGGTTAATGAATGGTCTGTTACTTTCATCAGGTTCTGAGAGTTATCTGAACCTCATAAAGTTTAAAATCTGCTGCAATAGAAAGCAATAGAAGAGATATGTATGTGATGGGTATATAGTTTCTTCTTCAAAATATCTAATAGAATAAGTGGTGAGTAGCATTATGTTATAATGAAAATTTTAAGGAAATACATTACTTTTTGGTAAGCTATGGTAAAGTAGTAATATATTTATGTGGGAATATAAGCACAGAGAAATAAAAGTAATATTGTGGAAGTCTATAGATATTATTAGATCATATAGGGAAAATAGATAACATGTCTTTTGGGAACTTTAGCTGTCAATGGGAAGAAGAGAGGTAGAATGATAACTAGAAGCTGTGAAGCAGAGGTTTTCCATTAAGTCTCTTTTAAGTAGGAGACACCTGAGTTGATTTAAGCTGATAGGAATGATCTGTTTGAGAATTTGAGAAAACAAATTGAAAACACAAAATAGAGGGAACTACTCACTTGTGTTTAATTCCCAAGAACATGGTAGGGAATAGATTTAGAACACAGATGTTAGGAATTAGCCTCTGAAAGAAAGGGAAATAAGTTACAACAGGGTTGGAGGGGCAGGGGTGATTTGGTTGATGTGTCTTTTTAATGTTAAGGAGAGGTATGATTTTGTCTGGTGGTTTCTATTTTCTCTGTAAACAAGAAGGGAATCTCCTGAGAATGAGGGGAAAAGATTGGAACGTGTAGATTTTGAACAGAGTTTTGGTAGAGGGTAAGAGTGTGGAGTGATACCAGAAAACTAGGTAAATATTCCGATTTGCAAAAATGAGGAAGAATTTAGAAACTCCATACTGCTAAGCTTAACCTTGATCCTCAGCAAAACTCTGGATCAGATTATAAAACACATATTTTATAATCAAATTTTCACCAAAAACAATCAAGGCAAATTATTCTTGTTTAATTTTTATGAGGTTTTTAAGTTTGTAGATTAGGGGAATATTTTGTTCAGGAAATTATTTGGTAAAATCTCTCAGGCTATCTTTGTAAACCAGGTATCAAATGGAATGTGCACTTTCATGAGGAACTACTGACTACTAGTAAGGAAATTTGTCTAGGGAATCGGAGAGGGTGGCTGATTTTAACATTCAGTACAATTCAGATAAAGCGAACTCACTTATTAGAGGTGTCATATAAGCCACAGAAAATACTGTACAACCAGCCAAATAATTAAGCTCTAAGTAATGGGGCAGTCATTAAACTTGGATCCCATGTTCATACTGTGCAGTGTTCACGAGACACGTGCTCATAAGCACACATGGGTTAAGGTTCAGTTTCTTTCTGCTGACGTTGGTCAGGTTCTCCCTGACTGTACTCAGTCACTTTTTTCTTCTTTTAAGGGACATGGCACTAAAAGACCTATACAGATGACAGTTATATCAAATTGTTGGATATTGACAAAATCATGTCCCACATGGACTAAAGAAAAAGAAAAAATATCTTGATACCTTTGGCAACTTAGCTTTCTAAACATATGATTAGACATATAATATGCCCAGTTTTACAGAGAGAGAGAAAGCACACATGCATAGGTTTTGGTTGACTTCTAGCCAGAAGACTCCTGGGCCATTGTACTAAATGTACATAAAAGACTTGGTCTGAATGGTGCTTCTAAGGGAAACACAAAATTAAATAATTCATAGTAGAACAACATTTTGACAAGTTGCCTTTAAAATATTTACTTGAATCTTAAGTGGAAAGTATTAAAAACAAAAGGAAAACAAAACCAACACCTCTTTCAGTTCCAAATCTTCCCCTTATGATGACTTTGAAATTGTCACTTATTCTGAATATATACAATTAAATATTATGAATGTCCAACTACTTTGATCTTTGAAATAGTTTGTCCTTTCTTATTACAATAAGCTAATTGCTATTTAGCTTGATGCCTGAGGAAATGAACAAAGAAGCATAAAAACAAGAAAATAAATACCATGTTAAATAGCCCTTTCAATAAATAAGTACAACTACAGTTTGTCTTCCTTTTAAAGCTGTGGCATATATTAATTTAATCACTTCATTCCACAGCATTAAAATAAAGGCAGCCATAAATAAGATGTGTTTTCATTAACTTTAGTTAGTCTCGCCAGAGGATAGAGGCATGGCGTCTATGGAATGTTGTTTTATGAAGATAAAAATTTCTCACAATCCCACAAGCAACGATTATCATTATAAAATAGTATAAGATGTTGAGATTTTGTTTTTCTCTTATTTTGTTATGCTCCATTAAATCTTGTTTGCTTTTCAAAGGAAGAAGAAGAGAGAAAATATGTGGAAGAAGACACTATCGTGAATCCTGGTAGAGACAGTGCCACAAACCAAATAAGGAAAAAGGAACCCCAGATTTCTACCACAACACACTACAATCGCATGAGGACTAAATACAATGAGGCCAAGACTAACCGATCCCCAACAAGAGGAAGTGAATTCTCTGGAAAAGGTGGAGTTCCCAACACCTCTTTAAATTCCACTTCCCAACCAGTCAGTGAATTAGCCACAGAGAAATCTATTTTCTTGACTTCTCAGACGGTGACAGAACTGCCATCTCACACTGTGGAAGGTACTTCAGCTTCTTTAAATGACGGCTCTAAAACTGTTCTTAGAACTCCACAGATGAACTTGTCTGGGACTGCAGGATCTTTAAATGCCATTTCTATAACAGAATACCAAGAAGTATCTACTGATATCAGTGAGGAAGAAAGTTTATTGACCAGTTTCAAGCTTGATACTGGAGCGGATGATTCTTCAGGCTCCAGTCCCGCAACTTCCGCTATGCCATTCATCTCTGAGAACATATCCCAAGGGTATATATTTTCTTCAGAAAACCCAGAGGCAATCACATATGATGCTCTTATACCAGACTCTACAAGATATACTTCAGAAGATTCACCTTCATCAGGTTCAGAAGAATCATTAAAGGATCCTTCTGTTGATGGAAATGTGTGGTTTCCTGTCTCTACAGATATGACAACGCAGCCCGATGTTGGATCAGGTAGAGAGAGCTTTCTCCAGACTAATTTCACTGAGATACATGTTGATGAATCTGAGAAGACAACTGAATCCTTTTCTCCAGGCCCAGTGGCATCACAGGGTCCCTCAGTCACAGATATGGAAATGCCACATTATTCTACTTTTGCCTACTTCCCGACCGAGGTAACACCTCATGCTTTTACTCCATCCTCTGGACAACACGATTTGGTCCCCACTCTCAACGTGGTACAGTCGCAGACAACCCAACCGGTATACAATGGTGAGACACCTCTTCAACCTTCCTACAGTAGTGAAGTCTTTCCTCTAGTCACCCCTTTGTTGCTTGACAATCAGACCCTCAACACTACCCCTGCTGCTTCGAGTAGTGATTCGGCCTTGCATGCTACGCCTGTATTTCCCAGTGTTGATGTGTCCGTTGAATCCATCCTGTCTTCCTATGATGATGCACCTTTGCTTCCATTTTCCTCTGCTTCCTTCAGTAGTGAATTGTTTCGCCATCTGCATACGGTTTCTCAAATCCTTCCACAAGTTACTTCAGCTACTGAGAGTGATAAGGTGTCCTTGCATGCTTCTCTGCCAGTGGCTGGGGGTGATTTGCTATTAGAGCCCAGCCTTGCTCAGTATTCTGATGTGGTGTCACATCAGACCACTACTCATGCTGCTTCAGAGACATTGGAATTTGGTAGTGAATCTGGTGTCCTTTATAAAACATTTATGTTTTCTCAAGTTGAACCACCCAGCAGTGATGCCATGATGCATGCACATTCTTCAGGGCCTGAACCTTCTTATGCCTTATCTAATAATGAGGGCTCCCAACATATCTTCACTGTTTCTTACAGTTATGCAATACCTGTGCATGATTCTGTTGACGTATCTTATCAGGGTTCCTTATTTAGCAGCCCTAGCCACATATTGATGCCTGAGTCTTCATTAATAACCCCAACTGCATCATTGCTGCAGCCTACTCATGCCCTCTCCGGTGATGGGGAGTGGTCCGGAGCCTCCTCTGATAGTGAATTTCTTTTACCTGACACAGATGGGCTGACAGCCCTTAACATTTCTTCACCTGTTTCTGTGGCTGAATTTACATATACAACATCTGTGTTTGGTGATGATAATAAGCTGCTTTCTAAAAGTGAAATAATATATGGAAATGAGACTGAACTACAAATTTCTTCTTTCAATGAGATGGTTTACCATTCCGAAAGCACAATCATGCCCAACATGTATGATAATGTAAATAAGTTGAATGCATCTTTACAAGAAACCTCTGTTTCCATTTCTAGCACAAAGGGTATGCTTCCAGGGTCTCTTGCTTATCCTGACACTAAGGTTTTTGATCATGAGACTAGTCAAGTTCCAGAAAATAACTTTTCAGTTCAACCTACACATACTGTATCTCAAGCATTCGGTGACACTTCGCTTAGACCTGTGCTTAGTGCAAACTCAGAGCCAGCATCCTCTGACCCTGCTTCTAGTGAAATGTTATCTCCTTCAACTCAGCTCTTATTTTATGAGACCTCAGCTTCCTTTAATACTGAAGTATTGCTGCAACCTTCCTTTCAGGCTTCTGTTGTTGATACCTTGCTTAAAACTGTTCTTCCAGCTGTGCCTAGTGATCCAATATTGGTTGAAACCCCCAAGGTTGGTAAAATTAGTCCTACAATATTGCATCTCATGGCATCAGATTCTGCTTCAAGTGAAAACATGCTGCACTCCACATCTGTACCAGTTTTTGATGTATCACCTACTTCTGATATGCACTCTGCTTCACTTCAAGGTTTAACCATTTCTTACACAAGTGAGAAATATTTTGAACCAGTTTTGTTTAAAAGCAAAAGTTCCCAGCAAGTGGTACCTTCTTTGTACAGTAATAATGAGTTGTACCAAACTGCCAATTTGGAGATTAACCAGGCCTATCTCCCAAAAGGAAGGCATGCATTTGCTACTCCTGTTTCATCAATTGATGAACCACTAAATACACTAATAAATAAGTTTATATATTCTGATGAAATTTTCACCTCCACCAAAAGTTCTATTACTGATGAGGGATTTGCTGGCATTCCAACAGTTGTTTCTGATACATTTGTAGCTACTGATCATTCTGTTCCTTTAGGAAATGGGTATGTTTCCATTACAGCTGTTTCTCCCAACAGTGATGTAACCACAACTAAATTGCCGTTTCCTTCCAAAGCAACTTCTAAGCTGACTCATAGTGCCAGATCTGATGCCGATTTAATAGGGGGTGGTGAAGATGATGATATTGATGATGATGATGATGATGATGATGACAGAAATAGTGATGGCTTATCCATAAATAAGTGTATGTCATGCTTATCCTATAGAGAATCACAGGAAAAGGTAACAAATGATTCAGACACCCAGGAAAACAGTCTTGTGGATCAGAATAACCCAATCTCACATTCACTCTCTGAGAATTTTGAAGAAGAAAATAGAGACACAGTTGTAACCTCAGACAGTCAAACTGATATGGACAGAAGTCCTGATAAATCACCACCAGCAAATGGGCTACCCCAAAAGCATAATGATGGAAAAGAGGAAAATGACATTCAGACTGGTAGTGCTGTGCTTCCTTTCACCCCTGAATCTAAAGCATGGGCAGTTCTGACGAGTGATGAAGAAAGTGGATCAGGGCAAGGTACCTCAGATAGCCTTAATGATAATGAGACTTCCACAGATTTCAGTTTTCCAGACACTAATGAAAGAGATGCTAATGGGGTCCTGGAAGCAGGTGACTCAGAAATAACTCCTGGATCCTCAAGGTCCCCGACACCATCTGTTACTAGCAGGCACTCAGAAGTGTTCAACGTTTCAGAGGCAGGTTAGTTATGTATCAAAAAGATAAATCAAGGTGTGGTGGTTTTCTTGCTCTAAAAGTAAAATAGAAAATCATGGAAAGATAGAAGTTTGTATAATTGCACATGTTTTTAAAATTTTTTTGAAGTTTTTCACTATTATGGGTGCATAATAGTTGTATATCTTAATAGGGTATATGTGATGTTTTGATACAGGCATACAATGTGAATTAATCAAATCAGGGTAATTGGGGTATCCATCACCTCAGGCATTTATCATCTTTTTATATTAAATCAAACCATTCAATGAATCAGTTTACAGTTTTAAAGTATGGTTTTATTCATTATTTCACATGATTATTCAACATGTCATTGTCCTTAATTTAATTCTCTCTAAAATAGATAAAACAAATTTTATTTATTGTCAATATTTCATATTCTAAACAGGATGCTTATTATGTATGGGAGCAATTATGTGTGCATAATACATTTTTAGCACACTGCTTTTTAAGTAAGATCAGAGTGTGCAATTATTAGATGATTTTAATTTTCATACTTATTTGTGTTCTAAAATAAGTTGTGAACTTATTCTATTGAATTATAAAATGAATTATAAAATATGATTATATGATACAAGCACCTCTCTCTGACACACTCCATAGAAAGGAATTAGATAATTTGCACACCCACGTCAGCTTGGGAAGCTTTAAGAAAAAAGTTCTATTACTAAATTTTGAGAGCTAATGGTGAGGTTAAGAAAAGATTTTAATTTTTTTTAATTATTTATGTGATTAATGTTGCCTAAAGAGGGCACTGTGAACCAACAAAATACATTTTACTTTGTGCTTGCTGCTATTCACTTTCTAAGTTGAATTCTGAGCATTAATATGCATAATATGTATAGGTATTGTATGACAAGATGTAAAACAGTAGAACTTCATCAAGTAACAAATTTTCTGTAGAAATACATTTCATTTGTTAATGTATTTTATGCAAATTAGCTTATTGGCCAGATGTTTCCTAGAGCAGATTACTTGCAGCATATATAATACAGATGTCTACTTTAAATGCCAATGAAATGAAAGAGAAGTTCAATTCTATTAAGCATATGAAATATTAGATATTTTCATTGAATTTATCAAAACAATTTTATAATTTGCTTTAGTAAATTTTAAGATATTTTTTAATTTAACAATGAAAATATTTAAATCTTAAAAGTAAGTCAAAAGGTAGGCTTAATATAATGAAAGGCAGTCATTGTATAAAAATGAATACTTATAACCCAGAACATAGACATCTATCTCATTAGGATATTTTTCCTCTTTGTTACTTCACTTCTTGAATTAGTTGTATATTTTTTCCTTCAGTGTAGCAGCAATTAAAAGTTTGTACATTTTGACAGAGAAGTTTTTCTGTATCCTTACTTGATACCTATTTAGCATTGCATTTCAGTTTAAACACTTAAACACTGACATCTGAGAATGAATAACGAATGTGTAGGTCACTATATTCATTAGTGTTGTTGTATATATGAATTGTTATCTGCCCTCAATTATAGTACTTGTTTTTTCAAATTTTTATTAGATTTATGTTAAAGGAAAATATCAGGAATCCATCCATTTTCCTATATTACTAGGTGGTGACATTGATATGTTCTTGCTAGACTATATTGTTATAGAAAGAATATATATATATATAACAAAATGCTAAACCTAGAATTATTGACTAAAACTTACCAAGTTTCTTTTTAATGCACTAATTAGATTTATTTAATTATTAAGTGTATGTTCACTCATTAATGAAGAGAAAACAACATGAATATAACATCCAACCTCATCAAGTAACAATTAATGAAGTAAATAAAATCAAGTAAGATTAGGGGAAAATTCTTGTCTATTTTTAATACTGTGTATATATATATATATATATATATATCACTTGTTGTCTGTCTTATCCAATAATTAAATATTCTCCTTTATCAAATGTATACAGACTAGTTCTGAAATTAAAACTTTTGGGGATAGTTCTAGAATGTAGAACAATTTACAAGATATGTTCCTCAAAATAATATAGACAAGGCAAATACTAGTATTTACAATTTATCAGTAAACCAAAAATACTAAATTACTTGATCAGGCCACATGAGGAGTAAATATAAAACTAAGCCTGGAATGGGTTATTGGTGTCTGTCTCTTAGAGACTATGCTTTCATGACTGAGGACAGTAAAATATATGTAATGCTTAAACTGTAATACCAAATTATACTATTTTATTCTTAAAACATATTTTTAAATATTAATATTAGGTCTTTATTTTGTAATTGCGTTAGTAGATTCTTATCATTTAGGTAACTCATATACACTACTGTGCCATACCAAAACAGATAATTTAGTCTCAAAAAATGAAAATAAGATCAATACAAATAGTTTTTCCTCCTTACAGTATACAAAGCAATCAGCTGATTGCACTTTCATGTGGTATCCCATTGTGTATAAAAGAGCTAGGTTTCATAATATATATTCACCATAGACTTATCATTATAACTCCTCAGTTAAAGAATTTAAGATCAGATATCCCAGAAAACTTATGAGGAATATCTATATACAAGACTATATGTGTTTGTGCATGTGTGTATATAATGCATGTATATAAATATGATGTATATATGGTATATATTACATAATATGCATTATATATCTTACATATATATCACATATATGATCAGACACATCTCATATATGTATGCATATACATCTATATAAATGATATGTATTTATCTATATATATCCATATCCATATTGCTATGAATATTTGTGGCTATTAAAAACCTGTGTCATTATAGAAGCTTACTTTGTACATATATTAATGTACATCATTGAATCGCAAACTTTAATGTAGATCAAAATCGTATGGAGGACTTATGAAAACACAGATTGCTGAGCCTTAACCGTAGAGTTTCTGATTCAGATGCCTTGGTGTGGTTTGGGTGGAGCCTCAAATTTGCATTTTGAATAAGTTACAGATGGTGTTGATGCCTCTATTCTGAGGACCACACTTCAAGAATGACTTATATAAATAATAATATTAACCACCAAATGTACTGTACTAAGTACCAGGGACTTTGCTAAGTGAATTGTTTCATTTATTGCCCACAAACTTACTGTCCATTTAAGTAAAAATAGTTCCAATAGGAAAAATGTGAAGACAACCATGTTTAAATAAGGTGCTTTTCTAAATTTCATAATGAAATTTCCAGTGCATTCACCATCAGATTATTTATGTGTCTAGATGAATCTCCACACAATATGTAATAGCCAGTTGAAGCTTCTTGGCCTCTTCTTGCAAGAATATTAAGTACAACTCGGGTCAGTTGACTTATAATATTTTCACTTTTCCTACATTTTTATGATTTTTAATCAATCACACCCTTGGTTTCTACTTTTTTTCTAACATATGCATCTATAATTATAAGAACATCTTAGGAAATATGTGCCATTTATATTCCTATGATATATTTCCTGTATTCATGGATTAACTTCTTGGCCCTTTCTGCCACCATCCTTGGTTACCAAAAAAAGCGATTATTTTAAATCTTTAGTTCTCTCAAATTTCTTAAATATTCAAAATTAGACTAATGTCCTCTGTCTCATATCACTAATAGTAAGAAGATTGTTATAAAAGCATCAAAAGTGCCAGGTGTGTAAGAAGCATGTACACTTTGATGAGGAACTTTAATTTCAGAACTTTTATAGGTAGACAAAATAAGGCTCTTGCTTTGTACCATCATCAGCATATCATCAGTTAGAAACAGTTCTCATGCTCAGTCATCTTGGTTCCCACTGAATACACCTCAAAGCAAAGGAAAGATTGTTACTGGCCACTAACACAACTCTGAAAGTTTTTTTTAATAACTTGGAAGAATATCTCCACTTGCAGTACTTTCAAAGTGCTGGTACAATAATGTACCTGATTGGTCACAAAAAGAGTCATTTGCCATCTTTTAACACATTAACTGCCGTGTGAGTTGTATTTAACTAGTTTTTAGCCCGCAGCCTTGTGAAGCATATGTAACTCACACGCCTCTTTCCCTTGGGACCCACGTGAACTATTTTTCAAGTTGCATATAACTCACCCACAGAAAACAATAAAAAAATAATAAATTTTTCATTAAATCAGAAAGGATCATTTTGTTTTTGAAGTTTTTATTCCGTTTTCATCATCAAACCCTTTTCCCAAGGAAAAACTTTTTTCCTAGTGCGGCAGTCAATGTGTTAAAATTAACCGAAAGACCAAATTTGGACTTTTTCATTATTTACATTTGCATATTTGAAATGAATTTCTTAGATTTATGTATTCCTTCAATTCACATGCAATAGTATTTTTATTTTATTTTATTAATTTTTAAAAGAAAAAATTAATGGGTGAGAAGAGCATTCAAAATAACATTTAAAACCAATCTACATTTAAAATCAAAATAGTTTGCTGGATTGAAAGATTAGCCTAAGGTAAGAAGGGTTATCTTAAGATTATTTTGCTTATGAAATTATTAATTGTTTCTAATTATTTACCTAATGCAGAGTTAAAAATAATTCCATTAAAATTAATCTTAGAAAATTAAGATTATACATGGGGTGATTCAGTAAGTAGCATTATTTTTCCTGATCATTTTGGTTAAAAACTGGGTGGTTTCTTATTTTAATACTTCTATTTTCCTTGTAGCAAGCTTTTCAAAGCAGCATTAAGCTCACTTCTTGCCAAGCCACCCCTACCTGGGTCCCAATCTTTGCTGGGATATTGTTGTTCTTCAACTCTAATAGCCTGACTTAATTTCTAAACTTTTTTTTTACTTAAATTGGCTTATAATCGTAGACATTATTGGCATCATAGAGTCAACATTTTAAAGGTAAGTAACAGCAATGAAGGTTGCAATAATCAGTTGAAAGTGTTGTGACTTTTCCTTCAGTTTAAATATCAACTCTCTCAATTTTCTCCGACTACAGAGGCCAGTAATAGTAGCCATGAGTCTCGTATTGGTCTAGCTGAGGGGTTGGAATCCGAGAAGAAGGCAGTTATACCCCTTGTGATCGTGTCAGCCCTGACTTTTATCTGTCTAGTGGTTCTTGTGGGTATTCTCATCTACTGGAGGTAAGTTGAGTGGTTTTTATTTATTTTTTTTGGAAAATTTAATTCATAAAGCTCAGATTTTGCCCATATTTCATCTGAAAGCTCCTCAAAGCATAGTCAAAATTCCTTTTACTTGAGAGCTTCCATTAATTTATTCAAGGTGAATTTGTGAATCCAAAGACATAATAATATTATAATAGTTGATTGTTCTTCATGCTTAAATCAATTAAAGGTAAAATGGAAGAACTTTTACTTCAGTTACTATTTAATACAGTATTTTGACAGTTGCATTTTTATATTAATTAAATTAATATTCAAACATTATCATAACATTTAACATATATCTAAGCTTTTCACCAGCTGTTATAATTCTAAACATTATTATTTAGGAAAATATAACTTGATATACTAAAAATATTGGTTTTTTAATAACAGAAGAGTTTGTACAAGATGCATATCAACTGTGCATACTGATTAAAAATGATAACTCATGCATAAAAGTAAAAATCAAGCAATTAAAATATAGATGTTATTAGGGAATAAAGTTAATGACTATATTAAGAAGCATGGGCTTTTTAAATTACTTATAATTTGCTTTGAGGATGAAATATAGCTTCACTCTCATCAATAATCCATTAAAAGCTTTAAAGGACAAGAATAATTTCACCCATCATAAGCTTCCTATCATGTCGAACGCGGAACACACAGAAAAGTAGTAAATTTACTAGGGCCATAATGTAAGTCAGCATAATTGTGTTTGTTGGAAAACAAAGACTTTACAACCATATAAGGAATCATATCTGTAAACTAAGAAGGGGCATAGCCTAGTATTTTATACTTTTGTTTTAAAAGAGAATTTTGTTCAGAAGATCTGTAATTAATTCCTTTTTGTTTAGCAACATCATTCTATACGTTTATATCACCACTTTTTATGTGTTCTCCCAAAATATATTCTCTCAGTTTATTCCAAAATATTTACTCTATTTATTGACTGTTTCCCATGTACCTAGTACTGTGTTAACTACTATTGGGAAATATCAATAATGAATGATTGAATGAAAGTCATTGCTTTCAAGAAATCTATGCTTATTGGGAAGAAATAATTTTTCATAAAAAGTATATAAAATATTACACAGAAGTGTATGAATAGCAGCTGAAATCTAATGTTAAGAGGGATCAGAGAATAAGGGAGCTTGACAGGCCAGAATGTGCAGAGTAAATGTAAAATAAAATATATGGCTCAAGCTGCATAGGCTTCAGAAGAGTTAAAGGAAAAGGGCATTCCAGGGAGGGACACAGCAGATGGAAACACTGGGAAGTAGAAATGACCTAGATAGGGTGGAGACAGTGAGGCCTGAAGCATGTAGTTGCATGTAGTTGGACATTGGTTGGCTACATTAGAATGTTTTCATTTCAGTATTTCATATCTCACTTCCTTTACAGAACAGAGTAGACTACAGACTGTGTAGAACAGATCATGCTTTGTTACCCTACATGGGTTAGGAGTCTATTTTCTCTATAGCAAGATGCAAACAAACCTGCTTTCTTCAGTTTGCACCCTAATTGATTCCTGTAATTACCAATTATTCTTTTTACAGAAGATTCCATGCTCAGCAGAATGCTTTGAGCATAGTACATGATCCGTAAATGTTTGTTAAACAAGAATTCATATTGCTTTTCTCCCCCTTCCCCACTGAACTTGTTGACCAAACTTTTTGCCACACTGATATCATGTTTGTTCAGATTACTGGCTTCCATCTAATCTGATGTTCCCTGCCAAACTAATCTTTTTAATTAGTGGGAATCAATGTCACACAACTTTTAAATAAAATGGGAAATACAACCAAATTCTACTTTGTAGTAAATAGTGCTAGTATAAAGTTCAAATAAAGATGCCAGATGGTTTATAAGACTGAAATAATTAAAATGACTCTCTTAATCTCTATTACTTGTAGAATAAGTATATACAAATATATTTTTATAAATTTAAAAATCAGTGTATTATTTAATATAATTTGATATTTCATGAAAAATTAAAATCTAGAGTGGTTTTTAATCTTCTATTAGTAATGGGTCATTTTATCTGTATTATGTGGGAAAAAGATAAAACTACCAGTTACAAACATACTAATTTGACCTTTGATAAAATGTTTCTGCTTTCCTCACAAACTCTATGTGCCTTGAATACAGAGTATAGCAGTTTAAAATATGAGTACTTTGATGGTTTATGTATATATTTAGTATCTATCAAATATTTTATATCTATTAAATGTTCTGATAAAATTTAATACTCTTTACTTGCCCATTTCAAAATGTTAAATAGTGTTAAATATCTGTCTTACTCACATTCCTGTGTTTGAAATTAATTCACTATAAAATGTAACTTATTAGATCATAATACACTTAAGGATATTATGTGCTGAATCACAAGATAAGTGCACAATTTTAGTGCATTTTTCAAGGCTTGTGTGAATTATTCAACCTTCAATGTAAGTGCATTTGTAAATGACATTTCACTAGCAAATATGGAAACATTTTAGACTTTTGTGAAAACTACAGCCTGTGGAAAGGTTTAAAAATGTAATGACATATCAATAACATATCAATAATAGTCCTTTTGAGTTTTTCCAAGTTTATATATTTAAACAT
Organism: Cheirogaleus medius; assembly: GCA_008086735.1. Classification (NCBI taxonomy): domain Eukaryota; kingdom Metazoa; phylum Chordata; class Mammalia; order Primates; family Cheirogaleidae; genus Cheirogaleus; species Cheirogaleus medius. Next base: position 21,281,507 of record VBSM01003176.1, on the reverse strand, counting down.
TTTTTTAAAAAAGCTTTAAAATTAATATATTATAAAATTCACCTATTTAAAGTCTACAATTCAATGGTTTTTAATGCATTTTAATATTTCCCTAACAACTAATGATGTTCAGTATTTTTTTCATTTGCTTACTGGACATTTGTATATCTTTTTTTGGAGAAATGTGTATTTAAATCCTTTGCTGCCTACTTTTAATTGGGTTATTTATCTTTTTAGTATTGAGTTGAAAATGTTTTCTTATATTTTAGATACCAGTCCTTTATTAGGTATCTAATTTGCAATTATTTTCTTCCATTCTGTGAGTTGTCTTCTAACTTTCTTGATGGTATATTTTTTTTAAAGTAAAAAAGGTTTTCATTTCGATGAAGTCTAACTCATCTATTTTCCTCTTGTTGCTTGTGTCTTTAGTATCATAACTAAAAAGGCATTGCCTAACCCAAGACCACAAAAACTAACTTCTAGATTTTCTTCTAAGAATTTAACAAAGTTGAAGGACTCATGCTTCCTAATTTTGAAACTTATTACAAAATTAAAATAATCAAGATAGCCTGGTACTGGCATAAGAATGACATATAGATCAATGGAATGGAATTGAGGGTCCAGAAATAAGCTCTTACGTTTATAATCAATGGATTTTAGACAAGCGTCCCAAGACCTTTCAATAGGTAAATAATAGTCCTTTCAACAAATGGCACTAGAACAATTGGATATCCATATACAAAAAAAAAATCAAACTGAACCTTTTTTCACACTGTATGCAAAAATGTGCTCAAAAGGGACCACAGACCTAAGTTGAAGAGCTAAAATTATAAAATTCTTAGAGGAAAATATTTAAAAATTTTTCTAATGTAATTTTTTAGGGAAAAAAATAATCCTTTTAAAAGCGGTATAATAAATCCTCTCTTTTGTCTGATTTATCTAACTCAAGATGTTCCCCTACTTTTTGTATAAACCTTGAGAGGAAGCATGTTTTAGCAGAAAGACAGGACAAAATAGAGGTGATAAAATTTGGCTCACTTACCCAGTCCTGCCTAGTATTTTTTATCTGGCCTTGGACATGTCACTTGCCCACCGAGGAATTAGTTTTGTCTGTGTATCATGTGGGTGGGTTCACTAGATCATCTTTAAGATTGCAGTAAGACCTTCTTTAGGGGTTCTGTGAACGAATTCAGCATGCTAAATATTGTTTAATTTTTGTATAAGCATACTAAGGAATGGAATAATACCCATTTCTAGCCTTTAATTCTAAATACTTACTGTGATGAAAAGGTGTAAATTAAATAATCAGATTACCATTGATTGATAGGACCTATGTCTACAAGTTTAAAACAGTCATCACTTTTCCATCATGGTTGAGTGATAATTAGCAGGAGACATAGTTATCAACACTTAGCACATAGACGTGAAGACATTCACTGCTTATACTGAACAGATGGACTATAGATACTGAATCTTGTCATACATTAAATAATATGCCTTGAAATTATTTTCCAGATGTTTTAAGGTATAATTTACATGAGCCAAACCATAGGTTTCTAAAATGCAAAATAAATTCTATAGGGAAGATTTTCAAATAGTTCTTTTTAAAGGAAAATTTTTGAGAGCTTTTTTAAGAGTTAGAACCTAAAAAATACCAAAGCTATATTTAGCAAAATGGCATACCTTCAAAAGCAGTATAGAAAAGGACTTTATATAGACACAATTTTTTGACTAGGGGTAGTGGGAAGAAAAGCAATATGAATTATCTCTTGATCTTAAATTCAAATTTGTGAGTCATTGAAGATAGCTACCAACCCAGAATGGAAGCCTTTTAAGTAGAAGGTCACTTCCTATGTAAGACTGTACTATAAAATATTCCTAAGCAATAGACAAATGACCTCTATCCATAATGTAGCCTATATTATTTTAAGTTTTCCCACTTACAAGCTTTTTGGTATTATTTATGAGGTTCTTTTTTGGAAATTAATGCCAAGTGACATTGTTGGACTACTTATTTTCTAAAACCAACAAAGATTTGATTACATAGCTAAAAAGAGTAAAGCTGATATTTGCCCAGATAATACAATGAACATTAGCAACATGTTCAACCTCAATGCTAATAGGTTTTAATTTACCCTTTTATATTCTATGAGATGCTGCCTTCTTTCCTTGCAGTCAGAATTATTTGTGCATACCCTATTCATCCATCCATCCTTCTTTCTCTACCTATACATCCCATGTCTGCCTCCAAAATGTTTTGAGGTTTCAAGTTATCCCATTCGAGGCTCAGGTAGGCAAGAGAATCTAGGATGCAGCTGAACAACACACGGTTGGTGAGATTTACTTGCTGTTAGAAATTCATCTACTCATTCAACAAACATTGAGCACCTATTGTATTCCTGGCACTATATTAAGAGTTGGATTTACATAAAATCAAGAGACATGGCTCCATTTTTTTTAAAAAAAATGTAATAAAGATATAGACACAAAACACAAAATAATTACCCTAACCACCAATTAAGACAAATACTTAAAATAATGTAGGATCATGTCCAGGAAATGAAGATCATTGTTGGATTGCTTAGCATACTTTTCAAACAGTCTTCATATAGGCGAGTGTGGATGGAAGTTTGGGGTGCAGTGAAAACACAGACGGTGGAGTGCTAAACTCTGCTTAGGAAATGAGAGGCTGTTTCACAGAGAAGATACCTCTGAGCTGTCTTGAAGGAGGACAGATTTTTGCCTGGCATATTGGTGAGTGAGGCATTTTGGTCAGAAAGAGAAGCGTGTTTAAAGCAGGGAGGTGAAATACCAAGTTAGGAGAGAACAAGGCAGGTTCACTGATCTACAAAATGTTTGTATTATTGGACTATAAACTTCAAGGAGAAAAGTCAAACATAAAAAATACTGAACTGGAACCAATGGCTAGAAGGAGAGAGAGAGAGAGAAAAGTTCAGAGAGAAAAATATCAATAGTAAGAACTGTAACAGTGGAGCAGGAAGCCCTACTCTTTGGGTACCATTTGGAGGTGCTTAGAGTTTTGAGTTAGTACAAGAAAAAAATATCAAGCAACTAAAGATGACTCATAAGGAGTGAGCTCCTTCTCACTGAAGGTATTCAAACCAAACCTTCTTAACTTTATGTCAGATTCTTGTATCAGGTGTGATATTGCACTAGCTCCTTTAAGGCATTTTACAACTTTAAAATTCATTGAAATACTTTTTAAAAACCTGTCACCAGCTTGTGTATTTTAGAGAAATCAAAAAGAGTTTAATTCTTTGATCTTAAAAGCACATGCCAAGTCCAATGTTTACATAGCAGTGTGTCAGAACATGCAACATCTGGGGTTGCACAGATAATCCAAACTTTCCCTATAGTTTCTGCTTCAGTCTGGTTTCAATTCTGCTCATGTGGACCTTATCTGGGATAGTTTCTTTATCATGGGACCTGTGACATCATCTCTCCCATTCCCTATCAGTCTGCCACTTTCCAGGTTATGAACCTATCTCAGAGTCCCTTTGACACTTGATTCTGTATCCACTCACCTTCCTCCTGTACCACCTGTTGTTTCTTGAAGATTTTCTTGAGTTTGGTCAATATACATTCTCTTGGGTTTGGTTATGAAGACTTATACTATCACAACAGAAGGCTAATTTTTGCTGTGTACATCATTGCTTTAGGGTTGTTGGGGTTTTTTTATTTTTTTCTTGTGACATTAAGGATGTAAATAAACTCTGTAATTTTACACTACTCCTACTTATAGCAGTTTATTCCTTGAACGAATGTTTGGGGGTACCCACAACATGACAAACACCCTCCTTAGCACTGAGGACTAGCAGTGCAGTGATTAAGATGAAGTACTTTACCTTGTTGGGCTTATACTCTGATAAGAAGAAACCAACTATAAACATGTACAACAAATAAACAAAAACATAAATAATAGTATTTCAGATAATAAGCTTCACAAAAGGGCAAAGAATAGCAGCTTAGTGGGATGGGCTGATGCTTCTAGCTATCAAGGTGAGGGAATGACTCTCAAAAGAAGGTGGCATTTGGGCTTGTGCAGAGATGATGGGAAGGAGGCAGGCAGGCAGAGGGAATGATGGCCAGAGCCAAGGTCCTGAGGTGCTACTGACAGGGCTTCTTTAAGGGAGAAAGAGAGGATCAGTGTGGGCTGGAGCCTAGTGGGTGAGGAAGAGTTTGTAGGAGATGAAGCTACTGAAGTAGATGGGGGCCAGGTCACCGAAGGTCTTTTAGCCCTTGCTAAAATAATTGGATATTATCCTAATTGAAGTAGGAAGCCATTCAATAATTTCATCTAGGGAACTAATTTACTTAAAAATAGCAAGATTTAGGTGCATCATTGTGTAAGAACAAATGTAATGTTAAAGCTCATTAGAATGAATGACTTGTAGCTGGAGGGTTTTAAATGGAAAGTGAAATTGGCATTTTCACTCAAACAGATATTTCTGTTTCAACTTAACTACTCATGAATAATAGTTCAAATAAATTAAACAACCCACATCAAAGAGTATCTTAGCAGTTTTAATTATCTAAAGTTTTAAAATTAAGGATGGTCTGCATTACTTTATAGCAGTAGTTGATTCTTTTCTCAGTAGTTTGTAATGTGCTCTTACCAGATGTTACTCTTATTATCTGAATGAAAATAGATTCAGGTGACATTGTAGGTCATAGTTGTCATTGATTCCAAATATATTCATTCTCAAAACCCTCATCAACAAGGGTAGCATCTGTTGGAAAGAAAATCATCCCTGTTTTTTTGTTGTATGCTCATTATTTCCTCATTTAAGTTCTGTCACTACTGCAGTATCATACTTACAGTAGAAATCTGCCTTATTTTTTCATTAAAACGTTATCACCGATGAAATTTCATTTCTACATAGTCAGCTTCCTGCCTTTTGCTAGCAGCTGAATATACTCAGAAGGACATTGTCACTTAAATGTTGAGTGAAAATAGCTTTGGACATTATTTCTTTCCACTCTAGTCCTATTCAAGGTAGCAGGACACTTTGGTATATAGCAACAATGGAACCTAAGGCATTGAGATTTCCTATATCAGCAAAGTGCTATTTGATACTGTGAACCAGCTACAACTTCAAATGCCATCTCTGCTTTCAGCATATCTGATATTTGCTTGCTCTTCCACATCTGGTACAGGGAAAACTTGGAAACCATAAAATTCTTTAATGTTTGTGACTTGTTAAAATAGATGTAGATCTAGCAATTCCTCTTCTGGATATAGATCTTCTTTTGTCTTAGTTCTGGAGATTTCCATCATAATTTTTAAGCAGCTCAGAATTTGTCTTATTAAATCCATGGCAGCTAGTAGTATAAATTGCTTTCTTTTTTTTTTCCAGGAAGTGCTTCCAGACTGCACATTTTTATTTAGAGGACAGCACTTCCCCTCGAGTAATATCCACACCTCCAACACCTATCTTTCCAATTTCAGGTAATAGCTTAAAGTGTGACCATGAGTAGCTGGTAGATGTTGAATGAAAAGCACATTGTTGGAAGGTTTGCTTTTATTGGAGTACTTTGCAGATGACCATAACGTAGATTAGTACATATTTGTATGGCACAAAATATTTATCACATCATGTATAAGGCACCTGGGTTTATATCATGTTCTCTTTAACTTTAAACATTCATAACCATTCAGATGATATGTCAAAATAATTTATAATTTTTCAGGTATAGTATGTTTAAAAAAATAAACATTTATAGAAATAAAATGTTAACGGATCAACATCTAAGTGGACATATAGGAATAACATTTGTCGGGTGTCGGGTGGGTGGGAGTGGGGAGGAGGGGATGGGTATATACAAACATAATGAGTGAGATGTGCAATGTTTGGGGGGTGGTCATGCTTGAGGCTCTGCTTCCAGGGAGGGGACATGGGCAATATACGTAACCATAATATTTGTACCCCCATAATATGCTGAAATAAAAAAAAATACAGTTTTGCAAAACATTATCATTGGAGAAATTAAGCAAAGTTTAAATAGGATGGCTCTGTATTATTTCTTACACCTGCATATGAATCTATAATTAATGAATAAATTTGTCAATTAAAAAATTTTAAAAAATGTTAGTTAAGAATAATGCTTTTACTCACTTCCATTACTTTAGTGGAAATCTAAACAACAAAAATCAGACTAAATCAATGCAATAAATGTGAATAGGAGAAAATGACAAGGATAAAATCTAGTTCCTTTCTGATCATTTGAGTTTATTTGAGAAAAGGTTTGTTAACTACATTAGAAAAAAACTATGAAATGGTGGTAATGGTGAAAAAAATCATATTACAAAAAATGTATGATTGCTTGAAATACTGTTGTCTCAAATGTTGGAATAGTTGTATATTTTGGAAACCTTTGGCTATTTTTATCAGAATTTACCAGGATAACAATGCTCAAAAATTAGCCAGGGTCATTTTCTGACCCTAGGCCTCACACTGTAAGTAAGATTACAGCCACTTATTTAATTAATATTTTATAACATCTCAGAAGGAAAAGTGGCAACAAAAAAGGATTTGTCTAGAATTGTGTGAACTGGAGGATAGAGGACAAGATGGGAAATAGAAGTTATCAAACCAGGAATACAAAAGAAGAAATTCATCTATGTGGTCATTTTAAAGAAGTCACTTTAAACTGTCTTATTGATGCTTCATATATTATTGCTAGGGGCCCAAGTTCTACATGATGTCATCTTCTGAAATCTCATGACTAAAGAAAAATAAACAGAAGAAAGAGAAGCATTTTATTTTTTTATATTTACATTTTTATGTATGTTTTTATATATTTATATTATGTATACTATATATTAAATATGTATATATTTTCTTTTTATGCTTTATAAAGATAAGGAATAGGAGTGTTTTACTGTTTTTCCTCTTTTGTCAACTCTGTGTCTTTAAATACCACTGTTTTATTTCTGCTTTTCTAGTTTATATTAAAATACTATACATACATTTTAGTATAGCAGAGTTTCTCATTAACATGTTTGGAATTTTGAAACTAACAGCTCTCAGTTATTTGTTACATTTTGATTCCCTTCATTTCCAAACATATCTCTTTTACATACCCCGTCAGCATGGTTATGCAGATTAACTCTAATATTATCCAAAGTCCAGTATAGTTTATTATTAAAAAATAAAATAATCCAAAATCAAGACCTTGTCCAAGAAATCCAAACCTGCTCACTATGAATGTCAAAAGAGTGATGAAGGGCATCTCCTCATTTTACTTGCTTGGCTTTCAAAGATTCACTCGTGATTACCTGAATATGCATGTTTTTATGTAAAATCAGAAAATGAAAAGATACGTAAGTCTCACTTACTTACAGACCAATTAATAAAAGAAATTACAAAAATACCTGACTCAATAAAAATTAGTAGTCTGCTTATGAAAGGAAGTTGGCTGTGCAGGATAATATCAATGGATTTGAAGGACATTTACTAGAACTAATGATTTAAGTGCGACAAGTCATTTCTGTTTTCTTATCTAATTATAAAAGCTACTCCCAGGCAAGGTCCTTCTGTAGGTGTGAAGGTAGAATTGCACCTTTGTCTAGTATTTCTTAAGCTTGACTGACTAATTCAATTTTAGTATTCAGGTCCACTTATCTAAGAGAGAGAACAGATGGATTCCAATTTTTTTTATTCAACAAATTCTTGGTAACTGAAGCTTAAAAATATTAGATGGCCTAAATGCTGAACATCTGTTGATATAAATAACTGTTTCTAGTGAAATGTGTTTGATGTTTCCTTGTCAGAGAAATCACTTGTGAAATTGCATACTGTGAACTAGTAATATGTTTAATCTAAGAAAGTCTTTTCAGGAAAAGGAAAAAAAAATCAGATCCAGTTAAAATAATTTGGTCCCTTCACAATTAATTAACAGATCCAGTGACTTTGTTTACATAGCATATTTTCAAGTTAGAATTCTTGAAATTTTACAGATTAAAAGTCCCAAAGGCTTTTGACATTATCCTTAATGAATATTCTGCATATAAATGTTTTCTATTATTTATAGGGAAATGGAAAAAAATGTTTTCAAATGTAAACATCTGACTATTTGACTATAAGACATTTAACTATACAATTGTATAAAACTTAAATTTTACTATATATTATGTTTAGTTCACAGTAAAATTGAAAATACATTATTTCTGCATTTTTTCCCCAGAATTGACATATAATCCCCACTTATGTTAAAGAAAGTTGTCCGTAAAAGATGCAGTCCATTAATAAGAAGTGAGGCTTTGGTGGTATTTATAAATTAACATTTAGAATAAATTATTTTCTCTTTAAAAACAACAAGCACATTCATTTCTGTTAAATTATCTTAACGCAACTTCTTTATTCACTTAGATGATGTTGGAGCAATTCCAATAAAGCACTTTCCAAAGCATGTTGCAGACTTACATGCAAGTAATGGGTTTACTGAAGAATTTGAGGTATGATTTTAATATGTCTGTTTTAAATAATATTGAAAATAGTAAATTTAAAAGATTTAGCAGTAGGCTATATCTTGACCTAAAGACATTGAAACTATTTTCACTTCTAGTAAAAATATTAGTTCTGTGATGACTTACGTGTTTAGGAGATATGTCGTAGTTATCATATAATTTAGAAAATTGGTTTTCTATTTTAAAAGCCGAATTGTACTAGTGGGAAATCAAAAACATTGTTAATTCCCTCCCATAAAATACTGATCTCTAGTATTCTTTTTTAAAATCTGAATTAGTAACAGATTCTTTTTAATTTTCTAAATTATATAAATTATACTAAACTACTAAATTTCATAATTTTCAGTTCAAGTACATATAAATCCTAATTGTAAGTTTTATATCATTATAAATGTATAAAACCCTTTTATTATACAAGGTAAAAATCACATCTTTTTCTCAAGAAAATACACATTTTTAAAAAAAATTTGAATTACATAATCAGCAAAAATTTTTCCAATAATATTCTGTTAAAATACTCTTAGAAAGGGCAGAGAAATTTACTGCAAATTTTATCATAGCCCACTGAATTATCAGTTAAGCAGATTTTTCAAAATAGGGAGCCAAAAGTCCAAAGTTAACAATATCAACAACAAAAAATAAAAGCTACCATTTGTGAGCACCCTGTAATGTGTCATTGGACTAGAGGCTTCCACGTTCAGCCTCTGCCCAACTCTGGCAGCTATTTGTCATTATTTCTATTCATATTATTAATGAAATCAAACTCCATAAAAGTTAATTAACAAGGGATAAATAGCAGAGCGGGATTCAAACCCAAATCTGTAGTTTTAAAATTCATGCCCTCTCCATTATAGCTGTGAGCAGACAATCTTCAGCCTCAGCTCTGGCAACCCCCTCTAGAAAGCATCATCTTGCCTTTTGCCTCTCTCTGCCTAAAGCCTAAGGGCTCTGTGGACCTCTCTTTTTGAAGTGCTTTGAGCTCTGATCCTGATCAGAGACTCCACTCTCTCCCAATTCAGTCTCCCCAGTGCACTCAACAACTGACCCAGGAGTCACAGCCAGAAAGATATATTTAAGGAAGAAAAATATCATAGATTAGAAAGCTTTAAGAAATAAAAAGAAATAGAAGCGAAATGTGATATGTTTTTACTAAGTTAAAAATAATAGAAATCAATGCATTTAATTCTAAAAAAAAAATCCAAATCACAGCTACATTGAGTAAGAAAACAGTGTGAGCTAACGCTAAGTCAAGTGGAATAATATGAAGAATTACATATTTAAAACATCAAATTATTTTTTCTTACCATAAGCTAGAAGTTACTGGTGGTGTAACTTCAGTGTTAACTGACAGAAACTATCAGGCTTACATCAAACAAAATTGTAATTGCCATAAGGGAAAATATGCCAAAGATGGGTCTTATCTTCCAAACATTAAAAGAAATGAAACATAAATAAAAATAAACAATTTCTAATAAAAAATTGGTGACAGTATAAGCCCAAAGGCAGTTTAATGGTTTTCATAATTATAAAATCGTTTTAAATATTATTAAGTAGTCCATAATAATTAAATTAATAAAATAATCTCACATTTTTACTCAAAAAGTTTTTTCTTAATTTCATTTCTTTTAACTCACAGTGTGATTGAAGGAAACTTTTCATTAACTTAATTAGCTTAATAACTAATAATGCTACACCTTTTAAGTGGTTCATATATTAAATTCTTTTCAATTGTTCAGAATAACTTGCTGCAAAAGAGGCCTTAAAAGCTTATTAGGAGAGAGGCTGGGCCATTTACTAATGAATCAGATTGGTATTGGGGTTACATACTTTCTCAGAAATTAGAAGGCTTTTATTTTATTAATGCTAAATAATTATAAATTCTAAACTAATGTATTTAGATAGAAAACATCTCTGAAAAGCATGTTAATTCATTTTTAATAGAAAATTGGCAGAAATAGTTTTTCTGTGCCCATTGAAGTTTAAGCAAAAAAAGATATCTGCTATTTAAATATATAGAAAGTAATGCTATCTAAATTTTGTTTCAATATGATATAGCTTGCGTGATAAAAAAAATTTAGGATATTTTTTAATATTTGACAGTTTTAAATCTGTTACAAACCACCTAATAGGAAATTGTTTACTCTTTAAAATAACTCAAAAAAAAATAAAAACAAATAGTATATCACTAATTCAGAGTTTCAAATAGTGCTATAGTGGTCAAATAAAATTATATTTGAATATTAGCAAATCTGACTAATATCACAAATTGTGTTATGGAATATGTGGTTCTTCTCATCTGCATTTTAAAAAATCATCATATTATTACATCACTGTCCCCTTTTAAAGATGTTATTTTCTTCTTTTACATAATTTTAAGGTTCCAAATTATTAGACATTTTGATTTGCATGCAACTGTTTGAAACATTCTGTTTTGTTAGTATTTGACAAATGTATTTATTGCATGATCATAGTTTTCCATTGTAAACCTAATATGAACGCTTTTTTTTCTCATTTGTCGTGTGCTGTGGAATTTGATTTCTTTACTTTTTTGGCATTCATTCCCTCATTAGACACTGAAAGAGTTTTACCAGGTAAGGCATTATTTCACTGCATTTTATTTTAGCCAAGAAGTAGTTGTAACATGTAAAAAAAAATTGTTGTTTGCATAGATTATTTTGTTTGTTTTGTCTTTCCTATTATATTTTAAGGCACTTTGTTTGAAAGAGTATGTGCTAAAATGGTATGCATACAATTTTTTACAGGAAGTGCAGAGCTGTACTGTTGACTTAGGTATTACAGCAGACAGCTCCAACCACCCAGACAACAAGCACAAGAACCGATACATAAATATCGTTGCCTGTAAGTATTTCCTTAGCGGGACTCCATTATCATTGTCATTGTTGTTCCTTTACACAGTGTCCTGAAGTCATCTGACAGCAGACCTCGGTGTGGCTGTTCAAGGACCTTTGTATCAGGAAATAAGACTTGTGTAAGATAATACATAGCATTATGTGACTGTAACTTAAATACATGGTACAATTAATCACATCTGTTTCTTTTAAACAAAACAAACTCAAATGTTAATCCAGTCCTTTCCACAGGCCCTAAGGACTGTATATCTCTTCTTGTGGTTTCTGTCATTATTGATATTCATGGTCCCATTTCACATAGGATCTACTTACTTTTATGTGAATTTACCAACCAAATGAGATTCCCTTTAGACTTTCTCTTTTTTCTTCTACCTTTACTTTTTCCTTCCTTTCTTGGCATTCTTCCCAGGGTCTTAGAAAGAATTGGTTGGTACCTGCTGGGTATGATGAACACTATTCAGGTGATGGAGCACACTTACAGCCCTGACTCAAACTTTACAAAAGTGCTCCATGTCACAAAATTTTATTACCCTTCATATTTGAAATTAAAAAAGGAGAAAATTGGTTGGATTCCTCCTTTTTATTCCTTTCTTCCCTATGTTTTCTTAGGCATTCTCTCTCCCTTCCTCCTCCATGAGCAGCTATGTGGCCTTTTTCATTAATGCAATTTTAATTATTTTTTCTATGAAATTACTTTTTTCCATCTTCTTATAGTACTTTTGGTTACATCTGTTCTTTCTTATTTTCCTTTATATTCCCATCTATCTCTTGAAATTCATCTTCATGTTCTTTCCCCACTCAAAAAAAAAAGCTTCTTATATCCTTCCTCATATATTCAACAGGCCCCCCTAGCTTTATATGAACACAGTATTGCAAGCTAGGTTATTTAAATTCCAGTTCCATTCCAGTTTTGGAAGCCAGTGGAGCTGCACTCTCCTCCCTTTTATTATCATGTTCACGTAAATAGTTCACATAGATGTTGCTTACTTTCCACAGAGTTTACATCAATTTTTATGTTCTAGTAGAGGGATTTTAAGTTTGCCTTCGTCAGCTGAAACAACTGTCCTGGTAGCACATAAAACTCAGTTGCCTCTCAGAAGAGAATTGTTGTTAAATTTCCCTCTACAAGCTAAATAGAAAATACACATCAGGTTATTAAAGAGGAAAAAGAGATTAGCACTTATTGAACACCTACTAAGTACCTAGACTGTAAATACATTATTTCATTTAATTTTTGAAACAACCAGGTAAGAGAGGTAAGAGCAGTCCCGTTTTATAGATGAAGAAAAACAACCCAGAAATTCTAAAAATATTAGAACCAAAACACAAAAATAGATCAGCCTGGCATCCAGACCCATCTTTCCATTGTTGCCATACATCTATTTCCATGTACATTCTTGTACCAGTATGAACTGTTACCCTCCCAGAAGTATTAATATCCCAGCGTTTTTATTTGTCATCGTTTGGTAAGGAATAAATAAGTCTGTCCAATGAAACTACCAAATTTCCTTCTAGTAACACTTTCCTTTCTCATTATGTATCTCTTCCAAATAAATATAATCTCTCTATAGAATACAGTTAATCCCAAACTCCTTATTTCAACATATTTAAATAACCATAGTTTTCTTTTAATTGGCAATGCGGGGTCCACCTTCTCTGTGCTTGGACAGCTGTTCTGTCTCCCTTTGCAGAGGCTCCTCCTGCAAGAGTTGTTTGCTGTAACCATTCACAGGAACTTCCTAGGGTCCTTTTGCTTCCTCCTCTACTTCCTCGTGCTCCATCAACCTCCTGTTCAGACCACAGATGTGGCATCCTTCCTTAGCTTTTCTGAGGTCCCATCACTCTTCTGTCTCCTTGAGTGGCTCTCCACTGCCCAGAGCCCCAGTAACCAGCTTTGAAATCCTATCTAAGAAGCCAACTTCAGATTTCAATTTCTAGTGAAACTTTTATCATCTCAAAGCAATATAGTTTCTGCCTTCATATCCCCCTGCTACTTTGCACTTATTTCTTGACACCTGTACATTACTTTCTGCGGATATGTCCTATTCTCACCTATTATGTTAGAAATTTTCCTGAAGGCAGAGATTTTTTTTAATCTTTGTCATCCCTGTATTCCCAAAAAGCTTATTAAAGTAAACGATTTTTTCGGCCTTGATTTTAATTGTAATTAGATAAATTATTATGCAAATATAAATAATGTTTATACTGAAAAGTAGTCTGTGATACAGTGAAATATATTCCTTTTTATTACAGATGACCATAGCAGGGTTAAGCTTGCACAACTTGCTGAAAAAGATGGCAAACTGACTGATTACATCAATGCCAATTATGTTGATGTAAGCATGTTTTAATTGAAAATTTTATACAGTTTATATTAGATTCTGAATTTATCATACCACAATACCATATATATACTAGGGTTTAATATGTGTTATTTGATAGATAATAAAAAATACAAACCAGCAGTAAATAATTAAGAGATCTTATGACTAAAGGATTTCAGATTGAATCATACTCAAGCTCTTGTACTTAGTTTATCTCCTGGGTGAGGGAAGAAATTCAGGTTGGGATGCACAGTCAAGGTAGAACAAGTATATTCAGATAGGTTTATAACTCCTTATTTGTGAAAGGCAGGACCAGTGCTTATTTTTAATTTCTCTTAGCTCCTGGCATGGTGCTATGTATATAGCAAATGCTCAATAAATCCTAACTTAAAAATGTTCATGGTACTACTCACTAAAAGGAAAATGTGATTATTAAACCAGTTGTCAGCCATTATAATTTTGAGTACTCTTCAGGATACCCAGTTTTGTGGAAATGAATGGAGCTCAGGAGGGATTGTAGACCACTCACTAACCTACTGGTTTTCCACTGTGGTGGCCTGAATGTCAATGGAACTCACTTATTTCCCTGATACTGACCTCACAGTCTAGCTACCTTCAGGTTAATGCTATATAGAACACTGAATTCAAAGAAGTGAGTGCATAAGTGTAAAGTGGGTTTGTTATAGTCAGCCACTTCATGCTTCCAGTGGAGGCAATATATTTGTCAGAACAAACATGGTCTTGGAGTTAGAACTGGTTTTGAATCGCATCTCTGCCACTGGCTAGCTGTGGGATCTTGGAAAGTCACTTAATTCCTCTGAGCTTCAGTTTCCTCATCTCCATATCAGGAATAATACTTCCATTTTACATAGAGCAAGGATTAAGTTTAATGTTTGTAAAACATCTGGTCCAAAATTGGGTGCTCAATGACGGATAACTATTAATGATTAGCACTTCTTAGTACCACCAAGGAGAGTAAGGAGGTCATAGTCCAGAGTTTTTTTAACTGTTATAGACAGCTGAGCCCAGTTGCCTAAAATACATTTCAAAGCAGCACTATTAAGGAACAGACTTTAATCATAGTAAATAGATTTGAATTAAATGCACCTGGAAGGAAGATGCATAGAACTGTGGTTGTGCCAAAGCAAAGAGAGCTCTTATTATTTATTATTATTTATTTATTTTTTACAAAATCATAGTTAAAGAAGAGTTGCTATCTTTGCTAAAACTGTCAAGTTTCTCCAACTTTACAAGTGTATTTTTTATGGCTTTCTTTTCTAGAAAAAGTATGCTGCTGGCCTTAAAAACTTAAGTATTGTACAGTTAAAGATGGCATAAAAATCAGTTAGTAAGAAATACTTATCATTTGTTTCTTCAGGGCTACAACAGACCAAAAGCTTACATTGCTGCCCAGGGTCCACTGAAATCCACAGCTGAAGATTTCTGGAGAATGATATGGGAGCATAATGTGGAAGTCATTGTCATGATAACGAACCTCGTGGAGAAAGGAAGGGTATGTAGGTAATCTATTATGTCATTCCCCAAAATAGTGATTAGAGGTGCTTTAAGTTAGTTTTAATAGAGTAGCATTAGGAAGCAGCAAAAGTGATGAAAGCTAATTGGGAATGCTTTCTAGTAAATACAAAAGCTAAACGGCAACTATTAACATTATAAATGAAAAGGTTTCACTGTGAATCAAGCTATCTACCTTTTAAATGCGTTCATATTGTGAAAAAAAGTAAACGGGACTCACTGAAAAGCAATGTAGAGTTTAATTCACTGGATCTGGAATCTAGTCCTGACTCTGCAGTAACCCGATACATCTGGCCTCTCTGTCCTCATCTGAAAGGGGTAAGTTTGGACTACGTCATCTCAGTCTTTTTCACCTATGTGATTCTATCCCTGGTATCTT
The DNA here is from genome assembly GCA_008086735.1 of Cheirogaleus medius. Lineage (NCBI taxonomy): Eukaryota > Metazoa > Chordata > Mammalia > Primates > Cheirogaleidae > Cheirogaleus > Cheirogaleus medius. The sequence continues at coordinate 21,265,931 of VBSM01003176.1, read as the reverse complement.
CTGTAAATAATTTGCAATTGCTTAGAAAGAAAAGAAAATACTTAGAAGGGTGGAGGAATTTCATTCCTTTCACTATCTCAGGCCTTTACTGATTTCCAGGACAACTTTTACACTGAGCATTTGAAATACAGAAATAGCATCTTTACTTTTTCTTTTGCAGAGAAAATGCGATCAGTACTGGCCTGCCGATGGTAGTGAAGAGTATGGGAACTTTCTGGTCACTCAGAAGAGCGTTCAAGTCCTTGCCTATTATACTGTGAGGAATTTTACTCTAAGAAACACGAAGATTAAAAAGGTGAGTCAACAAATGACGGACATAATCAATTGAGTAATGCATTTGGTCCTTTTTTAAGTGAATGGTCGATATAACCCAGACAGGGTAAAATAAACCTTATCACAGCTACACCTTGATCCTAAAGGTTTCTGCCACATCTCTAAATGCTAGCTGTGGCTTTGGAGCCAGATTGGTCATGGTGCTTATGGTTGCAGTGGGTATGGTACACAAATGCAAATCCCTGCCTCGTGTGGTAACTGCACAGGATACCCCTGACATAATCCCAACATCCAACTAAAAAGAGTAGAGATTGAAATAAGGGAAAGGAAGAAAAAAAAAAGACTGTATTATTCAGGGTTCTCCAGTGAAACAAAACCAATAGGATAGATAGATATAGAGATATTTATATTTTTAAGATTGACTCAAACAAATTGTGGGGATTAAGAAATCTGAAATCTGCAAGGCAGGTAGGCTGGTAAGAGTTGATGTTGCAGTCTAGAATCCAAATTCATCAGAGCAGTAGGCTGGAAATTCAGGCAGGATTTCTACGTTGCAGTCTTGAGAAGAATTACTTCTTCAGGAAAACTCTCTGACTTTGCTCTTAAAGCCTTCACCTAATTGATGATGCTCACCCACCTTATGGAGGGTAATCTGCTTTACTCAAAGTCTACTGATTTACGTGTTCATTACATCTAAATAATACTTTCACAGCAACATCTGGTGTGACTAGTGTTTGACCAAACAACTGGCCACCGTAGCCTCCTAGCCACGTGGATGCAAGATTATCACGAATGACATTGTACACTTTTTGCTTCATTAAAGACTGCCGACATCAAGCTGTGAATCCCGACTTGATGTTTAAGAACCCCCATAATTTTCTGAAATAAAAAAAAAAAAGAATCCCACATGTGTGTATGTTACTGCTATTAGCTGTCTGAACTCTTCCAGGGTTCCCAGAAAGGAAGACCCAGTGGGCGTGTGGTCACCCAGTATCACTACACTCAGTGGCCTGACATGGGGGTGCCAGAGTACTCACTGCCCGTGCTGACCTTCGTGAGAAAGGCAGCCCATGCCAAGCGCCATGCAGTGGGGCCTGTTGTCGTCCACTGCAGGTGAGTCTAAGAGATGCGCTTGTAAACCCATAGATTGCTGATGCTAACAAAAAGGAAATCAATAGAACAAAGTTTTTGCCAACATGGAAATGATTTCAGAAAGTGATGGGGATGAAATTATATGTTCATTTTCATAAGTATGAATCCCTAGAAAATGAGTATGCCAGACTCAGAATTTGATTGCTGAATATTGCAAAGCACCAGGTATTTTTATGTTTATTATTCGATTGTTGAATTGGATTTCAGCTTATTAATTGTGTGAGGCAGGCAGAAAAAAGTTTTCGTTGATAAATATTTATTACAACATGTAACGCTGTGTGATAAAAATGTTTGAGACACAGTGCCTGTTCCTAGGAGTTAATAGTCTATTGTAGCATTGTTATGGCAGGTGTACATCAGAGAATCCAAAGCACACAGAGTGTGAGAAATTTGGCAGAATAATTTTAGGGTGTTTTTAAAGACTTAGCAACCAAAATCCCTTTCTCATTTTCCTGAGTTATTTCTAATACATCCTATTAAATGTAGTATCAATTTAGCGGTACCCAAGAATTCTAATTTCCAAAACTTGGTTGATAAATAGAAATAATGATATTTCGAAGAAAGAGAAAAAAATACGTTAGATGTTATTGTTTAATAGTTTTCAGTTAAAATAATAATAGCAGTAAATGTTTACTGAATGCTATGTACCAAGCTTTATGAACACAAAAATTAAATGCATTTCTATCTGCAGTATTTTTGTCAAAGCAGTGTCTGTGTTTTTACAGAGGCAAGTGTTTTCCTTTGATATACAGCTTATCTGACACATTCTAATTACCTATTTCAGGAGTTATCCTCAGACAAAGTTTGAGAGACCTATCTTGACTTTTTAAAATCTGTTTGCCTGATGATAAGCTGAGGAAAACAGGAAGATGCAAGAAAAATAGCTCTGAAGGTCAGGGATTGTTTCTTAGCAAATGGAGAAGGACCCGGCTATTGTGCAGAGCAGGTGCTAATTTTCCACTCTAGCACTTCCCACTTGTCGGAACATTTGAAAAGAATCCCTGTCTGTGAATTCTGTCCCTCTGGTAGCGGCTTTGAAGAAGTCGACAGATAATGGCCCTTTTAGAAATGACTGAAGTTATGCTTTATTCCTCACAATCTCACTGAAATGATATTTTCAGCTGAAAGCTTTATCAAATTCTTTTTCCTATTAATGCAGAAACCTTTACAAACATGTCTACCTGGAAATACAGACCCAGGGACCTTTTCTTTTCAGAATGTGGTGAAGCTGATGCTTTCATTTTTCTCAAACCGCATGTCTATTTGCTACACTCTGATACATAATATTTTCATTGTATAACATACATAATGAATAATAAATATAGTTATTGAAAATTGAAAACTCTCCAACAGAAATAGGTTGTTTTGCAGTTAAACAAATGGCAAAAAAAAACTTAAAAAGGGACTTTTAAATTTGTCGTTTAAAGCATTATGCTCAACTACTAAACTGTTTACAATTTTGTATTGCTAAATTTATTATATGCCTTATTTACTTGGGGAAGGAAATTATTTTAATCAACATGACAGTAGTGACATATCTTTAAATTTATTTTATGCTTAACATTGAAATATTTCTTTCTTGTATTCTATTCAGTGCTGGAGTTGGAAGAACAGGCACATATATTGTGCTAGACAGTATGTTGCAGCAAATTCAACACGAAGGAACTGTCAACGTATTTGGCTTCTTAAAACACATCCGCTCACAAAGAAATTATTTGGTACAAACTGAGGTATGATTAAAAGAGATAATTTTATTCATCTAACATATGCAAACATCACTAAAATGTAGATGTATTCATCTCCTAGGACTGCCACAGCAAAGTATTACAAACTGGGTGGTTTTAATAGTGAGTACATGTGGTGTTTGTTTTTCCATTCTTGCAATACTTCACTAGGAGGATGGTCTCCGGTTACATCCAGATTGTTGTATAAGGTATTAATTCATGTTTTTAATGATTGAGTAGTACTCCATGGTGTACATATAGCACATTTTATTAATCCACTAACAAATTGATGGGCACTTGGATTGATTCCACATCTTTGTGATTGTGAATTATGCTGCAATAAGCATTCTAGTGCAAGTGTCTCTTTGATAAATGACTTTTTTCTCCTTTGAGTAAATGCCCAGTAGTGGGAGTGCTGGATCAAATGGTAGGTCTACTTTTAGTTCTATGAAGTGTCTCCATGCTATTTTCCATAGAGGCTGCACTAGTTTGCAGTCCCATCAGCAGCGTACAAGTGTTCCTTTCTCTCTTCATCCACACCAGTATCTATTGTTTTGGGACTTTTTGATAAAATTGAAACTAACCAATCAACACCCATGTGCACAGATGGAAGTAAAACTCAATGGAAATCATGCAGGTGGGAGTGGGTAGAGAGGATGAGTGAAATCTAACCTATCAGATACAATATACACTATCTGGGTGATGGACACACTTATAACTTTAACTCAAGCAGTACAAAAGCAATCCATGTAACCAAAACA
>VBSM01003176.1:21241176-21251972 GCA_008086735.1 Cheirogaleus medius | reverse complement strand
CTTATCTACAAAGTTATACTGACCATTCCAAATGAAGCTATAAATTGCTGAGCTCTTAAAATCAACTGAATCTTTTCTACTTGGTTGTTAGTTAGAGAAGCAACAAGCTTACCATTGTTATTCATAAGCTAAGAGCCCAGAATAACAAGATAATAGTTTGGGATTTTAAGTATAGTATTTTATTCTGCACATCAATCTGATTGAAGACACCAGGAATATCTTAAGAGTATATTTTGAGATTATAAGAAAAATTTGAATTGAAATTTCCATGCCAACTAATTAACTTTATTTCACAATCTGATTTATTAGGCTTTTTATTAAAATCTAGACTCTTTGGCTTTTAATCCTCCAGGCAGAAGATGAATTTGTTTACTGGCCAAATAAAGATGAGCCTATAAATTGTGAGAGCTTTAAGGTCACTCTTATGGCTGAAGAACACAAATGTCTTTCTAATGAGGAAAAGCTTATAATTCAAGACTTTATCTTAGAAGCAACACAGGTAAGGTTATAAGTTAACAAACTTTTCACCTTAAACATGTGGTAGACTTATGCTGACTTAAGGATCTCTCCCAGAAATAAAAAGGATTCTCATTTTTCCAAATTGTGACAAATTACTCAAATAATCAATATTCCTTACTTGTCAGTTTCATTTCAAAATCTTATAGAATTATTAAACATCACTGAACTATACCATTCCTGAATTCTGCACACACAGGAAATCAAAGATTTCTCTTTACACCAAATCAGTGGCTAATAGGACTCAGGTTGAAAATAAACATAGTAAAAAATAATGTTATTGATTCTGAAATTGTGTTTTAATGCAAGCCCTTACCTTGTATTCTCTTAAGTGAAATGGGAAAAATACTACCTACTGAAACTGACTGCTCTCTACCAATGCAGAGAGTTGGTGAGTGATAAGTGAAATAATGAGTTGATAAGTGAAGAAGTGCTTCAAAAACATGTAGTACAATAAACTAGGATTATTTTACTAAACTCTTGGTTATGTAAAAAATAATATTGTTATCTACAAGGTAATATATAGTTTTATTAAACTCTTGGTTGTATGTAAGATATTTATTATTGAATTCTTTGCCAATAATTATTTATGTAGAGCTACAGTAAAATACTAAAAGATCCTAATAATGATGACTAAGGCATGTGGATTTGGAGTATCTTCTCAATCAGTAAAAGATTAACTCATGTTTTAGATGGTTTAAATGTATCACTTTCCCCTAATTCTGAAACTGGTAAACCATATATAGTATATAAGAAGATTCTTTGTTCTCTAGAATATTTGAATGATTAAAACTTATAAACTTGATAATACAAATAAATTAATAATGTAAACAGTATACCAATGGAATAGTATCCTACTTGATTAAAGCAAAAATAATGAACATGTTGATTCTAGCTATGCTGATGAACACTGCGGCCTTGAGAGAGTGAACTTCCATTCCTTGTTTGTAAAATGAGGGGCAGGAACTAGAAGGCTCCTAAGGTCCCTGAGAGCTCTTACTATTCCATGCCAATTTCCACCTGTGATTGTTTCCTCGCTTCTTTAGAAGCCCCCGTTCAGATCTGCCATCTCTCATGCCTTCCTCCAATTTTTACCAGTTAGTAAGAAAGTTTATTACACAAGTAATAATCAATAGATACCCATTATCTTGTCATGCCCATTATCCTGACCATGTCTAATATTTTGCTTGGCCTTGGGACACCAGCACAGCAGAAAATGAACTAGAGAATACACATTCATGATTGATCCCAGTTCTGCATGTCTCATCTATGTAAATCAGCTGTCATTGACACCTCGATCATCCAGGAACCTAACCCAGGGGTCGGCAGTATTTCTAAAACAATGGTCCAGAAAGAAGTAAAGACTAAAGTGGAAAATTCTATTAATTTCAGACATTTATAGGCACTTTCTCCCAAATCTCACAACATTTGAAGTTGGTAGACAGGTGAAAGTCTATGCTGTATAGACCAGGATTCATTTTATAGTATCCAGGAAGTTTGGATTAAACTGCTGAACTCAAAAGCTAGGGCCTTTATTTGTTTATGAGGGCTATTTTTTAACATTTATTAAATATTGAATATATTTAAAAATGTATAAAATATGTGCCAGGTATAAAATGATACAATAAATTACTGTTTACCTGTCACTGAGTTCAAGAAAAGCTTTATGTTTGAAGTCTTTCATGTGCTCCCTATTCCATTCTATCCTCTCCTCCCTACAGAATTGGCCTCTTCCTAAATTGGTACTTAGTGCTCTCTTAGTTTACTTTATAATTTTCCCTTTTGTCTTTGTTTTCCTGAGCACTGTTTTGTTCACTTTTGAATATTTTTAAACTTTATATGAATGATGGTATGTACGTTTTTCAGAGATTTACTACTTCCTTCATTATTATTCTGCTGAAATTTATGCATATGATTGGGCATAGTGCAAATATATTTACTTCTGCTGCTTAGCATTTCAGATTATAAATATACTTTTTCTATTCTACAGTTGCGTTATTTCTTATTTATTTGTTGTTTGATTTGGTTTGTTGCTCTTACTAACAGTGCTGGTACAAATAGTTTTAGACACATGCAAAATTTTCTCTTGGGTATACCTGAGAATTCCTGTGCTGGGTCATAGGGTATGAGCATCTTCAACTTTATTCAGCCACAGAGTGGTTCTACCAAGCTACCCTTCCATCTGGAGTGTGGGGGTGATCTGGAATCTCTACATCTTCACTGGTGCTTGTGGTGGAAATGAAATGACATCACATGGTGGTTTTAATTTGCAGTGCCCTTGTTAAAAGTGAAGTTAAATATCTTTACATAAATGTATTGGCCATTTAGATTTCATCTTTTATGGCATGTCTGTTTATGATTTGGGGCCATTTTTCTAATAGATTATTTATCATTTACTTACTGATTTACCAAAGGTCTTTTTGTATTCTGGATACTAATCCTTTGTGAGCTACAAGTGTTGCAAATACTTCCTCCCAGTTTGCAATTTGGCTTTTTTTACTTTCTTTATGATCTTTTGTGGTGGAGTTTAATTGGTATGAATTTATTCATCTTTTCCTTCCTGGCTTTTATAAGAAACCTATCATTTAGTGTATTTAAGCAAATTCTCTTCTTATCCTGAAATCGTGAAGATATTCTCCTACATCATTTTCTAAATGTTTTTTAGTTCCACCTGGAATTGATTTTTTTTGTGAGACAAGGGTCCTGTTTGATTATTTTTCATGTAATGCTCATTGTCCCAGCATCATTTATGGGTCAGCTATATCAGTTCAGTCATAAATCCGGTTTCTATATATGTATGGGCTTGTTTCTAGGATCTTTATTTCATTCCATTGGTCTGTCTTTCCATCCCCCTGCCAAAACAGTAGTGTCTTAATTCTTACAGCTTATAATAGTTCTTGATATATGATGAGCTAACTCACTGTATTGTTTTTCTTCTTTAAGGAATATCTTGGCTGCTTTAGCCTTTTGCACTTCCATATAAAATTTAGGTTCTGCTACTTGTTTTTTACATGTAGCATTTTACTGAGTACACTTTTGGAAACTGGGGGACAGAGGTTTAAGAGACTTCATTCACAAAGTCTGGTTAGTCACATAAGCAAGAATCTGAACTGGGCCCATAGTTGGACCTAGATCTCTACCTCCTTGCCAGCATTTTTTCCCACTGTGTTGTGCAATCTCATTCTTCCCTTAGGTAAGCCTGAGGATTGGTGGTATTTGAAGAGGTTTATGCTATTTTCAAAACAAATTTTAACACTGAAGATTTATTTTTAAAATTTAAATTTAGCAGTGCAGACACATCTTTGGTACATGTTTCATGGTTTACTAGCATTGATATGATACACCCACACATAAGGTTTATTTTTAGGATAAAAAAGAAATTACACTTTCTAATCCTGCTGAGTAAACCTATGCATGGTAAATGCGGCATCACAACTATTTCTTCCTTCCATGACAGACATGCTGCCACTACTAATGCTCACTCACGCATGCCATTCAGGTTCATTACCTTACTGTAGTTCCTAATTTTCCCCAATTATTCCACTCATGATAAACTGTCACTAACCAATATTATTCTTCTAAAAACATTAAGTTTTCTTTCTTCTTACAGGATGATTACGTACTTGAAGTGAGGCATTTTCAGTGCCCCAAATGGCCAAATCCAGATAGCCCCATTAGTAAAACTTTTGAACTTATAAGTATTATCAAAGAAGAAGCTGCCAACAGGGATGGACCCATGATTGTTCATGATGAGTAAGTTCCACATGTTAAACTGTTTCAAAACTGAGCATTCTTGGCCGAGCACAGTGGCTCACGCCTGTAATCCTAGAACTCTCAGAGGTCAAGGCAGGAGGATTGCTCAAGGTCAGGAGTTCGAGACTAGCCTGAGCAAGAGCGAGACCCCGTCTCTACTAAAAATAGAAAGAAATTAATTGGCCAACTAAAAATATACAGAAAAAATGAGCCGGCCATGGTGGTGCCTGTAGTCCCAGTTACTCAGGAGGCTGAGGCAGAAGGATTGCATAAGTCCAGGAGTTTGAGGTTGCTGTGAGCTAGGCCGATGCCATGGTACTCTAGCCCGGGCAACAGAGTGAGACTCTCTCTCAAAACAAAAACAAACAAACAAACAAAACTGAGCATTCTCTGAGTGTACGTGTGTTTCTACTGTGTTCAGACTAACCTAATGCTTTGGACCAACTGTGATGATTCAGCCATGGTGATTATCAGCTTCTTATCAACAAAGTTAACATAGAACATTATTTTTTCACTTCATTTGAAGCCCCTGTTGAAAGCTGAAGATGGATTCATGATCATAGGAATCTGCTCTTGCATTTTATACTGAGAACACTTTGTGTGATGAGTTAGTGCTTGAGCACTGGAATTTTACAGGAGCTAACCAGAGAGACATTTTTCAGTCATTGATCTCCTGAGATAAGGTTGAAATTGCTTTGATTTTTATTTATCAGAAATAGGAATCTTTATCCAATAAATCTTTCCAGGTTTCTTTTATAAACAAAAAACGCATATGCTAGAATTATATACATACTATATATGATACATAAGTGTGTGTGTATATGTAATAACCTTGGTCAGATCATTTTTTATTTAATGTCAGCCCCTTTCATAGTATAAAAAATAAGCAAATATTAAACTTATATAAAGCATACCATTATTAATCTGAATACTTGGCAATGTTTCAAATTAAACCATAGTTTTAAGAATAAGACAGTAAAGAGAGACAATTAATTAAAATTTTAGCTGTTTTTACTGCAAAGTTGTCAAGGCTATTTGCTCTGTGAATTCCACATGTGAGCCTTTGATGCATCTGAATGGAATCTTTGTCCCTTTCCTTTGCTACAAGGCATGGAGGAGTGACCGCAGGAACTTTCTGTGCTCTGACAACCCTTATGCACCAACTAGAAAAAGAAAATTCCATGGATGTTTACCAGGTAGCCAAGATGATCAATTTGATGAGGCCAGGAGTCTTTGCTGACATTGTAAGTAATAAAGCAGCAAACCAAAATTTTCACTATTAGAAAAATTAGAAAATTTTCACTATTATTTTTTTCTTTTAAAGTACTACTTCCTTCCTAAAGGCTACGTTGTCATGTATCAAAAAAGGTCATATTGACTGACAACATTAGCATGTAGTTTCAAGCTGAATTACAAGTCCTTGGAACAAAAACAACAAGCAAGCAATATTTAAAGTTTATCTTCCAGAAAATTGATAGATTAAAAAATTTTAAATCTCATGTGTGACTTGTTATACAATAGGGAACTTAATGTAAATACCCCAATGAGATGCTTAGGTGAATGTAGAAGTCATAGGCTCACCTTTAGCTCATTGGTCTACATATGTATGTATGTATAAGGTCCATCTTCAAAACTCCAGCCCAGACCAGTTGGTGGGAGGTCAAGGTAAATCCTTGCACACATGCACTTCAGAGAAGACTGTATTAAAAATCTCATTCAGGCCAGTTGCATTGTATCAAGCTTGTCCTGTGTGAAATTTCTTTCTGGATTTCACAAATACATTTAATGATGCACTGGATCACATGTGGTCCTAATGGTTTTCCACTATGATGCTAGTAAACTGGCTTGGGTTCTCTGCTGCTGCCTCTCCCCAAACTGTCTGGGATGGCATCTGTAAGAGAAAAACTGTATCATTCTTCGATGCATCAATACTCTGAGACCACAGCAGAGCACACAGTTACCTTTACTCAAAGCAGAGCATAGGACCAATCAGGCTCATAGACTGTGAAATTCTTCTTCCTGGTAAACAGTGGGTCTTGGGAAAGGACTGCATTCTATGTGGGTCCCTGGGCTGGCAGCGCTGTCATTTCTGAGAACTCTCCATAAATAGACAGACCCAGTGGATTTCGTAACAACTCGGGAATGAATAAGAAACTTATTTTGAATGGGTTACAGGTGCCTAATGCCAAAGGGTTTCCCCATAAGTTAGCGGAACCCTGTCACATAATCATCAGATTTCATGGAGTAAACAAATTAAGAATGAAGTGCTTATCATTGGCAAATGTATGTGGGCAATATTCTAGGTCAATGAATGTTCTCTAATTGAAAAGTTACCTAAATTTAATCAGAAAGAGACATTAACATAGATTGTGTACTTCTGTTGAGAATAACAAAGCCCTTAACTCAATGCCCTTCTGCGAATAGTGCCGAAGTGTGTCTAAAAATATTCCTGCTTTTTACAAATTTATGACTTTACTAAGCTTCCTGTGCATGACCTCCCATTTTCTGTTCTCTAGGAGCAGTATCAGTTTCTCTACAAAGTGGTCCTCAGCCTCGTGAGCACGAGACAGGAAGAGAATCCATCCACCTCTCTGGACAGTAACGGTGCAGCATTACCTGATGGAAATATCGCTGAGAGCTTAGAGTCTTTAGTTTAACACAGAAAAGAGTGTGGGAGCCCACATCTGAGCTTTGTTTTCCTCTTTCTAAAATTACACAGGAAAATCAGTCTATTCTGTTATCTGTTTACTTCCCATCACCTGACAGTAACTTACATGACATAGGATTCTGCTGCCAAATTTACGTCATTAACAATGTGTGCCTTTTTGCAAGACTTCTTGTAATTCACTTATTATGTTTGAACTAAAATGATTAAATTTTACAGTATTTCTAAGAATGGACTTGTGGTACTTTTTTCTGTATTGATTTTAACAGGAAATTTCAATTTATAGGTATTAGGAATTCCCAACTACACAAAACGTTTGTTTTTAGTGTCAAATTTTTAGCTGTATTTGTAGCCATCATCAGATTTGCTAGAATTATAACTTTTAATATAGTAGACTGTAAATAAAACACTGCTCCCTATGATATGCAGCATTTTACAACTGTAGTCTTCACCTAAAGTAGAAATAATCTGATACTTACTGTAAATACTGCTCTAGTGTCTCCATGGACCAAATTTATATTTATAATTGTAGATTTTATATTTTACTACTGAGTCAGTTTTCTAGTTCTGTGTAATTGTTTAGTTTAATGATGTAGTTCATTATCTATTCTTACTCTACAAGTCTTCTGATATTGTATTGTGTTATCTAAGTGATTAACTCTGTTTCAGCATGTAATTTTAACTTTTGTGAAAAATAGAAATACATTTGTTTTGAAAGATGTTTTTATGAGAATAACACCTTACCAAACATTGTTCAAATGGTTTTTATCCAAGGAATTGCAAAAATAAATATAAATATTGCCATCAATTTGTGTTTGCTTGTGGAGGGTTGTGCTGAGGCATGTGTGGCAGAAAACCGTGGACATGGGTCCCACTGGGATGATGGAAGCAAAAAGCAAAAACAGTGGAATGGGACAGTGTGTAGAGCTTTAGTTCCCAACTGTGCACTGAGGCACACAGGGAAGTCATAAAATTTTACATTTGTAAGGACTTCACAGCAACATGTACTGACACTGCACAAACTTCTACGATCAAATTATTTGGACCTAACTACTTAATAAACAGAACCATTATGTATTACTTTTGGCTTAGGGGAGTGCTGTGGCCTGAATGTTTATGTCCCTCTAAAATTCATACCCTCACCCTCAAGGTAATGGTATCAGGAGGTAGGGCCTTTGGGAAGTGATTAAGTCATGAGGGCAGAGCCCCCATGAATGAGATTAGTGTCCTTAAAAAAGAGGGCTGAACCAATGCAGTGACTCACACCTGTAATCCTAGCACTTTGGGAGGCTGAGGCAGGAAGATCATTTGAGGCCAGGAGTTTGAGATCAGCCTGAGCAACATAGAACATACTGTCTCTATAAAAAACACTAAGAGAGACAGACAGACAGACAGACCTAAGAAAGACCCCTGTGTCATTTCACCGTGTGAGATTACAATGAGAAGACAATCGTTCATAAGGAGATAAGCCCTTACAAGACAGAATCTGCTAGCACCTTGATGTTGGACTTTCAGCCTCCAGACTGTGAAAGATAAATTTCTGTTGTTTGTATGCTATCCTATTTATGGTATTTTGTTACAGCAGCCCAAATGGACTAAAAGAATTATGAAAATGTTACTGAGAAACTAAGGGCATCATGTACCAAGAAATGTTGTGAGCCTTTGGCTTAGAAACAAGCTGAGAATTAGAAGCAGGCAGATTTGCCAAGAAGAGACTCCAATATAAGCAAAGGTCAAGCCAAGTAGGGAGTTGGAAACAGGGTAGACAGACAAGAACCAGGTAGTCGTAAATCCCAAAGTGGAAAAAGGTAAGAGGTCTCATGTTAACGTAAATTGTCGGGATCTAAGAGCTGTGTGGAACTGAAGTGCAGGAAAATGGAATCATTAGTAATAAGCAGACTTTAATACTTGAAGCAGTCCCCTGCCTCAGCCAGGTGTTTTATAGTACTGCCTAATAAGACAAGAGATTAACTCTGTTAATAAGGAGAATGCTGATCTGCAAGAATGCCCAGCTCAGGGCCCAGAGAGGGAAGACAGAGAAGTTTTGTTTAAACCAATGGTTCTCAGAGTGTGCTTCCCAGACCAAAAGCGTCAGCAAAACCTAGGAACCTGTTGGACATGCAAACCCTAGATTCTGATCCCAGACCTACTATATCAAACTCTGGGGGTTGGGCCCAGAAATCTAATGCATGCTAAAGTTGGAGAACCATGCTCTATAGAAACAGCACTTCCAGGAGCCTACACTTTCCTCAAGCAATATCAGGAAATTTTCACCAAATCCTTAAAATAGAGCTAAAATAATTAACTTTTCTTTTTATGAGAGCTTTCCTTTTACAGCAATAGTTATGAGAGATATGAAATAGACCCCCCCAAAAAAAAGTCCAACAAATAGTAGCATGCCACAAATTCCAAAATGTTGATAAGCATTTCTCTTCAAGGGTACAAAAATAATTGATGTGCTTCTTTCTCACCCTCCTAGGGCAGAAGGACAAAAGGTTAATTCTGAATTCCTTGGTTGCTGTTCTAACCTTATCGCCTTATCCTTTAACAGTTTTGTTTTATCACCACCTGCAATGTCTAATCATAAGCTGACCTGAACCATTAGTACATGTCACCATAATTATTTTATCTATTTTTCCCTTATCTTTTGTCCTAGGAACAAGCAGCCTTCGAAGGGATACAGATTTTTTTTTCCTTTAAGGTCATTTATTGTGATGTTCCTTGCAGAATCTTGCCCAGGAGAAAATAATTATACAGTAGCATGTATGATAGTTAAGCATTTTTACACAAATTTTAAATAAATGTATTCTGAAACAGATTAAAAAGGAAATTCCTGTCAGATACAGCAATCTTTCCTCATTTCTTGACCTTAACTCTGAGACAACAATCAATTATGAGACAGGGATATAAATGAAGCCAGCAAAGTCAGTCAGGTACATCTCACCTAATTATTTCCATCCATTACCAAAATTTCATTCCTGGTTTTAAATACATTCACAGCTTTTATCCATACATTGTTTTATTACATAACTGTAGCCTCACTGTGAATATATTTTTATTCTGCTTTTTATATTGTTACATAGGCATTTTTATTATACATACTTTATAAGCTTATTATTGTGAAGGCTATATAATATTTCCATCCAGTATAGCAGTTTTAAACTGGGGGCAATAGAAGCCAGAGATGCTGCTACATATTCCACAGTGCACAGGACAGCCCTTAAAACAAAGAATCACCCACCATGAAATGTCAATAGTGCCAAGACAGAGAAACCCTGCTCTTGTAGATACACGGACTCTGGTGATCATTTTCCTAATGTTAGCTGTTTAGGCTCTTTCAAATTCTCCCTTTTATAATACTGTGTTAAACATTTCTTCATGTAAAAAGCTTTTACCATGTTTAGGATTGTTCCTTAGGATCAATTCCTGTAAGTGTTATTTGGGGAGCAGATTGTACGAACTTTTTTATGTGACTTACTACTTTTTTGCTTTCCAAAAAAGTTGACACCCCCACCAGCAAAGTAGTAGAGTCCTATTGTTCAGCTCATGGGTTCAGGCCTTAATCAATTTTGATATTTTTCAAATAGCACAGATGTTTTCTCAACTGTCTTTATTCCATGTGTAGTACCTGCTTATTTCAAGGAAAGAATTAGTTTTATATGCCAGGATATGAGCACAGTCTGTGAAGGTCAAACAGGTGCTTAATTTATATCTCTTAAGTCAAGAGATTTTCGCCAAGAAGTAAATAAACAAATTTTATTTTGTAATTTAATCTTTAAACAACTTGAGATATAATTTACATACCACACAGTTCACACATTCAAAGTATACAATTCAGTGGTTTTTAGTATATTTAGAGTTT
>VBSM01003176.1:21218677-21235692 GCA_008086735.1 Cheirogaleus medius | reverse complement strand
TTTTGTTTTGTTTTGTTTTGAGATTTAATGGGATTTGTAATATTGATCCTTTTCTCCTTGTATACATTTCTGGCATTTCTATTGGATTATTGGGCACACTAGTTTAAATTGAATGACCGGTTGATAATGAGTTAATTTCTGGCAGTTAGCAGAAGCTCTACTTTATATTTAGTTCCACGCCTCCAAAGTTACTTCCAATCCTGAGGCCCTAAGATTTTGGTACAACACAGATAAAGCCACATACTCAGTAACTGAAACTTAAATTACTCATGGTTCTAAATAGCCAAATGAGAGGACAGATTTAAAGGTTGGGAATCCAGTCCAGTGATACACCAGCATCTCTCCTGGATTATCATTTTCAGGAGGCCCAAGTGACTCTTGTCACTAGGACACCACTTAGACAATTGGAAGAGCTCAGAGCCCAGTGCAGAGAGCAAGTGCATCTAAGAGTTCAGGGAGTGACCAAATTGTATTAGTTGCTGCAGGCAACAGGCCTGATGTGTGAGCTCCATGCCCTCTCCATCTTCGCATAACAGTGTCAGGAAAGGAACTTTTGGGTTAGGACTTATCTTCCTGGATGTGAGCTACTCTTGTTGGTGCAAAGCAGGGCTCACCCCTGACCATTTCAAAAGGCATTTCTGAAGAGGAGCAAACAGCACAGAATTCTGGAGTCACTCACCCAGGTGAGAGGGTTGGCCTCAGGTCGAAGGATGGGCAATGCTTCTTTGCTTATAAGACCCAATTTTACAAATCCATTCAAAGCTTTGGCATATCCCTGAAACAAGAATTAATAAACAGTCTATGCAAATTTTCTCTTCAAAGGAAAAAATAGCAAAGCTTTTTTGAAAAGAGAGAACTATCTTTGTAACTAATTTAGAAAACAGGTTGACAATGTGTATTGCTGATATGGATAGAATTACTTCCAAGCTTAAAATGAGATCAATAATGTCTTAACAATTGATTTATATAAGAGACCTTTTAAAATTTGGGTCTTTCCTTCTGTTTCTGGGTAGCATGTTCATGGTATTTTCTGGCAGCATAAATTTCCTCTATGTTACCTGCTGTCAGTTCAGCAGAATATTATTTAATACAACAGTCAGTTGACCTCTTTCTTATAATGGAAGGAAAGGTTTGCAAGAATATCCCCGTAAAAGCAAATAATCCATTCTATTGATTAAGAGTTACCACCCCAAGGCATATAGGGAGCAGGAAAAGAGGTAGAAACCAGGGAGATTTTTCTAAAATGTGGACACGATGATATCACCACTGTAATAAAAATTTCTTATGTGCCCTTCATTGTCTGTAGAGCAAGCCTGAGGTCCTTGGTGTATTACATAAAACCCATCACAATATGCCTCTCCAGCCTGACTCGCCAATCGTCATCTTCGCCTCTCACTATCCCCCAAAAGTGCTGTGCCCCCCCAGATACCAGGGCCTCTGTACACACTGCTCCCATGCTTCGAACATGTTGTCCACATTTCTTCACCTATGAAATGTTTATTCCTCCCTCAAAACCTAGTGTGGCACATTTTCTGAGTCTCCTAGGTAAGTGGACACTCCGTTCTTCTTATAGCATTTTGCACATACCTCTATCATAGCAATTAGCACAAACTGTAATTAATTGGCTGGCTCAGTGGCTTATGCCTGTAATCCTAGCACTTTTGGAGGCTGAGGCAGGAGAATCACTTAAGGCCAGGAGTTCAAGACCAGCCTGAGCAAGAGCAAGACCCCATCTCTACAAAAAATAGAAAAATTAGCCAGACGTGGTGGCACACCATTGTAGTCCCAGCTACTTGGGAGGCTCAGGTGGGAGGATCACTCAAGCCCAGGAGTTCGAGGTTGCAGTTAGCCTGGGAGACAGAGCAAGATACTGTCTCAAAAAAAATGGTAATTAATTGTTTATTCAGCTGTTGGACTGTAGGTATAGAAAGCATGCAAATTATATATTTGTATTATTATATTATACTATACTGTATTATATTAGTGTGCGTATCCTTCATGTCCATGCCCTTATCCTATTATTCAACATTCCAGCATTCCAATATGCTAAAGGAGAAGAAATGGCTGGATAAATAGATTCTGAATGACAGATGAAGTGAAGGAAAAAGACCATAATGGTTTGTCCTTCTCTGTGCAAATGGTAAGGGAGGGCTCAAATTAGAAACTTTGTAGCTGTGGCAATTATTGCTCAAGGAGGGAGAGAGAGAGACAGAGACAGAGAAAAGAAGAAGCATGATAAGTAATGTCAGGGAGCAAAGTTATTAAAATGTAAAGTAGTTCCTGCAGCTATCAGAGATTTTACCGTTAAACATGTGGTCAACTAGTAATTTTCACTTTTCTAAAAAGCTACATAGTTCATACTGTTCAGAGGTTACTAAAAAAAGAATTTGCATTTGTCTGCTCTAACTCAATGCAAACATACTTCTAAAAGGAGAAACAAAAAAGTAATACCTCTAGCTTGTTTAGCTTGCTTCTGAGGTCTTATAGGTGAGATCCCTTCATCCAACATCAAAAATACTGATTTCTGAGCTATTGCTTGAGCTCAGAAATATATGTTCATGCTGACCTCTAGAAATGAATTTATTTATTCATCAAGAAGCATTTAGCAAACTTCTGTCATGTGTCAGACTTGTGCCAGGGACTGAGGCCACATAGATGAAAAATGCAGACCTCACCATGAGGGAACTGCAGCAGCCCAGGAGGAGGGTCAGTAAGTCAAATGTAATGTCTGGCCCATAATGAGCAAAAGCACATGACCACTGATGACTCAACTACTGCAGAATAGTATAGGAGCTGTGACAGAGGGAAACACAGAGCTGAGGGAGCACAAAGGAGGGGAAACTCCATGGATGGGGGATGGGCAGTTAAAGGGGGAGGAGTGATGGAGGATCCCACAGGAAGGTGTTACCAAGGTAGGTCTGAAAGGCCAAACAGATGACAGGCAGGCAGAGAAGGAGCATGGTTAACCCCTCTCTATCACAATGGAATGACAGTGCCTCCTCTCCAATACCGAGAAGAATATTAGGGTTACTGAAGGGTTGTTGGCACTTCCCAGGACAGTGGCCCTCATAGTTATGAGCACTGTGACATCTTCCATCATTCTGTGTGGATGGCTCTCATCCATACACATTTTTGAGAGCTTTAGTCAATCTTAAATCTATTCAAATCTTTTATTCCTGCATCTACATGTTTGGCAAAAAAACTATATTGAAAGCTATCATAAAATCCTTACTCCTGGACCAAAAAAAAAAACAAGAAAAATAAAAAGAGAAATTGAAGAAAACAGAAGTCTGCCAGTGCTGGGGATGGTATGCCATCAATTCAGACTAGAATTTCTGCTGTGCCTTAAGGCTGGTGGAAGAGTCACAGTTCCAAGATCTACTTAGGGTATTATCATTGATGTCTCGTTTGATGCCTGGACTGTGAAGACATCAGATTCATGAGAGCACAAGTAGCTGCCCTCCAGGAGCTTACAGTCTATTTTGGGAGCCAAGAAAAATATACATAAAAATATAACAAAAAATGCTGAGTAAATTCTAAGTGCTCATAAATGTAACAGAAGCTCTAAAGAGTAAGAAAAACAGCGGTTGTCTTCTCTTTAAGAAAAGATAAGAGGATGAAACTAGGAGACCTTATGCGAAGTGAAATAAGTGAGATACAACATGAAAAAGTACTGCTTTTTCTCACTTACGTGTAGAATTTTTAAAAAATCAAATATGCAGAGATAAGAGAATAAAACTGGGTTACCAGGGGCAGGGTTGGGGGAACGAAATGGGGAGATTGTAGGTCAAAGAATAAAAAGTAGCAGATATGGAAGGTGAAAAAGTCTGGAGACCTAATGTACAACATGAGGACTATAGGAAATAAAGTACTGTAATTTGGATTCATGCTAAATCAGTAAGTTTTAGCTGTTCTTGCCACAAAAAAAGGGTAACTATGTGAGATGATGGATATGTTAATTTGCTTCCCTATAGTAGTCTTTTTACTTTCTACGTGTATTCTATGACATTATGTCGTATACTTTAAATATATACAATAAATACACACATATAAAAAAGTACTGAATAAAAG
This sequence comes from Cheirogaleus medius, assembly GCA_008086735.1. NCBI lineage: Eukaryota > Metazoa > Chordata > Mammalia > Primates > Cheirogaleidae > Cheirogaleus > Cheirogaleus medius. The sequence continues at coordinate 21,231,621 of VBSM01003176.1, read as the reverse complement.
GTAGACATGAGGCACTATAAATAAAAGATAGAAAATGAGACAACCTGAGGCCAAATTTCATATGTCAACACCATAGAAACAATCTCCACTCATAGATTAATGTTTTCTATTATTCCCTCTCAAACCTGAACATCTCCCCAGTGCCCACGGATTCCGGATGCCTACTTCATGCAGGGAAGGGGGACAGGAAGCATCCAGGGTGAGGAAGTTGTCATTTGAAATAGCAAGGCATGAAGACCCTCACTGAGAACCAGGCCTGAAGGTGGGGAGACAGGTGGTGCAAATATCTGCAGGAAAAGTTCCAGGCAAAGGTAATAGCAGGAAAAAAATGATGAGAGAGCAAGGGGAGAGCATGCAGAAAAATTGAGAAGTCATCACTGACAGGTCTGTGTGTATTACATCTTCCAGAAAAAAAAGATAATTAGTAAATACCAGATAACACACATGAGACAAATTCCCCTCCCACCGGCCTTAGCCAGGAAATCTCACCAGAGAGATCTGAAATCAGATCTCTGATTTTGAGAGACGTAGTATTTAAGGTATGCTGGTTGTAATAGATTGAGTACATGTAGAACGCCCAACTTTATGCCCACCCAGAGGCTCAGAATATGGCCTTATTTGGATATTTGCAGATATAATTAGTTAAGGACCTCAGTATGAGATCAACCTGTGACTGGCATCCTTATAAGAAGAGGAGAGCACACAATGAGACTCACAAAAGAAGGTGATATGAAGACCAAGGCAGAGATTGGACTGATGTGTCTACAGGTCAAGCCTCTAGAAGGCACCACCCTACCACACCTTGATTTCAGACTTCTGGCCTCCTGAACGGTGATAAAATAAATTCCTATTGTTTCAAGCCACCCAGTTTGTGGCAATTTGTTATGCTAGGAAACTGTCACTCCGCTTGTCTTGATTTGGTCACACTTGTAACTGATTGCTCTTTTGTGCTCAATAAATGTGTAATGGGCATTTGTATTCATGCTTCTAGAATGTACTCCCCATTTTGTGGTTTAAAAATATTTCAGATTTGCTTTGAGGAATCCCCTTTTGCCTTGTCCCTTTCCCCCAGCCCTAATCCATGGGTTTCCAGTGACATTAACTCCATCTTCAGCTCTAGGGACACATGACGTAGGGCAAAGCCAATTGGCACATTTTATCCCACTGACCTCTGGGTTCAGTCCCAGCTAATGAGACAAAAATTATGTTTTTAGCTGCTAAAAAGATGTAGTTTTACATTCCCACTGGATTTGAACCTAAGGGGCTCTAAGAGGCTAAGAATGCTACCACCATTCTGCCACTGCACAAAATTTGAGACTGCAGAGAATACTAGAGGAAGAGCTCAGAGGTGAAGAGAAATCACATCCTGGTGAGGTTACCTGACCTCAACATCTCACTAAGCCTGAAGCTGCCCCCTGCCTGCCCCCAACTCCTAATGAGTCCATAAATTCTCTTTTTGCTATTTTGAGTTGAGTCTCCTAAAACATTCAATCAAAGAATTCCTGAGAAAATAGTTTTCAACTTGGTTTATCATCTTAATTATTTTGATTGCTAAGAAAAATGAAGTAAGTGTGCCCATCACTTACATCGAAACTGGCAATGTGTTTAATCTGAAATTCAGTTGCTTACCTTATATCTCAGCGTCCCCCGCAACAGAGTGTAAGCAGATGGAATGCCATAAATCTCAGCATATTTTGTACTGTCTCTGTTAGGGTAGCCTTCCAAATTTAACCCCGGGAAATAATCCATGGACGTAACTGAATCAAGAAAGGAGACTCCCCCTGCGACATTAATAACCTGAGGAACATTGAAAAGGCACACGTGGGGTTACAACAGTTTGTTCCCTTTTTGGGTTATCTGCATTACTTGCACAAAAGAAAGCAACCTGATCCCAAAATTACTGGGTAATCATTATCATTTGATATCAGTTCAGAGTTATATTTCTAGTGGCATACCATGTGGTTCAATAATAAGCCCTACCCTGTTTAATATTTTATTAATGATTTGAATGAAAACAGAAAGACATATTTATCTATTTTGCAAATAATATGCATTTCCTTCTGCCCTGACAATACTCAAACTCATTACGGCTGTTGCAGCTTCTCTACGTCCAACACCTGTATACACACACACACACACACACATTCATGCACACACTCCTCTCAACCATTGCGAGTCATTGTTACATGTTTTAGAACAAATATTCAGTTTAGAACTAACATACAGTAAGCTTGATCACTAAACTACCAAAGAATTTAACACAGGAAATATATAATCATTTATTCGGGGCCCACTATGTGCCAAGTTCCTTATCTACATCATCTCTAATTTATACAGTTCCATTTTCACAGGTGAAAACTGAGGCTGAGAGAGTCACTCAGAGGCAGATTTTGAACCCAGGTCTATCTGACTCCGATGTCCATGTTCTTTCTTCTGCGTCACACTGTCCCCTTAATTGTGCTTATTTCTGGATGGGATCCCTTTTGAAAGGGATATTGACAAAGTACAGTGTTCCAGACCACACCACCAGTAGTGCGCCTGAAACTGCACTAAGAATGGCTGCAAAGGGAGATCAGCAGTAGCTTTTGATTTCCAAGGGCCTGGGTGCTGCATTAAGGTGGTGGCAGGCGATGGAAAGAAGCTAGAAAACTTATCCTAAAGCTAAATTTGCAGAACAAGCACAGTTCTCACTTAGAGAATATGTTTAGCTGGGGTAGATGGGGAAAGGAGGCTAAAAGAGATGATGGCAAAGCTCTGCCATGTCACTCCCAGATGCCACCAATGTAAAAAAGTAACCAGCACCTCTGGAGGGAGCAAAACCAAAAGAAGATGAAATCACTGTCTGCAAATATGTGGGAGGAAAGCAGATGTGTTAGGAATCAAATCAGAAATACAAGTGGCTGGAAACTGCAAGGATACAGGAAAATGAGATATGTCCTAATTTATAGGACACTGCCTAATGTCTGGAAAAGTTTAAGGCTTCAACTTTAAGCAGAAGCCAGAGAGGTCACTTGGCTCTCCTATTATGATTCTGTGAATTATTTAAGGCCTGCTCCACGGAGGAGGGTGATGGTGGCAGACAGAGAGGAGGGACAAGAATACAGGAGAGGTTTTAAGAAGTTTAACAAGCTCGCTTGGGAGACAGACTGATACACTTGAATTACTGAGTAAATAATGCAGCACTAGGAAAATTCTTAGACACAATCGAAGTGTCTGACATTTTGAGTTCAGACAAAATAATAGTGAACAGGGGCTGAAGTGGTCAGAAAAAGCTCCATCCACAAGAGGAAACTTAAGTGGGACCTTGAAAAAAGTACTTTAACAAAGAGAAGAAAAGCATTATGTTTTCTCTTGCTATCTTCCACAGTGTCAGGGAGATGCAGAAAGCACTCCTTTTTACAAAAGAGGTTCAGGATGAAAGGGGAAAATTTCAAACTCAACAAACACAACTTCTGCTACCTGAAAATAACCTCTTACTTTTCCTGAACTCTCATGACTATCTATTTCTTTACGTAACTAATATTTGCTAGATGTATAACATCCCTGATAATCTGCTGTTAGGCAGACTGCAATCTGCATGATCTCATTGAGCAAGACCCCTGGAAGGCTGGTGTGACCGCCTTTACCTTCAGACAAGGAAGCCAAAGCTCACCCAACCAGTAAGAGCAGAGCTAGAGCACAAAGCCAGGACCACTGACATCAAGTCCCTTGCTCTTTCTGTGACATGGGTTACACCTCTTGACCCTGTCATTGTTCTGTTCATTATCATTGATAAGGCCTCTTGGAAATAATCGTTTTACTCTATTGAAGAAAGAATTTTTCCTGCCTTCACTTGTTAGTTTATACCAAATGTAGGCCAGTCTCTTTTCCAAGATTGGAAGAGGTAGAAGGAGCTGTTGACACGCAAAAGGAGACAGGCCGTAGCATGTAACAGGATGTGTGCTTGGTAGAACATCAGACTGGGATTCTGGCCCGAAACGCCGTGATTCATAGAATTGGAGAATTAGAGGGAATGTCAGTGCTCACATTACACGTCAGGAGACCGACGTCCAGTGGACCTTTACAACTGCCTGGTCTTTGGTGACACTATGAGGGATGCCAGGGCTTGTACCAGAGCTCATTGGTCCTGTTTATTATCCTGAAACATGTATCTTTCCAGCATCAACCTAAAGTGTCTGATTTGTTTAGCAGCATTTTAAGTGCAACTGTAGTCCCCTGATCATTAAATCAGTGGTTCTCAAATTCAGCTGCACATTACAATCACCTGGGGAGATAAAAAATAAATCTCCAAACCCAGGCAAATCAGAAGCTTTGGGGATAAGGCTCAGGCATCAGTAATTCTTAAACTCCCTTGTGGTTCCAATGTACAGCCCAGACTGTGAGGCATGCTCAACACCACGGGCACAAAAGACCATGGCCGATCACAGCATTCACCTCGTTTCTTAAGAAATGTTTTCACTTTACTCTTTACTCCTGAAATACATTTATATTTACAGATATATTGAGAATTTATAATATCTATGCCAGAATAATCTTTTTAAGACATATATCTGATCACAGTACTCATCACTCCCTGCAGGGCCAGGACAAGGATAAGGCCAGGGAGGTGCCTCAGACACCCGATTCAAAGAGGTACCCTCAATTGTTTCACATTTTTTCCCCAAATATGAGACTTTCCTTGTGGTTAAGAGCATAAACCATGATGTGATTTGGATAATGGCTTTGCCACTTGCTAGACCTTTAACTGTGGATGAGTTATCTGTGCTTCCTACGCCTGATTTCTCCCTTTTAAACCTGCTGTATCATGAGTGGCAGTGTCCCTGCCTGGCTGGCACTGTCTTATCCTTCAAGGCCAAGCATATCTTCTTCTCCACATTTTCCTTCTCCCCACCCTCCCTACCTCCCACCTCTTCAACAAGGCCAAAGCAATTGCCCTCCCATCTGTATTTCTCTGGCATTTTAGCATACTTTTGAACTTCTCCCACTAGATTATAGTTATGTATCCCAGTGTCTGTCTTTCCTGCTATTAAGCAGTTTGGTAGAAGGAGAAAGAGTGAGCTTTGGAGTTAGTTAGACCTGGGTTTGAATCCCAGCCAAATGACCTTGGACAGTCTCTCTAAGCCATAGTTTCCTTGTAAAATGATGAAAATAATACTAAACTCAGAGAGTTCTTATGTTCTGTTACATAGCAGCTGGGGAAGAAATTTCAGTTTCTTTCATTGACCCACCAAGCCCTCTATTCAGAGAGCTAACCCCCACCCACCCATCCAGCTGTGAGTTTTTTGAGCTCAGGAACTTCACTCAGTGTGACAGTCTTTCTGAGGGATCTTAGTATCAGGAGACAGAGCTTGGACTGTCTCAGGCAGCTTCTGCAGGTTTCTATCATTACGCTACAATGTTATTCCTTCACCTTTCCATTGAGCAGATAGGTGGCCGGTTGCATCACGTTCATCAAAACTCCCACTGGACTCCAGCTGAATTTATATCTCAAAGGATTGTCTGAATGCTCAGGGGCTGGAAGCCCACCACAGTAGGAAATATATGATTCAATCTGTAAATTAAAGAATCAAAAAATGAGGGAGAATTATCAATAAGTTAAGGAGAATATGTTATCCAAGTAATTGAGGACAGTGGCATGAATAGGGCAAACCTGCTACAGTTTTTCTTTCTTAAAGTTACTAAGGCGTTCAAAAATACATCCATTTAAAGCCAAACACCATTTAATTAAGTCACAGATATATTTTATATAAATTAAAAGGAAAAAAAATCCTCTAGAGATAGTGACTATCTATTAGTTCAATGCTGCTTGGTCAGTTCCTACTGAGTTTTGTATTCAAATTATATATGTGATATATATACATATATGTATATATATATATACACACACACGTATATGAAAAAGCTAAAATATTTCATCTGAATCATCACATTTACATATCCTATAGTACCCTGTCATGTATAAAAGATATTTCATACATAAACAAATTTGATGATGTTCCAAAGATTTTTTTCCATTTTTAAAAGTCAAACCTTATCACAGAATCTCCAAGGCAGGCTAAAGTTTCAATTAAGCCAAAATATTACAGTAGAGAAATCTATTTCTCTAAAAATAGGTTGCTACTTAACACTTGGACATTGTTTTACTATACAAATGTTTCTGCAGTTACAGAATTTTATTTGAAATTTCTAATTAAAGTATGAGTGATAGCAGTATTTTTAATCAAAATTACAGAAAGATGATTTCTGTACACAAGAAGCTAGACTTTTTCATATTTTTCTAAATGGAACTTAGGGTGTAAACAGGACTTACCGTGGCTCCCACTTCTTTGGCCTTATCTATTGTTTCCATTGCCAACATATGGTCAAGACCAGGGTCCAATCCCAATTCACCAATGACTGTGATGCCAGCTTCTTCCACACTGCGACAGGTGGAAAGAGGAAAAAGGAAAAGTTGGATATAAAATTAAAACACTACCACAGAGCTATTTACTTTGTTGAAAACTATTGAAAATTACCTCTTTTCCAATTCTTTTAGCGCTGGTGTGATGTAGCTTGCGGTGACCATGTTAACTTTGCTTGCAATGCATGCCTTGGCCACAAGAGGATGCAAAACATAAGGCAACAAGCTTAAAAACAGAGGGAGAAACTCATCAGAAACTTTCTTTTCCAACCCTACCTTCCAGTGTACGTAGAGCTGCACTAAGGCTCTGTCCTAAAGCGCTGCTCTGATTACATTATTCTTTCCGACGTGACCAATGACTCCCTGTGGACTACAGAATAAATTCATCTTATTATCACATCTATAACCCTCTGCAATGACCCTCACCTAACCTTTTCATTTTTCTCCCTCAGTTTCTTCCATAGATCATATATGGGAACAAAAGAAGCCTTCACTTTTTCACCTCTGAATCTTTTACTGTGCCTTCCACTGGGAATGCTCATGACACCCAACCAATCCTATCCAAGTCATGCCCTTATTTAAGAAATGCCCAAAAAGTTATTTTCCTCCAAGAAGCTTTGCCAGATTTCCCCAAAGCCAAATATCCTTCCTCTGCATACATTCAGCTATTTCTTTATAACATTTCATGGAATTTATTCCATTCATCCTTATATTTCTTTAGTTTTCTGTCTTGGGTTTCCTACTTTAAAAATGAGGTTGCTGTTTATTTTGCCTCCACATCTCCCAAATGGCTATCAGGAAGAATCCAACTAGATCAAGGTGGCCCATCTGTTACAGTAGAGTAGACTCCAGGAAGGTCCTGGGGAGGAAATAGGCTTTAAGGGTATTGAACAGTGTAAAGGTTATTAAAATGACTAAGAGTCCATACGGTGAGCAAAATATGATGCTATATTTATTCAAAAATCAACTTTGGGTTTTCTAAAAATTTGGCTTGGGTATCTTAATTTGGTGCTGAGACTTCACAATCACAAAAAATTAATTTTCATAAATGTCAATATTAGTATAGCCATATTCTATCCAAGGAATAATAAAACACCTTGTGAACTGCATAACAATATTTAAGTTCAAGCTTTTGCCTATTTGATAAAGCAATCTACATAGTACCAACAAAAAAAATACTAGCTTATAAACAATATTATACTATATCACTGTATTGCCAAATTCAACCTGTATACTTCAGATTTTTTCTATTTCACATCAATAAAACAAATAAAATCACCTCTCAGGCACTTTTTCCTCCTCTGGTCAATAAGATGGTATATTCCTACTTAGATTATTATCATGTAGAATAAAATTGTGTACATATTTTGCCAGTATCAAAAGCTTCTATAAAAGCTCTTGGTCTTTGTTTATTGGCTTTTTTAACCAAAAAGAATTACTTTATTACCAAACTGAGTAGCCTTTTAAAAGCTATTGAGCAAAATATTTGCAAAACTCTCGAAATCAAAGTATTAATAGGAAATTTACAGTGTCATCATCTTAAAGGTTAAGCGGAAACTTTTTTATCACATTTCACACATTGAAAATTTGCCTGATCAAAATTTTACCAAGATCTAGTAATATTTTTAAATTTTGGCATTCTTTTCAATGACCTAATAATATGCTGACTAGAACTTATAGGACTTTGATTGATGGTGCTTTTAGATAAAGGGATTAGCATTCCTTAATCATTTTGAATGTGATATAGTAAGCACTCAATGGGACATAATTCTTAAATTATTTGAGTTGACTCCACCCCAATTGATCCAAAGGGTTGGAAATATCACTTGTGAAAAACACACACAAAATACAAATGAAATTTTCAAAGACATCAAAATCAATTACCACTTTCCATTAAGTTATTAAAACCTAAATTTGAAAATCTAAAACTATGAGAATTTTATATATTATTATAAAATTTTTTATAAAATATATTCTTTACTTATTTTATTGTTATAGTCCCTATCACTGTGTTTATGTCAAAACATTTTTTCTCCAACTTAAAAAGTAAAAAATATATTCAAGGAGCACTACAGGATAACAATGTTTAATGGCATTATCACTATTCAGCATAGAAACTCCACCAAATGAGGAAACATTAAATATGAAACATATTTTGCTGATGCTAAATCTTATTTAAGGTCATTTGTTTTCTAAATTTAAAATTTGCACATATTAGTAAATCATTGTCTTTGTCTATTATCTCATCATATTTTACTTCAGATTTTGTTCCAAATTGTGCATTATAATGTTATTTTCTTTTTGTTTTATCAAAAAATGATGACATATTTAGGAACCTATGGGTAGCAAAATAAATTCTTTTTGTCTTAGAATGCTAGAACATTCTGTTTTGAATCAGGATTTCTTTTCATAGTCATATCACTGCCAGAAAAGGTCTGTTGGTCATTTGTCAATTTATTTTGAATAAAAATTAATGTACCTAAAATTTATATAAATTGCATAACATTTTAAGTGCACAGGGTGAACCTGTATTTAAAGATATCAAGAGATAAAGTTCCCACCTGTAATTAGTATTTTCTTTCATTGTATCTGTCTTCCAAGCTTGATTTTTTTTTAAGTGAAACATCATAGAACTTCCTCCAAAGATACAATTTGAATCTGATCTAACTAGGAAAGTGATTAGGCAATCACTATGAGTGAAGAGGTAACTTTCCTCCTCCCAAGTTAGAAAAATTATATGAAATATATAATATTCTCATCACTTTGACATTTAGAACCAAATTTAATTATAGAGAAAACCTTATGTAGCTCTGTATCTAGAAGTTAGATCTGCATTTTTATTATATAATAATAAATACCATATTTCGAGACCTGTTCCTATGATGAGACTTAAAATGGTCACAAGGTTAGAAAATCTACTTATTTCATTTAAACTTTGTCAGTCCAAAGGATAAAATAGACACCCAAATATATGAAATATGAATACCACATGACCTGCCATTCCACTTCTAGGTATACACCCAACAGAAATGTGTATATATGCTCACCAAAAGGCAAATACTAAAATGAATATAGTAGCATCATTTACAATAGCCAAAATCTAGAAATAACTACATCCATCCATAGTCAAATAAATAATAATGGTATAGTCACACAATGGAATACTACACAGCAATGAGAATGAACAAACTACAATTACAGACCATAACACTAACAACAGTTACAATCACAGTGTTGAAATGAAAGAAGATAGCCACAAATGAAGAGATACCAAGTGATTCCAATTATTTAAGGTTTGAAAACAGGCAAAAACTAAACTCTATATGAGAAGCCGGGGTAAAGTTTGTCCTTGGGGGATGGGGTTAGTGAATGGAAAGTTGTGCAAGGAGGACTTCTGAGGTATTGTTCATATTGTATTTCCTGATGTGGATGATGGTTACAGAGTGTGGTGTTCACTTTGTGAAAATTCACTGAGTTATACACTTATGATTTGTGCACTTTTCTGGATCCATACTTCAATTAATAAGTTTACCTACAGAGAGAAGAGAAAAGAAGAAGGGGAAGGGGGAGAAGAGAGAGAAAGAGAAATAAGGACAATAACAAAAGTATAAAACTCATTTCTTAACAGATACCTGATGACAAGATCCTGTGTTGCCACCAAGAAGCCCAACTTTTCTTCTTGTTTACAAATGTCCATGCTAATGGGATTAATATTATATTTCTTGCCTAGCTGTTCAACTTGATTCTTCACGTCAGAGCCTGTTTCATGAATAAAGGAGTCCAATTTTTAGATTTCCTTTCACTAGTCAAAGAGAGTAAAACACATTTTAACATCTCCAAAAACAATTATTCAAATTTAAGAACAAAATAGTCATCTAAAATTCACAGTCAACATGCTATGAAATCAGTTTTTCTTCTTCTTCAAAAATTAGGACTTATTTACCTACTGTTATTTCTATATTGCCATCTCTTGACAAATATTCTAATACAGGCTCAGATACGTAGCCAGATCCAAGAACCAAGACCTTTTTCTTGGCGTCCATTGAAAGCAACCGAGCACGTTCCCTATTACAAAGAGGCGGGGTGGGAGGAGATAATTAAAACTTTATTTATGTTAAATAACAGAATCTTGCTCTTCTAAACCACACTAAAACCTAGACTATGAAGCAACAATTTCTCCCCACATTACTTATTATAAGAATGTCAACAGGTGTTCCTTCTACCAACATTTTTCTTTACTTATTTTAGATTTTGTACAATGAAGATCAATAGTCCCTGACATCTCTGTGATGATGTACTGTCTATATATGTACAGATGCATTTCATGAATTCCCAGTATTACTAGTGATCATTTCTTGGCTCACTCCCAACTGTGTAACTTGGTCTCACACCTTATCCTTCCACGGGACATGATTCAAAACCATGCCAGGGGTTTTACATTGGAAACTTAATTTATTCCTCACAACAATCCAAGAAGGCAACTATCCAAAGAGGAGATTATTATTGTCCATGTTAGAAATTGTTTCGTCATATATCTCTAGAGGCATTTGAGAACAGTAGAAACCACAACTTTGAAATCACAAATGCCATGAGTTAAATGTAGAAAACAAAGATTGGTATTAGGCAGAATTTTAATTCTTGAACAGTTTATTCTGTGAGAATTTGTACCTTCTGGATAGATGACTATCTTTCCCACAAACCATGACCTCTAAGGTAGTGACTAAGTCTTACTCATCTTTATAAACTCATTAATGCTCAGCACATTTTGTTTTATATATGGAAGGTACTCATTAAATGTCTTTTGAATCAAATTCCCCAATCTCAACATGAAGCCATGGAAATGGCCTGGTGGCCAGGCCTTAAGCAGCAGGCTGTATTCTTGGAATCTTTAGGGCAAATGTCTCTTGAACTTTAACTCATAAATCTTTTCATTAGTTAGAAGTGAATAATACAAACATAAAATGTTCCTGCCCTTCTGTATGCCCAACACACATATTACTGATGAGATGAGATCTATTTTAACTACTATCCCCATCCCATTTCACCTCCCAAAGAGAACCATTATTATTTGGTTATTGTATATTCTATTCTTTAGTTTGTATAATTAAAACATTATTCTGATGTCCAAATTACAAAGGTTCAAAATACATTTTTAAAAGGTCACTCCTAGATTCTAATACTGTCCACCCCATTAGTACCCTCAAGCCCCAGACTCCAAGTTAAAAATCACTGTGATAAATGATGAAAAGAGGATAAGAATATGTTCAAAATGTAGGGTTTAAATATGGCAAATTTCCTTTCAAAATGAATTCTTCATTATCAGTCTCTTGGCACAAGATTCCATCAGGGAAGGAGGGCAGGAAGTCCTAGCAATTGTTGCCAAATAAACCTGCCACTACATGAAATATGGAACATAAAAGTGAAGACATAGCATCATGACTAGTCATGTTAGACATGTCATTAGTATTAGTAGTATAAGAGATCATCAGATGATGAGAATCAGAAGATAGCTATGGGAAACAAACAAATGTGAAAAAAAAAAACTCTCCTATAGGGTTATAGAGCTAGCTTCTCTTGAAAAAAAAAATTAAATACTCTTGGTGTCATACACCAGAATATTTCATTGACATATTAAAAAGTAACTATAAGTAAAGTATAACTTTGTAACTATAGTACACGTGATCTGGGCAGATTTGTTTATTTACATTTTATAGATAGAACCATTGAAAAAGAAGAAAAGATAGTTGTTTGGGAGTTTTTTGTTTGTTTGAGTTTTTTTAGTTTTCTCACTCTGGTTTCTCCTGAGAATTCAGTGCATGGTTTATTTTGTCAAAGGTAAATAGACTAGTGGAGCAAATATAAGCACAAATCAAGTGCAATCAGCTGGGGATACCAGAGCATTCCAAAGAAACATCAATGCTTTCAAACTTTGACTAGTAAAGTCAGTTAAGGAAACAGGGGCCTTAGTAGCTAAATATCTTTCTAAGACAACTATTCTCTTGAGTAGATTTGCTACATTTCTTCTTGGCACCTTCCCCTAATAAGAATCTTTGGGGAAAACCACCTCTCACCATTTGCTTTCTTCACTTCTCTCTTAATTTCTATCCAAGAATTCACTTTCCTAAACATTATACTAAACAAAATAAAATCTAAGCCCTCAACTAAAACCCAAACTGAAAGTACCAGAGAAGGGGTTGATGTGCTCGTTTTCCTTTTAGAAAATAACTGAGGCATGACACTATGTAAAATGTTAGAGAAAGAACAAAGGACCACCCAAAGGATAACCCTTCTGGATTTTTGCTTGCTTACACACACCTACACGGGATATCAGAAAGCCAAAATGATGCTACACTACTGGTTAGGAGGGAAAATCTCTCATTGGTTTTAGCCAGTCACTTAGTTTGGATTTTCTACATTTATAGACTATCAAAATTTATATGTCATACAAAGCTAATATTAAGAACTCCTATGGAAGCATTAAAAAATATTCATCAGGCCGGGCGCGGTGGCTCATGCCTGTAATCCTAGCTCTCTGGGAGGCCGA
>VBSM01003176.1:21184508-21218577 GCA_008086735.1 Cheirogaleus medius | reverse complement strand
GGCAACAAAGTAAGACTCTGTCTCAAAAAAAAAAAAATATTCATCAAATTCAAGATAAGAATAAATGTATAAAACAAGAGGATTTGAACAATACTTACCTGCTCTCCCGGAGTTTCTGGATATATTTATATTTATCAGGCAATGTGCCGTTGGATGTAATCACTGCCTAAATGTATATGACACAAGACATTTCTTTAGTATCCACACTTTAGTCCGACAAACGTGGGCTCATGACTGATAGAGAAGAGACAGAGTAACATAGATGAGAGGAAGGGGGCGGGGAGAGAGAGAGGAGAGTGGGGATGGTAGTAGAAAAAGTACATTTATGAAAAGAAATTCTTATAACTTACATCTCGCACCACAGGAGAAAAATTCTGACTTTCAAGAGGCTGTGTTGCATCTGATAATATCTGAAAGGAAAATGAGATTTGTAAGAGATAAATGACATTGCAAAGAAGGCTTCTTGGTGTTTGTGGCCATATTAAAATATTAATTAAAGGAAAAAAAGAACTTAGGAAACAGTTTTCTGAAGATCACTGAAGACAAATAATTGGTAATAGAAGTCTTCTTCAAGTACAAGTAACCAACTCTGTCCCCAAGAACATGATGTTTCAGCACAAGTTGCATTTTTAAAAAACTGAAATTGCACTATAATCATCTTTTTAAGGAAAAAGCTTATCCAGTTAGATGTGTCGTATTGAATACATTCTCAAGCATCATCACAAGCCTTACAGCTATCATCCTCCCTCTGAGGGTTTCTATCCCATTCCAAAAGTGCAAGCTGTTCTATTTGAAGTAGAGAACAGAATTATCTTTTTTTTTTTTTTTTTTAGAGACAAGGTCACTGTTGTCCAGGCCAAAGTGCAGTGGCACAATTCCTCCACCTCAGCCTCCTGAGCAGCTAGGATTACAGGCATGCACCACCACAACAGGCCAAATTTTTTTTTTTTTTTTTTTGGCAGAGATGGGTTCTCACTCCTCAGGCTGTTCTCAAACTCCTAGCCTCAAGCAATCCTCCTTCCTTGGCCTCTCAAAGCCCTGGGATTACAGGCATGAACCATTGTGCCTGGCAGAGAATGGGATTTTCCACTCAGCAAGACCACTAACTCTGCAGTAGGGGTCTCCCTTAGGTCAATATAATTTTATGTATAGGCACATCAGCAGTTCAAAGGTGGTAGGCAAAGTAACTTGACCAACTAGACCTCAAAGGTCATCCACACTTTCTTCCTATTATCTTACAAGACAGCATCACAGAGATAATGACAAAAGTCATATCTCTCATATAAACATCCCAGCATTCTTCTATTCCTCCTCTTTTCTCCCAAGGTACCAAACTGCTGAATATACTGCCAAGAAGTAAAGGGAATGTATGGTAGTGCTGTTACCTCTGAGGGCAGGGAAGGGGCCATAAGTCAATCTTTCCTCCCTAATCATAAGTTAAGGTCTAGAACACTCACCCAACTGGGAAGAAAAAAATGTATCAAACAGATGCTGGCAGCAGAGAATTTATTTACTGTATTAAAATAAATATAAAATTATAATACTTCATGTATCTGAAGCACAAGACATGTAGGCTATCTATTCCTGAGATATGGGCATTTTTTTAAAAAAAGATAAGTATCTATAAGCCAGGGCATACTTTGGGAAGCTCACAGAATCAATATACTGTTGTCTCTCAGTATCCAAGGGGAACTGGCTCCAGGACCTTAAATAAAAAGGTATAGTATTATACCTCATATATCTTACATACCTGGCTCCAGGATCTTATATAAAAAGGTATAGTATATACCTTATATACCTTACATAAAAAGGTATAGTATTTGCATATAATCTATGCACAACCTCCTGTATACTTGAAATCATCTCTAGATTACTTACAAAACATAGTGCAATGCAAATGCTATGTAAATAGTTGTTATATTGTATTGTTTTTTATTTGTATGATTTTTACTGGTGTACTGTTTTTGGTTTTTTTTTTCCCAAGTACTTTTGATCCACAATTGGTTGAATCTGCAGATGTGAAACCCATGGATACAAAGGACCAGCTGTACCTGGGGTCCTCCCACCACTTCCTTTTCTTGGTCAGCCCTGGAGTATTCCCTTCTTAAGAAGACTCCTCCACCTGCCAACTCTCCCCGCAGGTCAAAAGCTGCTGGTAGATAATAAAATGATGTTCTAATTTCACTTGACATATGGTTGAAACACTGAACTCTTGTATCCTTCCCTCTGTCTGCTCTTTATCTCTAATTCTACACCCTTATGTAGGGCTCACTGGAACCATGGCAACTGCCTTCTAACTCTTTTCCTTCTGTCTATCTCCAAACAAAAACACAAATTTAATTATTTCTCCTGTACCTATTTAAAATAATTCAATAACTTTCTGTTGCCTTCAAGATAAAGTCCCTAGCTCCTTGCATGGCTGCAAGGCTCCCTACAGTCTGGCTCTGCCTCTCCAGCCTTGACTCCCTCTGGCTCATACCCAGCACTTCAGTCCTATTAACAGCTTGGCGCTGCCTACCTCTACCATACTTTCACATGCTTCTGTGCTACACCATGTGGATGCCTCACATACTATACCCCCTACCTGGAATTCCCTCTCTTCATCCTCCAAGACAAAGTAAAGATTTGCCTCTTCTATGAACCCTTTACCAAAATCTACTCTCAAGCACACCTTGAAGGTAGGAACTGCATTTAGCATCGTATCATATGCCTGCCACATGATAAGATGGTAAATATTCAATAAATAAATGAGTGAATACATGAAACAATTATTTAAAATCAAATAGATCTTTCTTCCCGAACCGTAATTATCATGAGTCTACCTAAAGAAAGGTAAATGTTAAAGACAACAAAAGGCTGCTGCTCACTTACTACAATTAACTGTCTCCCTTTCTAGAATTCAATTATAACAAAACCCCCAGCATAAGGGTGCTGAAACATATGGTATGTCTTGTCATTTTCATATCTAACACTTTGGATAGCTCATCACTAGTTTGTAAATTAATTTCAAGCTATTCATCCTGGTGTTAAGACCCTTTACCATATGGAACTAACTTACATACCTTTACTTAATCAGACTTTTCAACTCACAGAAACCCTACCTTAAGGAACCTCCCATCTTTGTTCTACAGTCCCCATCATTTAGTATGCCTCTCATTCAAGCCAGCTTAAATATCATATCTTTCGTAAAACCTTTCCTGATTTTTCCAACAAGATACTACTTTCCTTCCACAACTTCATTAGCATCTTTCTGATGGCTGTCACATTCAACCTCATGGCAGAGTTGCACAGTTGTCTCATCTTCTTCCTGGAACTCATGCTTCTGTAGGTCAGATGCTGTGTTTTAATTTTCTTCATTCCTATCTATGCCTTATTCCAACAGATCCCCAATAAATATCTATTGAATCCAGTTGAAACAAAAACTTCTATGTTGTTTGCAAAGTGATAGCCTGTGCCCTGCAATGCTACAGTCTACATGGACCTTAAGATAAAACTAAAAATCTGGGAAGAGGGAGTATAAACTCTAAATACATTTCCCATGCAGTTATCAGAAAAGACAATCTATCTAACATTTTACTGGTAAGAAGATACATACATACCAAGACTATGAAATAGAGAAAGTCATCAATTTGTATAGATATCCAGTGCTTGTAGATAGTGCTGAGAAAGATGACCCCAAGACAATCTCACTACTACTGGTTGGAAGACTACAGTAATGTGAAAAGAGCAAAGTGTAAACAGTTTAGAGAAGCTGGCTTAGTCATCAGATATTAAAAAAATACCATCTGCCTCAATGCTTACCAAAAATCTCCAACTCACCATGTAATGTTTTTAACCTGTCACACTGCCTAAAATGCTATCAACTAGTGATTTATGGAGGCACAAAAAAAATCACCTTTTAAAATGTACATTTTTCATCCAGTAATGGTGATAAGCTGGTTTCAAATCAAATCCACTGAGTATAATGAAGTAAAACATTAAAAAGTGTCAGTTCTTAGGCTCAAAAAGCAGTGAAGACTTGCTGCACACTAACTTGGACAAGGAAGCCCAAAGAGATGAGTACAGCATTTGGCACTAATTCCCTGTTTAGGGCATTTGCCCATGTGAAAGCAGTGTCTGAGATGCTGAGAGCTTGAGCAGAGAGCAGCAGGGAGACTGAGAAGCTAAGAGCTTTTGGCTAGCTTTCAAAAACAGAGGAACAAATATTGAAGTTCAAGATCTGCAGAAGAGAGATCCTAATAAGCACCATACTTGCATTTGGGATCCTGAAAGACTACTTTCTAAAATAAATAGTAATTTGTACAACATCAGTTCTCCAAAGGACTAAAACCCTGACTTGAATCGCTTCTATCCCTAAATGAATTGAGCTAATTTTCTCCTAACCTATTACCTTGCCTATCTCCCTGCCAAAAACAAACAAAATCTCTGAAGGAAAATCACATGGCACCCAGAGCCTCAAATCATCTGTACAATTTTACATATGCAGTGTCTGGCATTCAATAAAAAATAAATAAGGACACTAAAAGATAAGAATTGGTTGAAAACCAAGTTAAAAAATATGTAACATAGACCAAAAAATTTTTTGTAATTATCAGAAATGAGCCTAAATTATAATTGTAATTAATATGTTCAAAAATAAAAAGGCAAAATATATAGCTTTAATAGAGAATGGTAAACTTTAAAATTATCGAATAGAAATTTTTGATAAATGAAAACTTCCCATGTTGGAAGACATGGACATCCAGACACATGAAGCTCAACAGTTCCCAAACAGATTCAACCCAAAGAAGTCCTCTCCAAGACATATTATAATTAAACTGTCAAAAGTCAAAGAGAGGCTGGGCATGGTGGCTCACGCCTGTAATCCTAGCACTCTGGGAGGCTGAGATGGGTGGATCGCTCAAGGTCAGGAGTTCAAGATCAGCTGAGCAAGAGCAAGACCCCGTCTCTACTAAAAATAGAAAGAAATTAGCTAGCCAACTAAAAATATATAGAAAAAATTAGCCAGGCATGGTGGCGTATGCCTGTAGTTCCACCTACTCGGGAGGCTGAGGCAGAAGGATCACTTGAGCCCAGGAGTTTGAGGTTGCTGTGAGCTAGGCTGATGCCACAGCACTCACTCTAGCCTGGGCAACAAAGTGAGACTCTGTCTCAAAAAAATAAATAAATAAATAAAAATAAAATAAATAGATAAAAACTGATCAAATGATTTGAACAGGCATTTTTCAAAAGAAGATATACAAACGGGCAAGAAACATATGAAAAAATGCTCAACATCACTAATTATCAGGGAAATGAACATTAAAACCACAATGAGATAACACCTTACCCCTGTCAGAATGGCCATTATTTAAATGTCAGTAAACAAGAGGTGCTGGCCAGTATGCAGATGCAGTGAAAAGGAAATACTTATATACTGTTGGTGGGAATGTAAATTAGTACAACCTCTATGGATATCAATATGGAGATTTCTCAAAAAACTAAAAGTAGATGTACCATTTGATCCTGAAATCCCACTACTGGGTATCCTCCCAAAGGAAAAGAAATAATTATATCAAAAAGATACTTGCACTCATATATTTATCACAGCACAATTCACAATCACAAAGATATGGAATCAGCCTAAGTGCCTATCAACTGATGAATGCATAAAGAAAATGTGATATATATATATATATATATACACACACACATAAATACACCATGGAATACTAGAAGCCATAAGAAAGAATGAAATAATATCTTTTGCATCAACTTGGATGGAACTGGAGGCCGTTATCCTAAGTGAAGTATCTCAGGAACAAAAACAAATATTGCATGTTCTCACTTACAAGTAGGAGCTAAACACTATGCAAGGACACACAATGTTATGATGGACATTGGAGACTCAAAGAGGGGGATGGAGGAAGGGAGTGAGGGATGAGAAATTGCCTGTGGGCTACAATGTACACTATTTTGGTGATGGGTGCACTACAAGCCCAGACATCACCACTATGCAATATATATGTATAATGGATTCAACTTGTACCCGCTAAGTGTATTAAAATTATTTTTTAAAAAAAGAAAAGATAAAAATGGGCTATACTCAGAGTAAGACCTATAGCTTTAAAATGCACATATTACTAAAGAGAAAGACTGAAAATTAATTACCTGAGCACTTACTTCAAGAAGTTAGGAAAAGAAGGGTGAACTAAGCTCCCAATAAAGTGATATAAAATACAACAAAGATAAGATTAGAAATCAGTGAAATAGAAAAGGATACAAGGTAGAGAGGTTTTAACTTCATCAAAGTTAAAACCAGTTATTTGAAATGACTAATAAGATTGATAAATTCCAGGTAAAACAAATTAAAAAAAAGAAGTCATAGACAACCAACATCAGTTCTGTAAAACGGGAAATCACTACAGAATCTATTGAACAGATAAGAAGATATTTTGAAAAATATTATAACAATAAAATTTATAACTTATATGAAATACATAAATTCCTAGAAAAATAAACTTGCCAAAATTTGCAGAAGAAAAATGAATCTGAACACCCTTATGCTTATTAATAAAATTCAATATATAATTTAAAAACCTACCCTTAAATGTTCCCAACCCAAAAAAATAGTTTTGCCAATGAATTCTACCAAGTAGAAATAACATCAACCTCATTTAAAATGCTCCTGAGACCAACAATAAAGAGACACTTCCCAACTTGTCTTGAGGCCAACATAATCTTAATACCCATACCTGACAAAGATATTATAAGAAAAGAAAATTTTAGCTTAAGCTCTTTCATGAACATAAATGTTAATAATCCTAATGTATAATACATATACAAAATAATGTATGTGTATGTGTGTGTGTGTGTGTGTGCCAAAAGACACATCAAAAATGTTCATAGTAGAATTATTAGTAAGAGGCCCAAACAGGAAAGAAAAAAAAAAAAACTCATGAGAATTCTCATGAGAATTTAGAATTAAAATATATGAAGTACTTTGAACACTGCCTGGCACATAGCAGGTACTGTATCATGGCTAACCATGATAATGCCTGGTGCCTGCATTTTCTAAAGCCTGCTACATCTTGCCGCTGACATATTCCAAGCAGTAAAACAAAGGGTCAAAACAGAATGCTATTTGAAAGGAAAGAAGATCACAGACTTGAAGTCTTACCAATTTTTGCCCCACTAACTATTGTCCCATTTTAGTGTGAGAACTCGTGAGTGAAGGCATGGATGCAAAGAACAAGAGCCATTATTCATACCTCTAAAATCATTGCCAGAGGCTGGCAATCCTTAGCAATAGAAATAAAGCAGGATGGGTATGAATGCTTATGATAAACACCAAAATAAAAAAGATTTTCTTTGGTAAAGAAAATGTAATTTAGATAACACAGTATTTCATTAGCCAGTCACTGATCACAGAAGAAAAATACATGACCTCAACATAAGCTGTCACTTAACTAAGTATTAGTGACGAAAATCCAATAAAATTTTTCATATTTCTAATTTTTCAAATATGTTAATCATAACACAGTAAGAATGTCCCAGTATGAAATGACATAGACAATAAAGAACTGAAAATAAAGCAAGTCTTATTCCTATGTTGTGAACATTCTTAATAAAATATGTATAATGAGAGACAAATGTAATTGCAATTAAGCAGGAAGGCAGTGATAAAATCATATTCCCCATGAGACAAGTAGGCAGAATATGTAGAATAAAAGAGGATCACTAAGTATTAACACTTCAGGGAAGGGCTGGCATTTCATTTTACAACAGATTTCTTAGATACAGAAGACCAGAACATTCATAAGATTACTCTATAATTCTATTTAAAGTCAGAGTTGTTGCAGATGCTACCAGTCTGCTTACCATTTCTTCAACATAAGGGTAAAGCATGTCTCCAAAGTATTCTGTAGCTTCAATTGGAAGCTGTGCCGGCAAATTGTCAATGGAACACATCAGAATCCCAGAGCCTTCAACACTAGGAGAAGCAACATGCTTTATTCAGATATACAAAAAGGTATCTGTAAGCTCTAAATTTTCCAGATGTCTACCCCATTATATTTGCTTCATTATCATTTGCAATTGTATTCGAAAGTGCATAACAAAATAAACAAGACTTTTCAAACAAACCATTTTCCTTCTTTGGCAGCCCACCTTTCATTTAAATATCATCTATGCATATTTAAGAATTCAGATTGGCATGTGGTTTTTCCACTAAGTTTTCAAAATATATTTGAGAATATCTCTCCAAATTTTCAAACCTTTTGTAAACTCACCTGTCATGAATAATATGCTGGTCTGCATCGTACATGCAAAAGGGACGCTCTATTGTTGTACATTCGGTCATAAACTCTATAGATCCTCCTGTGTCAGCTGAAATGTCACATATTGCCACAAGCCTGAAAATAACATCAATGCTTAGATTAAGAGAGTATGGGATTCTGAAGTCTCCAACAAAACTGAAAATGAATAAAAATGAAAGGAACTTGGAACAATTTTCAATGTTGATGCCAAGCATTTTCCAGGCTTTTAGGTTCTCTTTCCTACAGCTCACTCCTCAGGACCCTGTGCTGTTCAGGGAAACAGAATCTTCCCGACATGAGTTTTAGTCTCCACAAGAAAAAAAGAAAGAAAGGAAAGAGAAAAGAAAGAAAAAAAAAGTGGAAAATTCCTTCCCTGGAGAAATCATTGACAACAGACTAATTAAAGTTAACCTAGTTAGCCATCTCTAAATAATCCACAAAGGTTCAATTACACTACCTCCACCTTGCTTAAGACATAATTTTAGATGTGATTACACAGAAATCTCAAGAATTATGAACAAAAGTCTCAGTTCAGCACTCAAAATTCTTCCACAATTTTCCTACTTAATCTCCAACTAGCACCTGCCTACATGAACCTATAGTAGAGCTAGAGGGTCCCACTCAGTGTCCTAAATTGTGCTTTGGTGGTTCCATATATCTCAAGCACTAATCCTATCACTTGGGATTCTTGTTCTCCACACTCTCCCCTTCTCAGTCTTTGCTGAGCTCAGTGCTTCTGCTTTCTAAATTCTTCTGATGATGTTGCTGCTAGCATTCCCTCAGCATTTACCTGATGCCAGCCAGCTATATATCTGAGGGATGCAAACATATCTTTTACCCAAGTGCCAGGCATACCAGGTGTTCCACAAATATTGATTGATTAATTAATTGCTTCAACATTTAATAATTATTTGAGTGTCTATTACATATCAGGCAATGAACTGGGTGCCTGTGGCCAAAATGGGGCCCCTTTCCTTAACAAGATTAAGTTCCAGCAGGAGGGAGAAAAAATAATAGACATGGGAAAATAAATGATCATAAATTTAGAAACAAAACCAGAGTAACAGACCAGAGAGAGATGGGAGAGGGGAAGCACAAGGAGACTTCCCCAAGGAGGCTGCTTTGGAGCTGTATGTGGAGTTACGGAAGTAAAATGAAGAGAGTTTCAAAAACGAGGGAAGGTTAACCGTGTCAAATGCTGCCAAGAGGTCGAGGGGGATAAAGCAGACAACTAGTCATTAACAATCAAGTCCTGTGATGTGTGGGAACCTACATTCTTTGATACCCTAACAATGAGTGCTGCTGCTAAACTCTGCCATCGTTGCTGAAGTAAAGTCCTTACTTGTGCGGTAATGCAGGGCAGCCTTCCACACCGGGAACTGAGAAATTTCCCGGAGCCAGGAGACTCTGAGCATCTTGGCGGGATAGCAGGCGAGGAGTGTTTTGTTCCCAGTAAATTCCATTGATTAAACAAGTTGTGTAGGGTGCAATCTGGAAAGCAAGTTCCAAGTTCAATCAAATAGGAAATCGCTTATTTCAATACAGTGTGCTGAAAGAGAGCTATCAGTAAGGTCCATGAGAAATAAGTACATGTTACTTTGAATTGACTTTTTTATTTGCCAGGTCAGTGGCCATCTTTTGAAGCAAAGGTAATAAATACCCACCCAGATTTCAGTGTGGAATTATCCCAGGATAAAGAAACATATGACCATAAATATAATAATGTCTTCATTCTGTAATGTATTGCATAGCAAAGAAAAAGGACAGGACAGAGAGCCAAGTGCCCTAGAACACTATTTCTAGCTCAGTCACCACTGGGATGTGATCTAAATCACGCTACCTCAACTTCTCTGGCTCTATTTGCCTTACCTGCCAGATGGGGATGATACATACCCCATTCCTCAAAGGAATGCTATGAATATTAAACCAAATAACATCTGTAAGCTCCATGGAGAAATGTGCTACATACATGCATACATGGTAACTAGGTCAGTATAAGTTTTAGGATGCATCCAATCACCAATACTTCTGTGACTGGGGAAAAGAGAAGGGATGAAAATTTACTGGATTCAAAATGTTTCAGTTTGAAACTAGTTTCATAATTTTTGCTCTTCAAACATGTAAAGCTGAAGTTGAGTCCTTCTCTCTAACATGCTCTACGTGTTATGACAGCTAAACTTCATACCAGAATCTAAAAATACTGTGTTGTTCAAACATATTTAAAATTATTTAAAGTATTCCCTTTCACAAAAAATGCATGCATTTTTTGTTTTGTTTATCTTTTAGTTTCTTGGTTTATTTGGGGGAGGATTATTACATGGCCAGTTACTATAGAACACACAAATATATTGCATTTCTGGTAAGATAGGGCCAGTGTGTCCCTGTCAGAAGGATCTGATTTGTAAGTACCTTTTTCATACAGTGGGGATGATCTGTGCTTGTATGGCCACACTATTTCACCCTGGCCTCCTGTAATCAATGACATGTATTTAAAGATGGTTGGCTGAGGTTGGGATTGCAATTTGTGGCCATAGAAGGGATGACCCTAAGTTGAGACCAAACCTCATAGACATTGTGCTTTGCCAACAGTGCTAACTAGTCCAGGATAAATACAGAAAACAGTAATCCACAGAAAATGGTTTAGAGCTATTGGGCACACGTAGACCTGAAGTAGAAACAAAGGCAGTGAAGCAAAGGGCGTACGCACGGAAACCACCAAAACCACTCAGCACAGGCCACTCTAAACACCAATGAAAGATGACAACTCCTAAGGCCAATTCATGATACCCAGAAATTCCCAACAGAGGAACTGAAAACCAATGCACATATTCATAATTTCTCCCTTGAAGACAGCCTAACTATAGTGTGTCATAAGCAACCAACTCAAAAGCTGCATATGATACTCACATCAGTATTAAAACGGCTTATGTAGCGCTCAGGATATTTGTCATACTCCACAGGATCATATACACCATCTGTTTTCCTGACAAGATGATGATGGCGACTTAACACCGTCCCATACACTTTTCTGAGGTCTTGCAGAGGAGAAAGAAATTAGTAAAGTGGGTGACAAATGATAAAGAGTTATGGTGATAAAATATTATAACAGAGACTGTTTAAAACAGTAAAAGCTACAGTCATCTCCTGCCCCTTACCTCCAGTTTGAGAAACTTCTTTCAATTCATGGGGCTCCACGTATTCACATGGGAGCTCATTAAAGATTTCTTGGGCTCCCTGTTAATAACAGATGAGTAAAAATTAAAAAAAAATTAATAGGATAAGAACCAACATGGTTTCCTACAAAGATTCTAACTCATTTCCCCCCAAATTACACAGCTCCACTTGCCCTCCCTGCAACCAGAATGGCAATACAGAACTACAGATGAGCGTCTTACAGGAAACCTGTAAACCAGTTCTTATTCCAGATTGAACAGTACACTTTAGAAGGGGCTTTAATTTTTTCTTTTATTTAAGTTACTTGGAGTATCTACAAGAACGTTTAGAAATGATGGCACAATAAAATATTTCCATTTACTTTTCAATCCATTCCAGAAATTATTTAAATGGGGAAAC
The DNA here is from genome assembly GCA_008086735.1 of Cheirogaleus medius. Taxonomy (NCBI): domain Eukaryota; kingdom Metazoa; phylum Chordata; class Mammalia; order Primates; family Cheirogaleidae; genus Cheirogaleus; species Cheirogaleus medius. The sequence goes on along the minus strand of VBSM01003176.1, from coordinate 21,206,707 downwards.
TATATTTTCTACAAAAGAAAAAACTCAGATGCTTAGCTCACAATATAATAGTAATAGTGATGTCCTAATTATGTTCTTTGAACTAAGAACTATTTTACAATTACAAGTTTCTATGGGAAATTACAAATGCATTCTCCAAACCACTCAAGAAGGAAGAAAGTATTAATTCCAGTTTTGAATTAATATTCCTAACATCTTATTGACAAAACTTCAAGTAGTCTTAAAAAATGTACATCCTGAGGTCACTTCCAAACTTTTGGACAACTCAGTGAAGGAGGTAAAATAGATCACCCTCTGAACAGACCCTTACGCTATTAGCAATGAATTATCCCTTGAAAAGAGAAAAAGGAAAGAAAGAATAAAGCATTCCAAGTCTCTGATAGCTTGGCATCAACTAAAAGCAAAGAAAATGTTCGGACCATCACTGCTCTTCACTATGAGAAAAAGACATTGGTAAGGAAAGTACCAAAAATAGAATCCTCATTCATTTTATTTGAAATGCCCACATCATTTGAGTTAGTTTCAGAGTTTCAGGCCGGGCGTGGTGGCTCATGTCTGTAATCCTAGCACTCTGGGAGGCCGAGGGGGCGGATCGCTCAAGGTCAGGAGTTCGAAACCAGCCTGAGCAAGGGCAAGACCCCATCTCTACTAAAAATACAAAGAAATTAGTTGGCGAACTGAAAATATACAGAAAAAATTAGCCGGGTATGGTGGCACATGCGTGTAGTCCCAGCTACTCGGGAGGCTGAGGCAGGAGGATTGCTTGAACCCAGGAGTTTGAGGTTGCTGTGAGCTAGGCTGATGCCACGGCACTGTAGCCCGGGCAACGGAGTGAGACTCTGTCCAAAAAAAAAGAGGTCCGGAGTTCGAAACCAGACTTTCAGACTGCTTTAGGGAAGGAAGACAGGTGAAATTTACCTTAGATACATTCCCAGTCCCTGTGAACACAAACGTTAAGGGCCCTATCGACTTTGGCATCAAACCCAGAGATATCTCATAACCAGCATCACGGACAGCTTGCACAGCCTGACTGCTATTCCTGTAGTTATGAGCCATGCCAATATGCTGAAAACAAGCACACACAATGTACATTAGTCCACCAGCTGAGACATTTTTCTATTCTTAAAGTGTGATATGTATTTTCAAAAAAATAAGTGAAATAAACAACTCTCACCATAAAAGGTGTGTGATGTCCCAAAGCAAGGAGCCTTAAACCCATTCCATGTAAAATGTTGATCATCCCTATTGCAGAATCAGACCAATAGAAAGACCATTAGTTGGGAGGAGTTGAAGCTGTTCTCTCTGCCCATTCTCCAACCTGCTTGGCGCCCTGAGGAAGCACAGACCACAGCGTCTCAGATTTGGAAGGAGCCTCAGTAGATCTTACTCATCCCCTGAACTTTCTGCCTTCAAATGTACTAGCCTAGCTGCATCCCCCCACCTATTTCTTCCATCTTCAATTCAGATAAAATAGAAAGAGTGTTCCTCTTCTTATCTAAGATCAGTCTTTCCACCTTGTCTCCAGATCCCATCCCTTTTTGCCAGCCAAAAAATTCACTATTGAATTATTCCCTCCCTATTGGTTCATTCTTATCAACATTTGAACTAATCCACTAACATTTGCTCTAATCCATCCCGTACCAAAAACAAATGATCAAACAAAAACAAGGTCACCAAAGACTGAAGAGCCCCCCACCAATTATTTAGTGACCTAAATAGCTAAACTCTGTGGACAATTCTTAGATTAGGTCAGATGTATCTGGCTACATTGACTCCCTTGTTGAAACACTCTCTTCCCTCAGCATCCCTGACTTGAAATTTTTTATCCTACCTTTCTATAGGTTCCTCTTCCTATGCCCATTTCTTTTACATGATTCACCCTCGGGATTCTATCCTGGGCCCTATGCTCTTCAGTATCTACATCTTTTCCTTAGGTAATTTCATCCAGTCCTAAATTTCAAGTACTGTCTGTATGTGGATGACCCCAAGTCTGTCCCTCCAACACAGATTTTGCTTTTGATTTCAAGACCTATCTAGCCACCTTACGTATGTCTCAATTTAGATGTTCAGACAGCTAAAACTCAGCATGCCTATAGCACAGACCTTAGTATCTATTCTCTCCTTCTTCTTCTTAGGGATAGAACTTTCCAACCACAACCCCCACCCCCCAACACACACTCACCCCTACCAAGTTTTCTTTTATCTTTTTTCTGAAGTCAACTTTTAAAGAAATAATCTATATATAATAAAATGCACCAATTTATAGTATATAGTTGGTTGATTGTTAGTAAATATACACAGCTGTGTTACTATCATGCTCAAGATACAGAATATTTCCACCAACCCCCAGTTCCCAGATGACCTTTCTGTCTGTATTGATTAGGTTCCTCTAGAATTTCATATAAATGAAATTATAAGCATATACAATCATCCCTTAGCTTACGCAGGGGATAGCTTCCAGGCCCTCTGGGTATACCCAAATCCACACATACTCAAGTCCTGCAGTTGGTGCTGCAGAACCCGCCTGTCTGAAGAATTGGCCCTCCTCCATACATGTGGGTTTTCCATCCCACAAATAAGTGGACCCACACAGTTCAAACTGGTGTTGTACAAGAATCAACTGTATTCTTTTGTTGTGTGTCTGCTTTCACCTGGCATAATGTTTTCGAGATTCAAACATATTTTGTGTGTATCAGTAGTTGTTTCTTTTTATTGCTGAAGAGTTTTTCATTTTCCATTTTCTATTTATAATTTATTTATTTCTCTGTGGGATATTTGGGTTGTTTCCAAGCTATCATGAATGGTGCTACTATAAAAAAAATCTGTATAAAATATTGCATTTCTCTTAATAAATGCCTATTAATGGAATTCATTTTATATTTTGATACTCAAGTTTTTAACTTCTTCTTAAGATGATTTTGATAATTTGTATTTGTCAAGGATTTGTCTAGTTCACCAAGGTCATCAAATTTATTGGTCTAATCATATTTTCATATTCTTTTTTTTTTTTTTTTTTTTTTTGAAACAGAGTCTTGCTATGTCACCTGGGCTAGAGTGCCGTGGCATCAGCCTAGCTCACAGCAACCTCAAACTTCTGGGCTGAAGCGATCCTCCTGCCTCAGTCTCCCAAGTAGCTGGGATTACAGGCATGCTGCCACCACGCCCAGCTAATTTTTAGTAGAGACAGGGTCTCGATCTTGCTTAGGCTGGTCTTGAACTCCTGAGTTCAAGTGATCCTCCCGCCTTGGCCTCCAGAGTGCTAGGATTACAGGTGTAAGCCACCTCTCCTGGTCAACTTCCCATATTCTTTATAGTCTAATAATTATAATCATTGTTTTCCTCTGATTTTTTCTAACCCATGGGTTATTCAAAAATGCAATAACTTGTCTTCCAAATATTTGGAAATTGTTCAGTTATCCTTCTATTAAAATGTCTAGGTTAATTTTATTATAGTCAGAGCATATACTGTATGATTTCAAATTTTAAATTTTAAATTTAAATTTATTGAAAATTGTTTTGTGACCCAGTACATGGGCTATCTGGGTACATGTTCCCCTTGACTTGAAAAGAATGTGCACACTACAATTAGGCAGAGTGGTCAAAAAATGCCAGTTATTTCAGGGTGGTTGATAGTGTTTAAGTGTCCTATATTCCTACTAATTTTCTGTCTACTCGTTCTAATAATTATAGAAAGAGGAGTATTTAAATATCCAAATATATTAGGTGATTTATCTGTTTTATGTTTTTTTAAGTCTATCAGTTTTTGATTCATGTATTTTGAAGCTCTGCTATTAGGTACATACACATTTAGGATTGTGATGTAGTCTTGGAGATTTGATCCCTTATGTTTTGGAAATATCCTGCATTATCCCGGAAATAGTACTTGTTCTGAACTCTACTTACATCTTACATCTACTTACATCTATTTATCTTATTTTGATATAGCCACTTCAGCTTGCTTTTAGTGTTTGCATGGTATATCTTTATATATCATTTCTTAACATGTTTGTGTCTTCATATTTAAAGTAACAGTAGGGTGTTACCTCTTTATTCTTTAAAAAATTGGAGTCTTTAGGCCATTAATATAACTATTGATACAGTTGAACATAAAGCTACTATGCTGCTATTTGTGTTCTTCCTGTCCCATTTGTCCTTTGTTCTTTTTTATCCCCCTTTTTTTGCATTTTTTGCATGAATTGCATATTTTTAGTATGATGTTTTGTCTCTACTATTGGCTTATTAGCCATAGTGCCTTGATTTGTTTTTAGTGATTATTCTACCTTACAATATGCATCTCTATCTTACCATAGTCTACATCAAATAATATTATACCACTTGAGGTATAGTAAAAGAACCTTACAAAAGTCTGTTTCTGTTTTTCTTCACCTGCCCTTTGTACTATTGGTGGTGTAAGTTTTACTTCTATGTATGTTATAAATGCCACAATACATTGTTTTGTTTGAAACTATCAATTATCTATAAAAAAAACTTTAAATAAAATATTTGAAAAGATAATGTCTTTTATATTTGTTTACATTTTACCACTTCTAGTGTTCTTTATTCCTTTAATTAGATCCATGTTTCCATCTTCCTTCTGCCTGAAGAAATTTCTTCAATATTTATTCCATGACAGTGAATTATATCAGCTTTCATTTGACCAAAAAGTTGTTATTTCATCTTAATTAGGGGGAAAATGTCATTTGAAAGACAATATCTTTTGGAAAGATACTATCACTATGCACAGAACTCTAGGTTGCCTTTTTTTTCTTTCAGCACTTAAAATATGTTCCATTTCCTTCTGGCTCATGAAATGTTTCTGATGAGAAGTTTGTGATGTTTCTTATCTTTGTTACTCTATACATAATATGTCTTTTTCTCATTGGCTGTTTTTAATTTTTTTTAACACTGCTTTTTAGCAAGATAATTATGATGTTCCTAGTGTTATTTTCTTTGTGGGGTTTTTTTTGGGGGGTTGTGGTTTATTGAGCTTCACTTATCTGCGGATTTATAATTTTTATCAAAATGTAGGAAAGTTATATTTATTTCTTTCAATATTTTCTTTTCTTGCTCCCTTGTAGCAATAGAAACTAAATAAAATGAAGCAAAGAAAGAATTTTAAAAAAAAACAGAATTTAGGTGACCAGTGGTTATCAAGTGATCTAATATATGTGTATTTGGGGTCAGAAAAAAGAAGGGAGGAAGGAAGGAAAACAGACTTTAAAAGAATCAACTTAATCCACAAGCCATTGCCTATCAGAGCAGAGTACAACCCTCCTGAAAGGAAAACCACAAAATCTAACAATCAACAATGTAAAATGAACAATGTCTAGCAGAGAAGATATCCAGATTTTCTTCTGTACTGTCTTATCGATATTGATAGATAGATAGATATCTCCTTTATTCCTCTCCTCATTTGTTTAAAACTTGAACATATTGAGCATTTATAATAGCTATTTTAACCTCCTTATCTGCTAATTATATATATCTCTCTCAATTTAGACTTTAAGGTTAGTTTTTCAATTTTTATAAGGGTGAATTTAGAGTAGTCTGTATTAAGAGCTCATTTAGCCACACGATTCAGGGTTTCCCTGAATACTCTATATGTTCAGTGAGTCTCTCCATCCCAGCTGATGGGACAAACTCTGGGAACAGTTTGGCATAGAGTTCCCTGGTAACTGCTCTTTCTTTCAGATTGTTCCTTCTCCAGTCTCATGAATTTTCACCCTCCACTCAACAAGACGATAAGCATATTTCTGGAACACTTTTTCTGCATAGCTCTCTCCTATTTGGTATATGCGTTGCCAATTCTAGCCACTTCAGCCTCCCCGATTCAGGGAGTTTGCCAGGTTTTGTGGTACTTTTCCATATACACACCATCTAGAAATTTCTCCAGACAGCCAGGATGAACAAAGAGCTCACCTCATTTATTTTCCATCTATCGGGGATCACAATCTATACTACCTGTTGTCCAGTGTCTGAAAACATTGTTTTATATACCTCATCTGATTTTCTAGTTGCTCAATGGCAGTATAGTAAGTCCTAGTTAATCCTGTGTGGATAGGAGTAGAGCATATGGTTTTAGCAGCACACATAGTTGCTCAGTTACAAATTACATTTCTCCATCAGTTTTGACCAGTGGCTATGGGTAGAAATAATATATTCAAATTCTGGGTTGCATCCTTAAAAATGAAGCTGCTTGCCTCAGATTTGTCTCCCCTTTCCACTGACTGGAAAATAGCAACAGCCAGAAAGGTGACCTTGGAAATGAAAGCCACGTGTTGACAAGAGCAGAGCTTTCCTCTCATCCCACCATCCCTAGACTCCTCACCTCCGGACTTCCATCTTATTTAAGCTTTGTTTTATAGGGTATCTTCATTACAGCAACTTACCTTGTAATCTACCAATATAGTGCCCTATACCAAACTCATTTACTATCTTCTTCTAAACTCTTCTTCCATCCCTGTAGGTACTAACAGAACTGAACCATTGTCCAAGTTAATAACCTGGATGCCATCTTTGCAATGTCTCCCTCATCCTCTACCCCCACATCCAACCAATCACCAGATACTGTGAATTCCACCTTCTAAACATTTCTAAAACTCACATATCCTCTCTTCACCTACACTCTAATAATACTGAACTTATTTCTGTTCCTCAAAACTGCTCTTTCTCCCCTCTTTCCTTTGAGCTTTGCCCATTTATGCTCCTTCTTCCCTATTTCCTTGAATAATTCCTCAGATCTCATTTTTGAAGGCGCTTTTCAAAGAAAGCTTCTCCAATGGCCAAGTCCATTTAAATGCCCTTCTTATAGCAATTAGCACTGACATTGTATTAAATATTTGTGTGTTTACTTGCCTGAATACTTCTTTAAGGATAAGACCCACATTCTCTTCATAGATGTGGTGCTACTTCTGAATATGTTGACTTCTGAATAAATCAGCTTATTTCTGATGTATTAATTCTCACCAGATAAACAAAACCCTCATTTGGGTGAGTCCTGAAAGGCCCTGGGAAGAGTAGTCTTCAGAGGTCTCCCTACTGCTCCTTCCGCATTAAGAAATATAATTTTATGTTACTTTAATAGAGCTGATTTGTGTGTTGGGTGAGGAAAGGTATGAGGTAGGAGTTAGAATAAGTAACAAGGAATTGGTGTTAAGTGAAAGAATTTTATGAGTTTCAAAATTTTGCTTAGATTTCTTTACTATTTCAGAAGCAGGTGGATTAGGGCATAATAGGATAATATAATAAGATTAGAGTATAATAATAATATGGATTTTCTGAAATTTTTCATTTCTAAAAGTATACAATATTTTAAATTTTTTCCAGTATATTTGAGCGTGAATTTTTTGAGTGAACGATGCAAGAGTGCTGTTTGTGAAAGTACCCTAGATTTCCAAATGATCTTATTTTTTATACAACTAAATAATATGATGCTATCAACCATATTTTTGGATATGAGTTTAATCTCAAACAGGCAAAGGCAGACTGGTCAAGATGAAACAGCAATGACATAAACACCAAAACACAGTGAGAACTCTTCCACTTTTATATTACAAGACCAAATGAAGAATGCCAAAATCACGACTCTGGTGTCATAGGCTCAAAGTACTCCCTAGGACAAAAATCAAGCAGTTTACCTGCAAACTCCAGCTCTTGTCCTTTCCAGACTGCTCCTCTGTCAGTTCCTGCCCCTCGTCCTTTTTCCTCTTTCCCTCTTCCCCTGTCTTCTACTTCCCAATATCTCATTACCAAACTATCCTCTCCTTCTTTGCTGCCCAAAAGCAACTACCTAAAAAGTCAGAGCCTGTTCCTAGTTGTTATCCTCCTTCCTGCTCTCCTTTTTTAAATTTTTATAATAAAATACATTTTAACAATTTGTCTTCGTCTCCATTCTGCTGATATTCCTCACCCTTCAGCATATTGCCATTTTTATTTTTGTCAATGGAAATAAACAAGCCTAGCCCCTAATACAGAAGAGAAAACACAGTTATTCTCCAGGCAAATGTCGAAAGTGGGTGACATAGAAGCTGTGGTGTACCTACCTGCCACACCGGCCCACTGTCCAAATGCCACCACCCGTACACCTCTATGATCCACCATTTTCTCATAATCAATAAGTCGAATTTCCTGAAGAAAAGATAAAAACAATTTATCGACTACACCCATTAAGCTTAATTTCAATGAGTAAAGCGTATATATGAGCACATTTTTCCTCTTAAATATATCTTGACTTGCTAACATAAGTTAGCATCAGATGCACAATGAAATATTTAGAAAATGCCAAATTACAAACCAATCATAAGTTTGTAATTAGACATGAAAGAATGGGAATGGTCCTAGCAGGTGCTAAACACCCCTTGGTGGTAGGCAATGAAATAATAAATGTAGGATTTTCTTCAACTTTTTGCTTCCCATCCACCCACCCAGCCCCATCTACAAATATATCTACAGCCCCACTCATTCTCACATCCTTCCTTCTGACTCAAAGAAAACAGATCCCTTCTGAGACTAATCCCTGTGAGCTAGATCCCAGCTTTTCTCATGTCCTCCAAGACCACTCTTCTAGAACTACGACCTCTTTCCTGCATCATCCCTCTTTACATTGCTTCTCAGCCATTCTAAATACACCTGAGTCCCTTCTGCCTCAAAAATAATAACACTCCCTCTCAAGTTCAAACACAAGTGCCCCTCTCTCTCTTCCTCTCCTTCCCTCCCTCCCTCTCTCTCCTCCCCTTCCCCCCTCCCTCTCTCTCCTCCCTTCCTCTTTCTCTGTTTTTCTCTCTCCATCCTTTTACAGGTAAGCTTCATTTTAAAATTAGCAAATGTTGCCTGCATTTCCCTTCTTCTTTCCTTAGAAACCTTTACTCTCGGGAAAGTCTTATTAGTCCATGCTTAAAACCTATTGATAGATTGTAATTATATAATATTTTAAACAGTCATTTGATTTCCTCAAAGATCATGCGATTTTTACCATGTTCATGAATTTAAGAATGTTTAACATTCATCCAACTTTGAGTAATTGGTTACAAAATGCTGCCCAAAAGCAGCCCTGTCAGGTCTGTTTTTATTAATTTTCTCGTAATGAAAAAAAGGTCACATAATAAAAAAAATGTTTCTGAAGTACTTTTAAATACTATATTTGCTTAAGGCAGAACATTCTTCTTATAATATTATCACCATTAATTACTTCTGAATCTGTCCTTCAGAAACACTGCAAATTAACTCTGCCACCCAGGTTTGGTGTGTTTGGAATTAATTGGAAAGTTTTTGTACACTCCTATATAAAATTTATTTTCCTCCACTGCTTTTAGTGTTGGTGAATTCTCCTGTCCTCTCTCCTAGTCTGAGATTCTAGTTTCTAATGTTTTAACATCCTTACCCCAGGAGGTGGACCTTAGACTTCTTTATCTATAATCACTCCCTGCATTCATCCAGTCTTGTGGCTTTAGATGCCATCTAGTCTCTGACAACTATAAAATGTATGTCAGGAGGAGCTGCCTTCCTAAGCTGCAGACCCATACAATAGCCCATTTAGCTTATCCCCATCAATGATTAAGCTCAGCAGTCTCTAAACTCAACCCTTGATTTTCCCATCTAAGTCCACTCTTGCAGTAACACCATCTCAATTGATGGCAACTCCTGCAAGTAACTCAGGACAAAACCTAGAGTAATTCCTGACTCCTCTCCTTTTCCCATATTTCACCTTTACTTTATCAGCAAATCCACAGGCCACCATCACTTGTGACCTAGAGTCTAGGCTAGCCTAGCCTAACAGTCTTCTTATCAGCTTTGCTCTCTTTTTCCCAACTCCAGTGATTATCTGCACGTTAGATAAAATAGGCATTTTGGAACATGATCCATTCTAACCCTCCACTCAAAAAGGCCCTCAGGTCTTTGCACCACTATTCTTTCTGCCTGAAAGACTCTTCCCAGATGAAGATGGCTTAGACCTTCACCTTCTTCAAATTGTTGCTCAAACACTACCTCCACAGTGAGGCCCTCCCTGACCAGCCTATTTAAAATAGCATCATCACCTGCCAGTACCCACCACTCCTTTTCTCCTCCAATATTACATTTATCTCCATCACACATATTGCCAAGTGGCATATGAGATGTCTTATTTACTTATCATCTGTCTCCTCCCACGAAAATGTAAGCCTGTGAAGACAGGGATAATCTGCTGTTTTTCTCTCTCATTTCAGTGAACAGTGTTCAACACTTTGTAAGCACTCAATAAATATTTGTTGAATGACTATCCTGTATTGTGAACAGCTGATAGTTTTTCTATTGGTTTTATATTTCAAAAAATACATTTTCTCATTATGAATCTTAATAAAATAAAAATCATCTCTAGTCCAGTTCTGGCACCACAGAGCTGTGCAACCCAGTCAAGTCACTTAACCTCTCTGAGCCCCACCACAAATATAGCCTGGTAGATGATACAACCCCTGAAGTTCTTTTCAGCCCTAAAATCCTATTTGGTAGGATCTGGCCAATTGGCCTTATGAATTGGTAACCATTTAGAGAAAAAGCTTTTGTCATTCTTTCTATTTTGGAATATAAAAGAAATAAAATATATTTAGTTCCTCTTATTAAAAACTCCCAAGCCTGCACCACAGAGGAGCTCTAAAGAACAGCAGAAATATTCAAGCAATAACTCACAGATCACCTTCCCTATTGAGATGAATGACATGATGTATTTCCTAGAAAGTGAAAGAACACCAAAACTCTACTTGAGACTTAAAAGTAAAAACATATTATTTTTCTATATTAATATTTATGAATATGGATCACTAATTACCTTTTTTAGAATTTCATCCAACAAGCCCATATTGGCCTCCTGAGCTTTTATTGTGTGAGAGAAAAATGCGTAAGTCTTCCTGGACATTAATTTTTCCTCTGGAGGCCTTTTAACTCCCAAAATGAGACAAGCTTCAGAAATATCCTCCTGAAGAATGCCACCAGCTTTGACATATTCCTGAAAATGTAATTTTGGTTAAATATTATTATTACCCTGATTTGTGATAGTCACACTTTCCTTAATAAGAAGTATAGCAAATAAAGGCACAGCCTTTTGAAAGAATAAAATCTGTATGGATTAGAACAAATAATAGAACAACTACTTCTAACATCTGTACTTGTCGATTAAAGATAAATCTATCATTCTCAACTCTCATGGCAAAATAAATTTAAAAATTCAGCATATACTCATATTTTGGAACAGTTTATAGTTTGATCTTATCCACTAGCACATGTGATTCTACCTACTTGTAAAATATATATTTTTACCAACAATGCACTGAAATATTAAATACCAAATTGTGATTTATTATTTTTTAAATAATAAAAGACATACTTCCAACATTTATTTTTCATTGTTTTGGTCCAATTGATATTTATTAGTGTTCTAATCTGGACAGTGGACTGTGCTAGAGATGAGGCCAGAAGACACAAAGAAAGACTGACAAGATCCCGCCTGCAAAGGAGCTCATCCTATACAGTAAAAGGAAGTCAGGAGCACAGTAAAGGAGGCTGAATTTGAAAGAATATTATGATCAACAGACTCTCAGTGATATACTAATTTAATGGAGATTGAGGGAATTCCCAGGTGGGATGATCAAATAAATATGTAAATTTAACTTAATCTAAAAGTTTGGATGAAATTTGGAGAAATGGAGATGGGAAATACAAGAGGCATTGAAGACATTTATATAAATATAAAGGCAGAAAACTAAGGAGATGTTTCGGGCATATGGGTAAATCAATTTAGAAATGTAGATTATATGTCACCATTGCTAATATGAGCCATATAATAAGAATAATCATTGATATTTATTAATAAATTACTATGTGCTTTGCTAAGTTCTTTGTATAAATTACCTCATTTAAATTTCATAAAACTCCCATTCAGTAGATACAATTTTAATTCCCACAATGGGAAACGTGAGGCTCACACATTTAACTGAGGTTGTATAGCTAGTACTTGGAAGAAACAGTCACATTACATTTTTATTTGAAGGAGTGTAATGACCCAAGCAGAATTAAAAGAGCATCTATGGTAGCAGTTAAATAAAATGAAGATAAATTTAGTTAGGAATCTACTTCAAAAGAAAGTATAGGTGAATAAGAGAGACAGTAAAAGAATGCACATATAATTTCTACGTCATTTCTTTGAAAATAATCCATTTTCCCATTTGTAGTAGACTGGTAAATAAAGCATGGTAAATACATACAATGGAGTATATATCATAGTCATTAAACAGAACGAAACAGATCTCTATGAACTGACATGGAACAATGTCAGTTCAATGTCAATGTCCAAGATATATTGACTAAACAAAGCAAGTTTCAAAAGCATATATATAGTATACAGCCTTTGGTATAGGAACAAAAGGGAAATAAGAATACATATACCAACACACATGCATGCACACACACATGCACACACACAGGTGCTTATTTTTTGCAAAAAAGAAATAGAAATGATAAATCAAATAACTTTTTGAACACAGCATTTTGAATATTCTTTATGAGCTATATTCTAAGAGCATAAAAAAACTTCAAAGAAATATTAAACTTCATTTAATGGGCTTCTTGTTAGGAATAATAATAGTATTGTGATTCTGAAACCATTTAATGTATATTATAGGATAGCAAAAAATATGCGTAAATGTTATAAGAATTGAGAGTTTTACTGTTGGAAAAACAGTTGCAAATATAAAATTTTAAAGTAAAAAAATCTGCAATGTTAAATTTTAATTGGAAATGTCAGCACTAACTCAAGATTAAATAATATGTATGTATATATGTGCATACCTTCTTCTGTTTATTTCTAAGTTCTGCCCACTAAAAAGGCCTAAGAGCAACAGTATTGCAGTAACAGTAAAGATGCCTAACACCACGTAGCAGATCCTGGTTTCTATATACTAAAAGAAATCAAGGCTCTTTGGTGAAACAGTTATTTCCAGCTGTGGGGCAGGAAAAGTATAAGGTGAGGTTAGGACGATTTGTTTTTCCAGGAAACAAAAAAGCTCAAAGATAAATGGATTTATGTCCAAAGGACAGAAGAGCCCCCTGGAAGGGACTCTTGTTAACCAAATTTAGGATAATTAGGACATTAAAAAGAATAGTGGTTAATGGATTGAATGAAAAATGTCCATGCTTCTATAATAATACTCAAAAGAGCAAAAGATAAAGAAGCATGTTGCAACACTGAATTACAGAGTTCAGTTTGATAAACTGTTCAACTCACTGTAACAGAATAGTTCACAACTCATCTTTTAAGTAATATTTTCAGGTTCATCTTGTTAATATGTACATGTATGTAAGAAGGTCTTTAAAGAATCATGTTTAAACACTGAATTACAGAGTTTATAGTTCAGTAAACAGTTCAATTCACTGTAATAAAACAGTTCACAAATCAAAAGCAGAGGATGGGGAAGAGAAGGGAGAAATAAAGGAAAATCTCCTTTCTAAAGAAGAACACCAGCAAATAAACTTAAGAGGAGCGATGAAAGCAGAAAATCATCACTTTGCAAGCCTCCATGTAAAAACTAATTCAGGCAAAGATTAACAATGGACGGTAACATCATTACTTTAAAAGTTCTTGAGGAAGGCCGATGCGGTGGTTCACACCTACAATCCTGGCAATCTGGGAGGCTGAGGCGGGAGGATCACTTGAGGTCAGGAGTTTAAGACTAGCCTCAGCAAGAGCAAGACCCCGTCTCTACTAAAAATAAAAGCTCTTGTGGAACAAGAATTTCACATATCTCAAAATATCACCCCACGGATGACTCAGTAATTACAAAGGGTACAGTAAGCTTGTTGTGAAGAATAAACAGAATGATGAATGTAAAGGGCTTCTCCAAGTGCCTGGCAAGGTACACTCTCATGAATAAAATCTAGTCAAAGAAGCATTCTCTGGATGCAAGAATGGTGTCTTGTCTCGCTGGTCTCAGAACCGAGGCTGCATGGGAAGGAGAGAATGACGAAAAGATACAATCTTCCAAACCCAGACCCTTTATGCCTCAGCTGGAGAAAATATGGCATAAGGTGAAAATCATACTTTTAACCAAAGCAAAGAAATTAAATTGACACCACTAAATATCTTATTTTCATTCAGATGCACCTTAAGTTTTATATGCAAATTCATTTTATTCTCACATATTTTAAAAAATGGGAAATATTCACCTTATCATGAATGGCCCGCCGATTCGAAGGCTGTATCAAGACCTTGTATCCCAGATTGGTGATGCCTTTGATGTGCTTGGGGGCTAGAGGGGCCCTCCTCTCCCAGGCGTTCACATCCTCCCGCCTGAGGGCCACCACAGCCTTGTGGTGAAGACCCCGAGAGAGGCTGACCCCTAGCCTGCCCAGTTTGGTCCTGTGTACTCGCAGCATCTTGGCACCTAGTAACTGGAAAGACAATGTAAAGAGCAAAACAACAAAAGACAGGACTGACAGATCATTCTGGTCTCCTTGGAAATCTGCTGTAAAATGCAACCAGCTCAAATGATAACGACTCACAAAATAGAGAAGAGGGGAGGGGAAAACTGGATACAAAGTCTTCCTTTGCCCACACAAACCCAAGTTTCCAAAACCAAGGTTATTTAACTACACAATTTAAAACATACAGGCCAACTTAGGTGACATTAACCAAAAACTGCTAAACCAAAGTAGCTTTTTAAATATGTGTTTTATCAAACATCTGTTCAGCACAAAAGTTTGAAACAAGTTGATCTACAATGCAAATCCAGGAAGATAAGAAAAAGCAGGACTCCCAGACTGATCCCAATTTTGATGGCATGAAGTTTGAAATCCTTACAATAGAATACAAGATTCTTCACAAGTTACTACCAACATCTTTCCAGCTTCATTTCTGACCATTCCCTAAACAAGTGCTAGTCAGTGTGTTTTGCAATCTAGTGTCAGAGAACTGTTTTTTTTTCACTGATCCACAATGAAATGTGTACAGAAATAGGAAGTAAACATTTAGAAACCATCCTATCACATGATCATTTTTCTAGTAATTTATCGTTACTGAAGTTTACAAAGTATTCGCTCTTGGCAGATTGGAAAGTAAGAAAACTAAACAAACAAACCTGTTCTTTCACCATAGGTGTCAGAAGTTTAAGCAGCATGGCCCTAAATCATACTGTTCCCATCTTAGACTCTCAGCCCCATCTTCACTGTTCCCCTCCTTTGCTCTAAACTTGCCAGACCCCCTTCCTGGGTTTCCTCTCCACACCACATCCTCCTGCTGTTGCACTAAATCCCGACCTGCCTCAACTAGTTTTCTAACTGCTGTTCCAGATTGCATAATTCTACTCATTTAGTCAATCAAGAAATGTTTACAAAAGGCTTACTACATATCCTGTGCAGAGTAAATTTTATATAAATTTTTAAAGCATAAATATCCAGGTTTAGCGGTATTCTATCTTTCTTCAAATGGTTACATATATTTTGTAGCCAAACACCATTTCACATGATAATTTGCTGGATCATTTGGTTGCTAAAACTTGGTTTTCTGTGTAAGATTGGAAGCAAAATATAGAAATTTCCTACCCATTACTGTTAGCATATAGCAAAATTTTCATGAAACATATTTCTGTTACATCAGACTGCAATCTCTAAAGAGCACCTGCCTTATAGATGGGGAAGGTTTGCCCAAACAATTAAGCATGCAAGTACATTTCCTGGAGCAAACAACTACTTGATACCGAGATGATAAATTTCTAGGACACTTCACAGCAGAGCCAGTGAATAAAGAGCAAAGAGTCCAGATGTGAAAGCTTTAGGAAGAAGAGAAAAAGCTACACACATCAAGAAAAATTGTCAATGACTAGGAGTTCAAACTTTCTGGCCAAAACATAGATGCCAAAATAGATGATCAACATTTCAGTTAAGGACTGCTATATACTGCATCTAATTTTTAAATGTATTCATGTAGTTTTGTTTTTAAAAGAGACGACATTAAACCTAAGCCCAAGGCCATAACATTCAGTCTTTCCCAAACAAAAGAAAAACTGCAATATCCATAGAACGTAAATCCCTTAGTTTCTAAATAAAACCAGTTCCAAAGACAGTGATTCCTTTGAAAACGCGCATATGTTCAGAAATGGTCCCATCATCCCAGCAGGGACTGTATTTCATGAACTCATAGGTGACTACATGATCCTGTATCTTCTTTCTATTCTGAATCACAATTCTTGACCCTAACATGAGGGAACTTATACAGATAATTTAATCCTCCACCCTCAGCCCAACTTTGATTTATAACCACAGCCATTCTTCACTCAGGGACAACCTCTTCTTCCTCCCACCTCCTTTGTCTGGGGTGGAGGTGGGGGAAGCAGGAAAGACACACACACACACACACACACACACTTACACTCGTAATATACATATATGTTTGCAAAGACAAAGTTTCTCGGAGACTAGGAAAAAAGACAGAAGTGGCAAGGACTGAACTGGGATTCATTTGGGAAGCTACTTTCACTTTCACTTTTTGTGTGGAATTCTTAAATCATAATGTCTGTAACTTTCTTTTTTAAAAAAACAAAGATAACAATAGTTACCATTGATTGAACATTATATGCCAAGTACTTGACTGAGTACTTTACGAACACTGCCCTATTTCTTTCTTGCAAAAATCTTATTAAATTAAGTTAAATTAAATCTTATCTTATCCGTTTTACAGATAAGAAACAGAACTGAGATCTGATTGGATCTGCTGCTTTTAAGCAGAAGCAGAATTCCTAGGTTAATGTTTAACACTCGGGATTTTCTCTTCTTTGCCAAAGCCTAGAAATCCACACCACGCAGATCTGTACATGCTGTTACTCCGGCCAGCTCTTGCTTCAGAAAGAAATCAGATCCAGGTGGCATCTATTTCAACAGTAACAGTAAATTATCCGCATAGCGCATGGTGCCTCTCTTGACCTCTTCCTGTGTCACACTGAAAATTGTTCCTGAGTATCTGCCAAGATAAATTCTAGATTTCTGGGTGCTTAGGGGGAAAAAAAGTTTGATTATAGCAAGTATAACTGTTAGTAACTGCTTGAACCTTGAAACTTGGTCTCAGCACAGAAATTTCAAGACCCTCGTTCATTTGCTTCTAAAATCATCGAGAGGAGGTAATGGTGAGGACTTCTGAATTGCACTGCAGGTGCCTAGTTCATGGAAATGCCCTGGTGGGCTGTTCTGGCTTTTCCTGTCCTGAATTTTGTGGTCTCCTTCAAAGATATCAGGAAGCAAATTCAATGTATATTTTTGGCAATGCCTTCAATGTATATTTGGGTATATATATTTGGTAATATATATTTTTGGCAATGCCTTCAATGAAGCAAGGAAGGAAGATCCTGACTTACTGGCTTGAGTGAAGCTACTGACAGTGGTGGGTGCTGATCACAGGCTGTAACACAAGCAAGGAAAACACGTAGAAAAGAAGGAGGAGGAGAGGGGAAGAAGAGGAAAGAGCTAGAAATAATGAGGAGGAGGAAGATAGAGAAAGAGAGGTGTCACATAGGCAGGGATGAGGAACAAGACCCCCTGGCAAATTCTAACAGTCTTCCCCTTTGACACATGGAGGTCAATGTGTTAAACATAAAAATTAAATTTAAAAGATTGCTTCTGTATGTTCTTATAAAACATACAGAAGAATAGAATAACACTAAGGTATATATTTTTACTTACCTAGGATTGATCAGAAATTTGAAATGTCTTTAAAAGTCATGGGAGTATTACAGTGAATTGCAAAGAAATACACCCTTATCTGTGGTGACAAATTCCAAGCTCCCCAGTGGATGGCTGAAACCACAGATAGGTTTGTGCAGATAGTCCCATACCCTATGTATACTGTGTGTTTTTTTCCTATACATACCTACCTATGATTAAAGTTAAAAATCAGGCACAGTAATAGATTAGCAACAATAACTCATAATAAAATTGAACAATTATAACACTACATTGTAAAAAAAGTTATGTAAATGTGGTCTCTCTCTCTCTCTTTCTCTCTCTCTCTCTCTCAATATCTTATTGCACTGTAATGAATGTGCCTGAATATTTTTTGTATTTTCTATCCTTTTCAAGAGAAATGGGAAGGAAAATGATCATTAGAGAGAGACAGAAACGGAGACAGGGAGACAGGCAAATCAGCAGAGAGACAGAGTTTGGCACTCCATACATATCCTACCATTTTCTTTCAGTTACCATGAACTATTCCAAGGTCATTGAGTACATGATCATTCTAAATCACAGGAAGGAACCAAAGCAGATTTTGTGAGATATATTTATAAAAGATTATATCTAAGGAAAAGCCACCCTCAGAACAAAGGATCTTATATGTGGTTAGGAAGGTACTTTTAGATAGTACTATGTGGCCTTTTGTAAAATTATATATATTAATTATTGAAATTATTAATAAAATAAAATCCAGAACATTTCTTGATAGAGTTATCAAATTAAAATCTTTTGCCTATTGATTATGGACACTTTTGATTCTCTTTCTCTAATTAAAAAAAAAAATGTTGTGAGTACTCAAACTTTGGGCAGGATAATGTTAGGTACTTGGTAAAGATATAAAGAAGTAGAAATTCAGTCCCTACATATTTTCATGGGATCCTACAGGAGCAGGATGAGGTAGTTTTACCTAACTAAATGATGCCAATCAATGTCAATGCCAATCAATGGTGAATTAGCAATTACTGATTTTAACTGAATACTGGAGTCAGAAAGGGCCTGATAGAAGATAATTAAAATCCAATATTACAAATGAGAATAGTGAGGCTCATAGAAATAAGGGATTTTTCATGTTTTATAAAGAGCATTTTCTAAGCCTCTATGGATAAGTCATAATAATATCGTTTTTTCTTTTTTTCCAATTGGTATAACTTTTGAAATGTAACTCAATTAAGGTTTTTCTCTGGTACTATTTAGGTAGTACTTATGCCATAAAATTATTTATTTGATTTGTGCAGTTGTCATAAGAGAATTAGGTAGATGAAGAGAGCTGAGGTTTTCACAGAGCTTTTTGTTCTCCCATCAAATATCAAAAATCCTTCCAGTATCTTTCCATACCATCAACCCCATCAGAACGCTCTTAAAACCTACAAATGAGCTACCTAACCAGAACAACACACAAGCAACCGAACTTAAGAATGAAAAGGACTAGGCAGGGCTCCTCTTAATTTCTGTCACTTCTATTGGGACATTTATAAGGAGTTCACATTCATTATTGAATAAATTAAGGCCCAATGTTTCATCTGTAGTCTCCATAGTCAAGAATATGCTCTTTGTCCATCTATTTTAGATCTCCAAAATAATTCCACTACAACATAACTCAGTGACTCAAATGGAAACTATCAAACCACATGGGGATATTTCTTCATGCCAAATTATTTATAATAAGAAGGCATACATTTTGATTAAATATGGAGAGACTATGAATGGGGTAATGTCTTGAGATGAAGAAAATAAGTTAATGGATGAAAAGTGCAAATTATTTATATTTGCCTTTTCAGTTAATTTAAAAAAATGCAAGTGTCTTTTAAAAAACACAGTTTCCCAGGAAGCCCTGGTATTCGTAAATAAGTGTGGGCAAGTCTGTAGCTATGAGTCTTGGCCTATACTAGATATTTGGTATCCAGACCATAATAGTCTTGGAGAAGTTCAAAAGAGTTCCAGAATTAACAGAGCTCCTGGTGATAACCCAGAACTAATCCAAATCCCGCCTAACCACAAGGCTTGCTAGAACTAGGCTTGGGCTTGCAGCAGCACTGGCCTCCATACTTTCACTTCCTGTTGTGTCGGTACATTCTTTTAATGCTTCCATATTAAACCCTTTATGAAAAAGAAAAATGGGACTGGGAGGAGGGGGTCTATTAGTGTTAATCAATCTAGTCTGAGGTATTCATATTTTCTCCAGCCCATCAGCTACTCAAAGTCATCCAAAAACATAAGACCCATTACTCTCCTAGTCTTGATTTCACAATTTTAGCTTCACCTAGATGGAATACAAACTCAGTTCTGAACTGGAGTCTAGTCCAAAATGCTTATCTGCTTACTTGTCTGTCTCTTTGCTACACTGTAAATGGGTATGAATTTTTCTTAACTCATCTCTGTATTCCTAGTGACTGGCACATAGGAAACCCTCAAATGTTTTAAGAAGAAATTAATAAATAAGTAAGCAAATTTAAATAAACATTATAAAGATCTATGCAGCAGAGAAAATAAAATAGACACATGAATAAGAACAGAAACTCACACATGCCCAAAAAATATGATCAATTCTCTGCCCAGATCTCACAGACCAATGAATGTTATGAAATATAGTATAGTATAGTGGGAAAACCCAGATATGGGAGCTGGGACATAACTAACTAGCTGTAGGGTTCCTTCTCTTGACCTCAGTTTCTTTATTCCCATTAGAATATAATACTTAAGTCCCTTTCAGCTCTAATATTTTGATTGATTCTATTAAGCATAGTAATGACGGGGCACCGTGGATTACAAAAACATTAGCATTTTAGAACATAAATAGGCACTCTGACTTATAAACATCCAGCTAACGTACACTAAACAGGTAAACAAAATACCAAAAACACTATGGAGGAAAACTGGACATTCACCTGAGCTATCTGCATTCACTGCACAGACCAGGAGCCAAGAGCTTACAGTAGAAAATGGGTACCTCAAGGGAATACTGGCTGCTCACTCCACATGCAGCCTCAGTACCCGAACTTACTCTGTGACTTTGTTTCGTAACTTAACCACTCTGTGCCTCATCAAAAAAATGGGAATCATATTAACATACCTCTCAGGGCTATTGTGAAGTTTAATTCAGCTAATATGCATGATATGCATTATGCTCATGCATTACCTCATATGCCATAAACACTCAATAAGTGTTAAGAAAAAGTCTCCAAACCTGCCTATTCCTCAAATGTGAGGAAAGCTATCCCACCAACAGAAGACACACCTTCCCTTTCTCTTTATCACACTGTGGTAAGGCCTTCAGAATGGCTCCATATTAATTCCCCCTTACATTTTTCTGGAAAAAAAAATTGAAGCCCAGTAAGCCCTCTCTTCAGCTTTATCCTTTAGGCATGGATGTTCAAGATAAATAAATTACCATTTTGATACTGTATTGCATCAAATTTAAGACACATTGTCTCACATCTTATCATCTCTAAAATAGGATGGATCTTATAATTGATGGCCTTTTCGATTCAATGAATATGATTATAATGTTTTTGTTTATTTTCCATTCTAAATGTATAACGTTTCCATGACTTCATGAATTGTATACAATTTTTTGTGGTCTCAACTGGAAAACTTACCACTGTCTGTAATGTTATTTCTATGAGAAAATTAATAAATGAATATTTGGAAAAATGATAAATGAGGACTACTTACACAAAAAAAAACATTTCCAAAATCCTGAACCAAGGCCTGTTAATACTTGAAGGACTAGTTAGGAAAAAATTTCTAATTACAAATAAATCAAAGTTCTGACCACACAGTCACCAATAACAAGTAAGATTGATAACAAATATGATTTTCTAAAGAGTGGGGAAATTACTCTCGTAAATCAGCTTCAGTTTTTGTCCACCTAACTCAGAACGGCCACCAGGTTACACGGCCGGAAGGTCACATAGCCCTAGGTTCACTCATCTTCATGGGAAAGAAGGGGAGGAAAGTGCAAGTGGCAAAATATACAAACTCATTTATTATTACGTTTTTTAAATAAAGTATTGGAAAGCCACTAAGTCAATGACCATTCTGTCCTGTGTATAGCTACATCAGCTAATACGCATAACATGCATTATGCTACACCTTCCTCATATTCCAATAACTGATGACCCAAAACATCAAGAAATGCTAATCCTTGCTGAAGTTTATGAATACTCTCTCTCTCTTTCTCTCTTCTCTCCACCCCCACCCCCAACCCGCGCCCGCGCCTAGAATTCAGCATTTGGAAACCACATCTTTTCTGGCAGTTGTCGGGACACTCAGCCCCATTCAATCAAGCAGGGCAGGTAGCAAACGGCTTCTACCCGTGCCCACTCCCGGCGGGAGCGCTCACTCGGGCCGCACAGGCCCCGCAGGGTCTCAGTTCAGAAAACCCTGACATCCACCGTGCCCAACTTTCTCGCCCCTCCCACCTCTGTAAGAGGACGCACGAGGCACAGCAGCTTGCT
>VBSM01003176.1:21110759-21162904 GCA_008086735.1 Cheirogaleus medius | reverse complement strand
TTACGTTTCAACGTAAATTTTGGAGGAGACATAAACACTCAAACCATAGCAATCCTAATCCAAGAAGAGATAATGCAAGGGAAAGTGTGAAGTAAGAAGAATAGAAGAGAGCCTGAAGAAGTTACCAAACCAAAGTACAGACAGGTGAGCCTTTTTATTTGGGGGGGGTCGCGGGGGGGTTCATGACAACCAGCACAGTGAGCCTGGAGCATTTCAGAGACAGAAAAGGAGCCCATAGACATGAAAAGGAGGAGCCATATTGATGAGAAAAATAGTACAGAGGTAGAGTCGATAGGACTTTAAAGATCTGGAAAAGAGGAAAGAGAAAAATGACATAATTGAAATGACTGAGTGGGAGGATAGTGACTAATGCAGTAGGCAGCATTGAAGAGTTGTTTTAGCTAAATCGAATTCAATGTTCCAGCAAGATATATAAATGACAACATACAGGAGGAACTTGAAAATTCAAGACTAGAGTTGTTAGAAAAGTTGAGGCTATGGGTAAGGATTTGGCATTTGTCTGCATAGACAATGCAAACCAAAAGAGATGGTGAAGATACTGAGAGAGCACAGAAAAATAAATGAAGAAACTCGAGGACACATCCTTGTAAAAGCCTATGTGAGAGGGAAAGATGAGACCAAGAAGTGAAAAGAAAGTGCACCAGGACAGCGTGACACAATGAACTCCAAGACAAGATGCATCGATGATGTGAGTAAATGGTTTTAAACTTTGTAACCCTGTTCTCCTGGAAATGTGATAAAAATGAGATGTCACATGGATTCTAAGCAACTTTGCAATGCAACCTGATTGAAAGATTGCATATGAACTGGGAGTTCTACCTATGACTATATACACCTGTCGCGAAGCCATAATTTTGGATTTTTGACTTGCAAGACCCTGGAAGGTATGGCTAAGGGGTTGTTAGAAGAGATGTTGGTTCATGTAGGTCATGGGGTTTCTTTGCCAGGGCTGCTTCCACACTCACTCAATGTGGATCTTGTTTTGTTGTGTGGATTGTCATAGGGAAAAGAAGGAACAAAGAGAATAACTCTAGGACAAATGAATAGACTGGTGGATTAACTGCTGCAGGGAATCCCAATGAAATACTGAAAGAAAAAACCAAATGTCAGAAGAAAATTACATACTCAGCTTCTCTCCCAGCCCTGCAAAAATATCATTCCAAGACAAAGGTGAAATAAAAATATTTCAGGCAAACAAAAGCTAAGACAAATTATTACCAACAGACCTGCACTATAAGAAATATTGAAGGAAGTCCTACACAAAAGAATGAAGGAAATAAAAAAATGGTAAATGTAAGGGTAAATATAAAAGATGTTTTTCTCATTTTTAAATTTCTTTAAAAGAAAAATGACTCCTTAAAGCAAAAATAATAGCAATATATTATAGAATTTATAATAAACATAGGCATAAATTGTATGATGATGATAGCACAAAAGATAGTGGGGAGTGGAAGCATTCTAAGGTTCTTACATGTATTACATTATCCATGAAGTGGTATAACATTTGAAGGAAGGCTGTGATATCTGCCAGCACCTTGATCATGCCTCCAGCACGTCAAGAAATAAGTCTCTGTTGCTGAAGTCACTCAGTCTGTGGTATTTTGTTAGAGCTGACCAAGCTGAGACAACTGGTACCTCAGGGAGATGTCAATCAATACTCTGAGAACAATAAGGTGGTCTGGTCATAGATGCGTGGGTAATGCTGTATAATAAATTATTCTCTTGGAGCTCCACAATAAAAAAACAACATATTAAAGAACCTGGGAAATGCCTGGTTAAAATTAAAAAGAAAAGAAATCTGGAGGACGTGCCAAGCAAACATCTGATTTAATAACCCAGCTAGCTGCATGAATGAGAAGCTTAGGTCTACTTCATCTACCCAGTCTTCTGCTTGCTGTGAGGACTCTGTTCAATTTATTTGATTATCATTTAAACCCGACAGTATGCAAGAGGTCAAGGGATGGTGCCACCCAAGGGCATTGATCTTAGCACAGTGACTCAGACTCCTGTGAATCAGGTTTGCAACTCTTCCTCTTATGGAGAGGAACGAGTATGGCATGAACAAAGTGAGAGGTCAGAAGGGCTTACTTCAAAATTCCTCTGGAGCGAGAGTACAGCATGATACACAGCTGTCTTGCCTATGAACAGAGGCAGGAACAGGAGAAAAGGAAATGCTCCCGCTCTTCCACAATAGCTAACCAACCCAAGGATGTTAGTAGGAACGCTTTGTCTAGGAAGAGCACCTGGTGTGAGTAAATTCTAAGGCTCACTTTAAATACCAAGGAAATAAGATTATTATTAGATTGTAGTGTGAAAACAAGGCCAGCCAATATGAGTTTCAAGGAAATTCATGTATGATAGAACAAAAAAAAAATGAAAACATAGTAACCAGATGTTCATTGCAATTTGTTCTAGGAAGTTACGAATGAAAGTTTTCACATTCCACCTCATGAGCTGGTATAGCCTTCCCAGGTCATGAGATGCTGCTCTTTATTTATTCCCAAGTTGTGTACCCCCAATTTTAAGCAACTTCTTCACTTCGAGAGAGAATGGATGATAAATTTGTGATGAACCAGGTCATATTAATTAATTTCTTTATTCTCATTAAGATCTAGTATGGTGGCTACACATAGTAGGTAGTCAATAAATGTTTATTACATTAATTAGAGACAGAAATAAATAGGTGTGTGCAAGAGCAGACTGAAGCTGGCTGTTGCTGGTGCTGATTGTCAAATAGTTGGGATTTTTGAGAGCCAGTCAGCATTAGCTTGAAATTTACCATGATGAATGTATTCACATCAAGGAAATTGGCAACCACTATCAAATCAGGGCTTCTTTGTTGTTTTTGGAGAGCTGGTTTACCAACACCTTGCCTATTGCTTCTACTCTACTCCAGTCTATTCACTTTGGGAGCATCTGTCTTCCTGACAGTTTCAACCTAGGTTTAGTAATCTCTGAGAGATGGCTATAGAGCCAAACAATGCCTTCTCTGTCCATTGTGCAGAATCTGAGATATGTGTCGAGGATATGTTGATCACAGCTAAGGAAAAGCTTGGAATCTGGATGTAGCAAGAGGTCTTAATCTGGATTCAGCAATATATGTGTGCATGTGTTTTTTATCCTCCCAAAGCAGTTATAAGTACGTGTTCATGTAGACTTAAGAAAAGCCTAATATTTAAAAGTTGACCCTAGTTAAACTAAACCAAAGCAAAAGCTAAGCAATCTCTGGCAAACTAAAAGAATTGATGATATTACAAATGCTCCAAGGATTCACTGACATGCTCTAGAAGACAGGGATGCTGTTCTCCCCCATGCAGTAGCAGCCTCAGAGCCTATTATTTACCCTTGAACAAAAGGCACAAAGTTTGATCCTTCAAACACTTTTACCAACATTTCAAAGCCAAGGTCCAAATATGTTGACTACTGCCACTTATAAGTATTTCTGTGGCTCTTACAAAACATCACTCTGACTAGACTCTATTAAAAAAACACACATACACAAACCAAAAAACAAACCTTATTAAGTGCCTCTCTTCCCAATGTCTAACCTTTCAAAGGCATTATTCATGCCTCTGGTATTTATTTTAAAAGAATCTTTTTCTCAACTCAATGAGAAAATGCAGTCAAAGAAATTGATTTTGAAAAAGCATTAGTTTCAAAAACCTGACAAATGTTATTGCCTGCTTGATATCTAAAAGTCCTCATCCTTTCAAAAAAAAAGACCCAGGTAAATTATTTTGTGAGCATTGGGAACTAACACAATTTCTCATAAGTAGGATACTCAGAAGCATAGACCATTATTATTCTCAGCTATATACTAATAGAAGGAACTAACTGTTTATGCTCCTTTTGTGTGATGTACTACTTAATATGACCATGAATTTCCATGTATCAGGGATCAAACACTGAATCTCTCTGAGGAATCAAAATGCAGTCCCTTCTATATATTCAACCTAGAGAAATCCCTGGAGACTTTGCAAAATTTATGAAATAAATAGCCCAGGATAGATAAAGGGTCTGTAAAATGTGTCTGATCCAAAATCGTGAAGCAATTCTAGGTAGTTTCTCCACCCCTTCCCTCTCATTCTTATGTCCTCTCCAAGTACAGATTTATCTAAAGCAAGTACAGTTTAAGCATCATGGTCCCTCTCTTACATGGACCACCTTCAAAGCCTAGAAACATCCCTGTGATGGTTGGTTTTATTTGTCAACTTAGGTAGGTTACAGTCACCAGAAATTCAATCAAACACTAATCTAGGTATTGCTGTGAGGTATTTTATAAGTCTAATTAAAGTTCATAATCAATCAAGTTTGAGTAAGAGAGATTATCCTAGATAATCTATGTACTAATAGGGCCGATTCAATCAGTTGAAAGGCTTTAAGAGCAGAGCTGGGGCTTCCCTGATGAAGAAGAAATTGCATCTGTGGACAGCAGATTTTGCCATACCTGAGAGTAACATCCTGCCCTAAACGTTTCAGACTTCCCACAATCGCATAAACTATTAATAATTCATTGCAGTAAATCCCTTAATATATATCTCCTACTGGTTCTTTTACTCTGGCCGAACCCTGAGGAATATAGGCCCTAACAATATGTTCATAAATTTCTTTCTTATTCACAAAAGTAAGATATTTTGTAATTTCAGTGAATTGAGACCACTATCTCCTTCCACTCTGATTCGCCGCTTGCCACACAGGTGTAGTGGAATTATAGTGGGACAGCTGGGGATCTTGTTCAGAGGCAGTTGAGTTAGAGATGTATTTAGTTTGAGTTTAGTAAAATATATTTATGGTTCACAGTCACTTCCACGAATAGTTATGTCTAGACACACCTTTCAGATACAGTCCCACTACACACCTGGGTTCTGACCCAAAGATACAGAGCCAGAGGTCATATCAGGACATGAACGTGTCCTATAGCATCTGGGGCCATATATATGTGCATAGTGGAGATTTGAAAAGGATAAAGTGTGTGGAGCCAGAGCTGGTCAGTGGAAAATTTTCCCAGTTGTCAGACATGTAAAATTTAAGCAAAGGAGACGATTCTCATCAACATCTTATGAAAATGCAAGCTCTCTTTTGACAAGAATCTATTTAATAACACATTGTATATACAATCATGAATACACAGTACAATTTTTTCTTTTTTGCTGGAAATTACTTAAATGCAACTTATCACAATCTCTATATTTATAGAGTATAAACTTGTAGTAGCACTGTAAGTAGTGTCTAAATTTACATATTTCATTGCTCTTAACAGCCAATAATTAACCATGATAGAGGAAATACAGAATTATCTTTCCATTCTCTTTGTATCAAATGTCCTTTCATATGAAGAAGTGATCACGGGGTCAAAAATGCTAACAAAAGAGTATTTGAGAAGTGTCAGATAATAAATAATAAGGTTATTTTATTGATTTTATAACATTTATGGGGATTGTATTTACCATCTTTTTAAAATTTGTAAATCGTGATTTCTTATTCTAGGTAAATATTTACATTTGTGAACATATAATTCTGTATTTATAATTTTATATTTTTTTCTTAAAGAGGGCCTTTCAAATTATATAATCTTAAATTCTCATGAAATCAAGATCTTCACAGCTGGTCTCTGTATGTGTTTGTTTGTTTGTTTTGGTGTCCCTTGACATTTTCTTGCTTCATCACAATCTTCAGAGATTACCACTAAAAGCATGCCCTTGCCTCCTTAATTCCCATTTCCTTTTTCTTTCCCAGACAGAAAGGAGTAATACTCATGCCACTGTCAAAACCTGCCACTGTCATGCCACTGTCAAAACGTATGGCAACAAAATTTCCAGGGCTGGAATTGCAAAGATGGCTCTAAAGGGGAGCTATGCAATCAGGTGATCCAGCATTGAATAAGGTGTGTGCACTTGATGATATGAAAGGATTCTCCAAACGTGAGATTGCTATAATTACAAGGGCCTGTTTTTTATTCTAATATGCATTCTTTTAGAGTTCTAGTCTCTGTTAGACATTACAAAATAATTTGAACTAAGGGCTTAAAGCTAAATATGACTCAGTGTAGGCTGTGTTAACATAACATTGCAAATAGCTCACATCTAGAGGATATGAAGATCCACCCTTATTTTAGAATTATGAAATTCTTCTAAAAATAAATTTGCTATGGATAAATAGCACCTGTAAAGAAGCACAGAAAAACATTAAAATTGATAGCAGCTGAGCTCAACCTAAAAAATATCAAAGCTTTCTATTATATATAAAATCTGAAATTATGTATTTTCTGGTTTTTTTTATTTTTAAAAAAGTATGATCTGAGGCCGGGCACAGTGGCTCACACCTGTAATCCTAGTATGCTGGGAGGCTGAGGAGGGTGGATCGTCTGAGCTCAGGAGTTCGAGACAAGCCTGAGCAAGAGTGAGACCCTGTCTATACTAAAAATAGAAAGAAAATTAGCTGGACAACTAAAAAATATATAGAAATAGCTGGGCATGGTGGCGCATGCCTGTAGTCACAGCTACTTGGGAGGCTGAGGCAGAAGGATTGCTTGAGCCCAGGAGTTTGAGGCTGCTGTGAGCTAGGCTGACACCACGGCACTCTAGTCCAGGCAACAGAGTGAGACTCTGTCTCAAAAAAAAAAAAAAAAAAAAATGTATGATCTTAATGGAGATAGTGAAGTAGTTAACAGATCATAGTACTAGAAAAGTTCTAACTTCTTCCAATTTGGTGGGATAGATCTTCACACAACAGTTTAGGAATGTCATTCTAAATAATATTTAGGCAATATCATCTTGCTGCTAATGTTTATTGATGGGAGTGATGGATCTGAGTGTGGCACTCAGATCTGTATCATTGAATGGCTACTCTGAGAAGGAAAGTAAACCCAGGGCGGGAGTGATAGTCTTGAGAATGAAGCTCGTAATGAGAATGAAGAGCAACTCGAGTAGTAAAGAGAAAGGTCAGAAAGGAGATTAAGCTCTTGAAAGTAGAGCTGTACCACGTGTACCTGCTGACTGTTCCTGTATATCTGCTGTGAGCAGGGCAGCTAATTCAGGCTTAGTGGGGTTAAAAGCAGAACCTGCCCTGAGAAAAAGGAACAACACTACCTCCAAGCGGCACTGACTAAGCTTCAGTCTGTGCCTAGTTTGGGAAATGGCAGCATTCTGAGAAATTTCAACACAGCATATACCCAGAATTTAGAAGGTTAAAATTCGAAACAATACCAAAATGCTCAGTTTTCAGAATGAATTGCATCTCCATCCTCTGAATTTCCATAATCATTTGAAAGTCATAATTTTATATTGTCTGCTACATGCTATGTCTATAGAAGTCAGCTTTCCCTTCTAAAGAAGTGGAGACTGTGTCTTTTGCATATTCCTGCACAATTAGAAGGTGGTATACATGGTGCCTATGCAGAGATGGCTAGAAACTGTATCTCCCAATCCCCTTGCACCTACATATGGCCATACGACTAGTTCTCATTAATGAAATGTGAGTAGAAGAATCCTACTTTGGGTACAAGACTTGTAAAAAGCACAAGCGCCTTCTCTATCTTTTTTTCCTTTCTACCAGTTAGAGTCACCAGACTACAAGTCGCTGAGATGGTGATGTCACAAAAGGGAAGGAGTCTGGCTTCCTGATTTGTTGCATGGGTGGTGAGAACCAACTAGGAACACCTTCCTCAAATTATTATGTTCCCCAGAGATAAATTCCTACTGTTTACAGAAAGTAGGCATTTCTGGATCTTCTTATTCTATAGCCAAGCATTATTTGGCCAAGTACCCTACATAAAGGCACCAAGTACTCATTTACTGAATTAAAATGACAGGCTAAGATAGGCATTCAAAACCCTGTATAGAACCCCAGACACATTCCATTTCATGCTTTGGCGTTATTTGGAAGGACGGTAGACATTATGAGATGCATGACATGTAAATTAAGATGAAGATGGGAATATAAAGTAGAAAAAACTTAATGTCTGAGTTTTGATGAATCATGTGAGGTGGACAGTTGTAGTGTTGCCATTTAACACTTAGTCTCAATTCTTCCAGGAGCATCACTTCAATTACATTTGATGAGCACAGATTCTCCCTCCCTTGATGATGTCCCTGGGTGAGAAGGTAGAGTTGGAACTGCTGCAGTCATCTCACTTCTGCAAGACAAGAACCTGTCTGAAAATGACATTGATCTGTGAAATGCTAAGGGACATAGATAGATCATGTTCAGCCCCAGAAGCCAAGTGGATCCGAAGCTAGCACCACCCCCGTACATGTCTCTTATAGTAGACAAATTCTTCTTTGCTTAAGCCAACTGTATTGGGTTTTCTGTCACCATAACTCTAAGAACTCTAACTGATATGTCATAGAAGGTTTTGCGGTATAGGTGATAAACCCTGGGTACAGCTAGTGGTTATAAGTGTCATATCTCTTTGATGGTTGGTCAAGTGCATTAGTCTGGAGAACAAGCTACTGGAAACTGTGGTGCTTGAAAATACAAGGCTATACTAGGACTTTATTCTTCTCTCACATATAATCTCCACTAACTCTCCTTTTCTAAGCCATCACAAATATGGAGAAAGACAAAAATTCTTTGATAAAGGTATTTTCTCAGTTTTATCCTAACTGTACTTTAAGTTATCTTTCTAAAACTTTGCATTCTAATTACTCTACAACAAAGACTGAATAAAAATATGTTTGCCATGCACATGCAACCCCTTTGCAGTTCCCCAAGCCTCACTTCCCTAGACTCTTGCCACCGCTGTGCTTTTCCCATATAGAAACTCTCGAGCTGCACAAGCTAAAAGTTGAGTTCCAAACTTTTGCTCAATAAAGAGAACCAAAAGCATGACCAAAATGGCTCCTCAGAATCAGGGGGTGAGAGCTAAGATTTCTGGTGATATTGATGTTGAGAACCAAGGACTAGGAGTCAGATAAGATGATAGCAAAGATGTGGTTAGTGTGAATGGGATGCTGTCTGAATTATTTCAGAGAGTTGCTAGTGAGAGCAATCAGGCTTTCATGTGATCTTTATGATACATCTCATTTGTTTACTAGATCCATTTAAAGGACATAGAAAATGACCCAAACCAAGGCTTGGAGCATTCACTTAAATGTTCCTAAAGACACAAGTGCCAGACTCCATTCATATAGACATTGCCAAACCAAATACTCAAACTTCTCAGCCTTTTTGTGTCTCTGCCTCCCCACCCCTAGACGGCAGTCCTATGTGAGCATTAACAATCAGTACAGTCCTGGTTTTGCTCCCCTGGACTTGGCTGAACAAATATCTTCTCCTACTAACATCCTGTGTTCTCACAGATAGTTTCAGACAATCTGTTGAGAAAGGTAAGGAAGGAGACTTGTCCTACTTGCAATGGAGGGGGTCACAAGTTCATATTCCATTTATGCCTTCAGTAATTCTTTTTGTTTCATTTGCACTAGGTGTTCCAAGATAATGAATACTTCCATAGCAACAAAAGTCTGACAATAAACCGTTACCTTGATTTTCACATTTTCAAAGAAACATCCCTCAATGGCAACTAGTCTTAGCACTGAATATGCAATAATGGCTACAAGGTGAACAGTTTCTCTATAACATTTTCTTAGCAACATCATTGATTGATTCTCTTGGATAGGAATTTAGATTGGATTAGATGATCATTTTTTCAGTTGTATAGTTTGCTATTAGCAATTAAAACATGCAGTTGCTTTTGAAACAACATAAGTAATAAGTGACTTTAGTATAAATTTACTATATCCTAATACAAATTATTTATAAATGCAATTTTATTTTAAAATTTCCATCCTTTCTGTCTCTCTGATTATAACTGTAAACGTATTCTAAAAGCAGAAAATACATGCATAACTGAAAAAAAAGCACAAAATATTTCAGATGTAGTAAGTGCTGTACAGGCTGTATGCGAAGAACTACTGTTACTGCACCTTCTTGTTCCTAATCAATCACTTTTCTTCTCTGTACAATATACTTTGGGGCTATCTGCCTTACATTGTGTTAAATAAGAAAACAGTTTGTCGTGAATTAAAAGTAAGGAAAGACTCTGTCCATCAGCCCCAAGGAACTTGAGTTCTGGCAGTTTTGAGGGTTTAAGACTCCCAGTGTTCAGTAGCTATGTCTTTGTCAGTGCTTGCCTGGTTCTCCATATAGAATACTAGTGGGTGCAAGAGGCTTTCAGAAAATGCAGAGCTTCAGTGGGCTCAGCCTAAGTCCTGAAAGGACAGCTCCCTAAACATTTACACTGAACATTTCTACACTAGCTTGACAGGGTATAACTTAAAAATGAAATATTTATATTTATTTCCTTTTTCTGGAACTTGTGATTGTGACTTTAGGAGGCCAATAAATAATACTCCTCTCTTCCCTACCCTGATAAATGCAGGAATCTGATAGAGATCAAAGGATCAAAGTGTTAACTTCATGCTGGATAAAAGCTAGAATAGAGGATATGGCTTAAATGTTCAGCCTCAGTGGATTTTCTAACACTTTGCCCCTGTATTAAAGTTACCCCACATGCAGTAGTGAACAGCTCTATGCCTCTTCTGCAACGACACTCATTCATTCATTCTAAAACATTTATCAAGTGTCAACTATGAGCCAGATACTATTTTAGGTATGGAAGATTCAATAGTTAACAAATCAAAGTCACTGCACTCATGGAGCATACATTCTAATTGGTGGGGAAGTAGACAATAAACAAATAAATAAAGAATATTAGAGATAGAAGTATTAACTTTCTTTTTTTGTTTTTTATTTTCAGATGTGTTATTGTTTGTTGGCTTGCTTTCGAGACAGGGTCTCTCTCTCTGCTGCCCAGGCTGAAGTGCAGTGGCATGATCATAGCTTGTTGCAGCCTCAAACTCCTGTGCTCAGGCAATCCTCCTGCAAGGTATTAACTTTAATTAAAATCCCCTGGATGATTTAGAGAAGATAAATGACATGAATTGCTTTACCTTTTATAAAGATGATTCTGGCTACTTGCAGAACTTGGTTAAGAGTCAAAGCAAGAAGTCAAATAGAACCATTGCAGTAGTCTAAGGGAGAGATAATGATCGTTTGAATGAAGTAGCCACACTGTAGGTGGTAAGAAGAGATTGTACTGGGGATGCGTGGTGGCTTCCACTTCCCTTTCCCACCCTAACAGTCGTCACTCCATGGGTCAGGGAACCAGGTGGGAATTCTACTAGTTTCTAAGTATGTATATTCCAATTATGCATTCCAGATTTGAATAATCATAGGAAGGTTTGGGAACCCACTAGACCAGCTATGAAAAAGGCCTGAGCCAAAACTCTATTGATCACCTGACTTCCATAAGCCTCTATTCTGGCTGGTATATCACAGGGATGTTTTGGGTCTTCAGGAATTAGGTCAGAGACAGTGTCTAATCATTCCTGAAAAATCTGATTATTTCCACCAATGCACAGTCACCACAGTACAAAATTTTGCAGAGAGCAGAGTCCTCAGGAGAACCTATCCTTTCCTTCCTTCTTCAAAGGACTCTAGGTCTAGAAAATGATTCATGTCTGGGAATTGATTTAAAGGTCTATGACTCTGGTCAGACCCCTATTCTTTACACCTAGAGTTATTCCATTTATACAGATCAAGTAAGAGTTTGGGAAGCTGTCCCTCTAAGCTTCAGATCAAATATCTTTGCAAATCAAATTATTCTGATTACTGCTTTGGCTTCACTGTCCACTGTGATAACAATGCCCAATTTGTCATGCAATTAAATGCCACCACTGGGATTTTCATTTAGGGACCCAACTTCAGTGGTCACAGCTCCCACTGTAATCTTTGACGTACAAGAGGAGTTATCACAGAGTTTTTCAAGCATGCTAGGGCTTCCTTCATGAGTATCTTTCTCATGGCCATGGTAAAATATGTGTCTTTGGGTCCTCGCAGGGTGGGTGAGCAGGCCTTACATATTAAATCCACTCTAACTTTTCGATCTCCCTAAGCCTTGGAATACTGGCATCTCAAATTTATTTAGTGTATGTCACATTTGGGTTCCTATAACAGCTCAAACAAATAGGCAAATTGTTAGAGCCTTTCCTAACCCCTCAAGCTAATATACTGAATCTAAAAACTCTGCACTAAGCAATATGGAGAGCAATACTAAGAGTCCATATTGATAAATTCAGCCTGATCCAACCTTATATTCCTTCGACCTCAATCACACTCATGTTCCTCAAGTTTCTGTCAACATTAAAATTATGCAAGTCGGTGTGGGAGCTATATCATACCTCCTCACAGGTTTTGAGTCTGCTAGGACTTGAGTCTGGCTATGGACTAGAGGAAAGTAAGGTTTGTGGGGGTAGGTCCGGAAGAGGATCAGCAATATCTTGTAAGACAGCTACCTCAGGGGAGAGACTTTTACAGGTTTTTCAGTCAAAGAGAGACTAAACTCCCGAGGCAAGGGTGGCAGGGCTATTTATTCTGGCACAGAAAGCTCAATGGAACTTAGAAGTTCAAGACCCCAGCTTCATCTGAATCTGCCTATATGTCCTGATTCCAATTTTCAGGATCCTATTCCTTCCAATCCATGTTAATAATGGGACCCTGTGTGGCTGGGAACTCAGTTGGCATTGTAATTCAGCCACGCACAATATTAGGCTTTTGGTTTGTTTTCACAAATTTCAGACCTATGGCTACAAAAGATAATGGTTTATTTCAGAATAGACATAGAAGATTTTAGGTCTCTTGTGAGAACCTTATGCTGAGAGTTTAAAGCCCTGAGCTTATAATTTTCTTTTTCCAAGCTCTCAGGTGCTGTTAGAAGCAACCAATGAACACTATCTTGTATATTTCCACCAAAATATTCCATTGGCAGCAAATATTTGAAGATCTGGAATGCCTTCCATTAATCACTTGATTACAGGCATCTAAACCTGGTAATCTGAGTAACCTTTTGCCCCTGCATGCCATGAACTACCAGGGCTCTCTACCACTGGAAATACAGTCATTATTGCCTTTAAATCTAATCAGATCAGAGTCAATTCTAGAAAACCCGAAAATAGTTTAGAGAATTTATACTTTAGATTCTTTTCTCTGGAACCACTCTCAGTACAAAATTCTGTAACAATTAGGGTTCAGTCAGGGAAACAGACCAACTGAGAGGTATTATCTACAGTTATGTCTACCTACTTATCTATCTGCCTATCTGTCTGTCTTTCTGAATACCTATTAATATTTATCTATCTATCTACTGTAGGAATTTGATCTTATACAATTGTGGGAGCAGCTTAAGCAATCTCCATCTTCATGTCTGATGCTGGAGTTTGAGTCCACAGGGCAGGCACAGGATAGAGGACGTCAGATATTAAACTGATAAGAATAGATACTACACTTGATCTTAGCCAAAAGGCCAAGAAGCAATGGGGCAGGCACTTGGGAAGGGACACTACTTGTGCACTGGGGGGCAAGCAAGATTAAGCTGGAACTGAAAAGCCCAAGACGGAGCTCATGAAGACATACTGAAACTCATGACAGTTCTTGTTGCCTCTGACCACAGTGATATAGATGTCTGGAAGATGTGTTCTATACACGTACACCTGGCCTAGGAGTTTAAAAAGCTAAAGGTAGATGCAGGAGAAGGAGAGCAGTTGTAGCAGCAGTTGTAGCAGCTATCAAGATCAGCTAGCCTGTGACAACGTATGAAGACTACGAGACAGCTGCTGCTCCCCTTAGTTCTTACTAGAGTGGATACTTAGATACTTACTCTGGAGTGGCCTTTCCTTCCTTTTTGCAATGTTTCTGCCAAAACTACCATCCATGGGTTTACTGTAGTCTACCCAGCATCACTTCAGACCACAGCATCACAAGGGGTCAAGTAATTCATTTCATAGCAAATAAAGTAGAGCGACTAGCCCATGCTATGGAATTCATGGATCATACCATGTTCTCCCTTATTCTGAAGCACTTGGCTTGTTGGAATGGTGGAATAGTCTTTTGAAGACTCAGTCACCTTGTGAGCTAAGTGACATCTTGCATGCTGCAGCCATGTCCTCCAGGATTCGGTAATGTTCTAAATCAGTATGTGATATACAGTGCTCTTTCTCTCATAGACAGAATTCATGGGTTCAAGAATCAAGAACTAAAAATAAGAGTGTCTCCTCTTGCTATTTCCCCTAGTGACCCACTAGCAAATTTTTTTTTGCTTCTTGTCCCTATGACTTTAGGTTTTACTGGTCTAGAGGTCTTGATTCCAAAGGGTGCATGAACAGTGAGGGGTAAATGTTTCCCTAACATGTGGCATCATTTAACACTACCCCAGTGGGATATGGATTCTGCACACTGTACTACAGATTTCTTTGAGCCACTTCTTAAAGAACCTATCCAATTTAGTGCAAATATTCAAAAATCTCTAATGGTATTTAATTACTGTAACAGAAGAAAAAAAAAGACCCTGGTCCCCCAAATGGAAACCTAAGTCACAAAGAAATTATAGGCTCTAGCAGGAGTTTTCTCAAGATATTTCTTAATTCCAGTTTTTTTACTTACTTAGAGTCACCTAACTCCCAGGTCACTAGCAGTGAGCACATCCTTGTGGGCCCCTTCAGTTTGCAGAGAGCTGCCCTCACACATTTGTCAATCCCGCATTAGGTATCACACAGGGCTGGAGGTAGAGTTGAAGGGGACTTGGACAGAAAGACCCATGGTTGAAAGTCTCAAAATTTAAAATGCTCCAAGTAGTCCATGAGTCAACTTTCCATGATTGGAAAGCACAACTATATAAGTAAATCCTTTGTGGTGAACAAAGATGACACTAACCAACAACTTCATGGCTAAACTTCTGGTTGGATCAAGATTCTGAGGTTCCCAGAACAATTGGCTTTACAGTAGTCAGATGACACTGTGCCTGAGCTATCTGGTATATAAGAATGTGTAGAGAGGAAATGTAAGTGCCAAATATGATATAGAACTCCCAGCCCAACCCAGAATGTCCTGGGTGTTGGCGATAGTAGGGAAGGCTGTGATTCCTGAAGAGTCCTTCCAACAATAAAATTGTTTCTCTCTGAGATCTTCAAATGACAAAATAAAGGTTTTGCCATTTAAATGTAGTCAAGTTGTTTAAAGATATCTAACAAATAAAACTGTTAGAAATCATATCTAAACACAGATGTGTAAAATAATAGTTCATTTTATTGTTGACAGTACTTTAGCTAGCATTCCAATTAAACGTGGAGGAAATTTGAGATTTTAATAAGGTGTTCATATGAGGAGGGCTAAATTTCAATATTGTTGTAACTTTCCTATATCAGAAACTGTTCATTTAATCCAACAGAATAGCTGTCAAAATTCGGGCCAATAGTGTGACTAAAAAATGAAAAAGCATGAAAGAAACTCTGTTTCCTATAGAGCAGTGGTTTTCAACCCCAATTACAATTAGAATATAGGGAACTTTTTAAAAAATAAAAATGCCTGGACCCCAGTTCAGATTAATTGTGGCATAATGAGATGGGGAGCGATGTGGAGGGAGGGCACAGATCTGCTTTTAGAAGCTCCTCAGGTGATGCTAATGTGCACCAGAGCACATGACAATGATTCTCAATCTCCATGCACTTAGAATCACCTGGAGAGAAACTTGTTGCTGGCCAATCCCCACCAGGTGAAACTTGGTGCTGGCCAATCCCCACCATAAACCAATTAAATCAGAATCTTGGATTGCTGGATCAAGGCATCAGTATTTTTGAAGCTCCCCAAGTGATTACAATATGCAGCCAAGGTTGAGAATCCCTGCTTTAGAGCCACTGGTATAATGGGACCAATTGCATTGGTTTACTTTCCTTCCTAATATTGAGAGAGAGAAAGAGAGACGGAGGGAGGGGAAGGAGAAAGGAAGGGAGAACAAAGATTAATTTACCTTCCTTCTTAATATTGGTATAAGTAAATTAATGATTAATGTACATATGTATGTATGTTTCAGTGATAGAATAATATATTGATATTGGTTTTGTACCAGGTATTCCACTGGGAGCAGAACTTTTCATAGAAAAGAGGTGCAAATTTGGGGAGGGAGGGACAGAGTAAGACGTGAATCATACAGTCAGCTCTAAGCACTCTCCTCTGCCCATTTGCCTCATTTGGTTTTAAAAATGAATAAGTATACACGAATCTGTGGATAAGAAGAGGAACAGAGCAGCCATCATGGACCATGAGTTAGAAGCTGCATGTTCAAGGCCACAAAGTCCGAAGGAGCCTGAGTGCCAGATGATTTTGGAGCTATAGCGCCACAGTCCTGAATTGCCTATCAGACTTTAACATGAGACAGATCTATTTATTTTGTTTGAATCACAGTTATTACTAGGTCTCTTCCAACAGCCAAACCTATATCCTAACTAATACTAATCCTAACTATCCTAAGTCCTGCCTGACCAGGTAGTCTTGCTAAAAGTCTATCTCTTATTCAAAAATAGTATTTTTAATACATATGATTGTTACCCTACCTGGTTGACCAAAAACTTCCTGGTACTTCAACAAGTCTCTACTCAATGGAGATTTTCACTCTTAATTTTGGCACCTGGGGAGATGTGCCCCATATTTTTCTCTGTAAATGATTTTCAGAATTTTAGACTTTTGCAAGGTTCTGTAAGTGAAACCAAACATGAAAAATTTTTTCAAATACATAAATATGCATGACGATGTTACTTAACATAGTGTAATGTAAACATAGTATTTGTCTAACATGGTAGATGCCGAAGTATGATATGTGTTTGGTGTTTAGATCTTAAAAAAAAGAAAAATTTTCCAGCTCTTGGTCATGATGTAGGTAACATTCTCATTTTATAAAGGAAGCAACTCCAGAACCTGTCTCTATTCTCTTAATTCCATGTTTTTTCTATATTATATTATTTCATGTTCCAGTTAAATTTAATTAAAAATTTATCTCATGTTTTATAATTATTAGTATCTGTGAATTGCAATTATAATTTGGAATTTGGAATTCTTTTCATCATAGTTGTGCTTATGCTGCAATTTACATGTTTGCCACTAGATGACACCAAATTTTACCTTTTAAAGTCGATTTTCCATCGAATTGAGACTGGTGCACCGGAGTAAAGTAAATATTTAAGTTACAAAAGTTAATCAAAAGCAAAAACACACCCTAATATCCAAGTCAATGTGAAAAGCTAACATTCTTGCCCCACATGTTTGTAACTGAAGATACAGATTATGTACATAAATGAACATTGCAATTCAAAAGGCCTGACTCATCAAAGTGAATTGTATGTAACACTCCCAGTGAATGTTTAGACTTGAAATTACACTAACCCAAAAGAAAACTGTTCAAATATATATCACATCAAATTCTAAAAAACATGCAGTAAGAGACACAAAAAGTAATGCAAATATGCTCCACTCACACAAATTCAGGTTGGAGAATATCTAAAGCTTACGATAACCACCTCTTTTCTTGGACAATATGCTTTGAGAGTTTCATGCTGTTGGTGAGTTTTCTCAGACTAGTTGTGGTCTATGAAGTCATTCTTTGATTTTCCTATTGAAGTGGACTTCTCTTGAAGGCAGTAAACCTTTAAGTTGCAGGTGTTCTGGTTCAGGCCTCCTCTTCCTCTTCCTTCCGCTTTCAACGCAGCTGCTACAGTGATCCTGTTAAATGCGATGTATCACTTTGCTATTCAAAATCCTTCAGTGGTTTTCTCATCTTCATTGATTGGAAAAATTGTGACTTTTCAGGCTAAATCTTCATATCTCCTTATAGAAAAATGATATATGTTCATTGTAATGAATTCCACAATTTCTAAAGTAGGTAATATAGTGAAATTCCCAAGTAACTTTCTCTTCTTAGTAAAAACTATTGAAAGTTTTGATGCAGATATACATTTCACACAAATGGGGTTACAATATCATATTCTTCTGCAAATTACTTTATTAGCTTAATTTTATATCTTTGGATATTTCTCCATGTCACTATGTATAGACCTATCTCACTCTTTTCATTAGCTGCAGCATGGTGGTTCATTGAATGGTTTTGCCAAGATTTCTTTAAACAATACCCAATATGGGAATTGGAGTTGTTTCAAAAATATTTTTTAATAATAATACTTCAATGATCATTATTGCACCAACATTTTTGCATACACTTGAGTGTATGCCTGTACGTGAATTTCTGGAAGTG
This sequence comes from Cheirogaleus medius, assembly GCA_008086735.1. Lineage (NCBI taxonomy): Eukaryota > Metazoa > Chordata > Mammalia > Primates > Cheirogaleidae > Cheirogaleus > Cheirogaleus medius. The sequence continues at coordinate 21,144,750 of VBSM01003176.1, read as the reverse complement.
AAATTGCTGAGCCATTTCATTAGCTGAAGCTAATGAGGAGAGTGAGGTAGGTCTATACATAGTGACATGGAAAAATGTCCAAAGATATAAATTAAAGCCAATAATGTAATTTAGCAGAAGAATATTATACTATAATCCCATTTGTATAAAATCAACAGTAGTTTTTACTAAGAGTTATAAATTGGGATTGTTGTCTTAATTCTCCTAATTGCCATATCCATATTCCACCCCTTCTTGGGAGGAAAATCTCCTCCTCCCCCATTCTCCTTCAGTTCTACATGGAAATCATAGTGCTTTGATATGACCCTCACATCTCCTGGCCACAGCAGAGATTATTATTTCCATCTTGCAGATGAGACAAAGTCTCAAAGAGGTATGGTAATTTGAGATTTCACATGTTGAGTAAGTATATGATATCAAAGTCAAAATTCTGTTTTCATTCCCCTATGCTATATTTCAATGCATATATAAATAATTCTGTTGAAAGTAATCTGAATATGGAAGCTAATTGGCTTCTGTGGGCCTCAGGGTCTGGACTTTGGTTGGGTTTGTACAACTTTCTAAGCAAGAACAAAGGGGAAAATCCCCACCCTGGCATCTAAATATTCTGGCTTCACAGTAATATGAGTCAATGCTTCCAAATATGTAGACATTTGGATTTTTCAATAAGCCATAAACTAATTATTTTACATTTTATTTGAATGTTTGGGGACTGTAGAGACCAACAGAATGTAATTAAGCATGTACGTACGATGTTCACAGTGAGAAGTTTCTGTTAATTGTGACGTTAATAATTCAAGGAAGAGGAAAAACTGCTGACAATAGAAACATGCATTTATGTGGGACCCATAAAGCATTCAGGTACTGTTGATGTTTATAATCTTTCATGTACTAGTAGTGATAAGGGAAAAAATAAGGCTGTAAATTTTCTTGTGTTACATGGAGCATGTTTCAAGGGCAGAGGTTTGTTTCTCTGTAGTAAAATTTTCTCTTATCACCCTTCCCTAAAATTGCCGTGGTCTAGAGCAATCTTCTTCACGCAACCCCTCATCCAGTTCTCAAGCAGACAGCGTTGCTGTAGCAGAAAACACCTGTCTGAAGCGAACCTGTGAAGTGAATCAAATTGCCTTCAATGCAGTCCCTTTCTTAAAGCATCTATGTTTCCTGTTGTAAAAAAACCAACACACCAATGATAGTGATAATAATAATGACAGTTAACGTATACTGAGCATCTCTAGTTATTCCCAACCACTGTGGTCTGTGGCCATTACCTTACTGAATGTTCTTAACATCATATGAGAGAGATATTATCATTATCCCCATTTTATAGAAGAAGATACTGAGTTCCTAGCAACTGCCAGGGTCATGATAAACATAGGGTGATGACTCCAATCTAAACCAGACTGATTCTCAATGCCCTTGTTCTCACATGTCCTCTTGTGTCACCCCAAGGAGGCCAGAGGCCAGAGGTCACAGTGACTTGTCCTTCTTCATACTCCAGATTTCACCATCCCTTCCACTTCATTTGGATCAGAATTTGCCGGTTCTGTACCTTAGCTCTGAGCTGGGAAGTTTTATTAACTGATCTCATGGACAAAAATGTATTCAGTTAATGGATTCTAATGTATGTTTTAAACATAATTACGTGTATTTGGTGCAATTGTCCGAATGTAACAATGTGATGTCTTGGAGTTAAAAAGTGGCCCTGATGCCTGCTGGGCAGGCAGAGATTTTCAGTGCCCAAAAGACACTGCCAGGGAGAAGGTAGGAAGCAGCTGGGGGCAGCAGATGGAAGCCCCTCTGTGGATCATTCAGCAGTAGATTATATTAGCAATATAATCTACAGCAATATAATGCCACGCTGTAACACTGCCCCACTAAATATTAATCCTTGCACCAAAATTAATTCCCTTACTTCATATTTTGTTCCATTCCATTTCTCTCCTTTTCCCTAGGGAAATATGCTGGAATTATTCGGGAAATATGCTTAAAGTACAGGATATATATTACAAGATAGTCATAAGTAGGAACATTCCCCTATATTAAATCTTGGGTTCCTTACTTTTGAGGGTCAATGGAACCTCAATGGCTAAGGAAGAATATTTTTAAAAATTGGACAAATACTTATCTCATTTCAAAAGTCCTCCTCAGTTTATTTGAACCAGAGTTGAAAGAGTTCTGCCTAGAAAGGGAAGTGGACTTTCATATATCTCGAGGCTGGATTTTTTACACTAACTTAAATCAAAAAAGTAAGTAGGAAGTTCAAGAGATGAACACAAAGACACTACTGAATTCAGGGGTTCCAATGATGTCATGAGCCTTGTTCTCTCCCTCCATCTCTCATATCTGCTACTATCTATGTTTGCTTCTTTCTCAAGCACTTTCTTTTTATGAGATGACCCATGGGCAGCTTTGGATATAAATTTTTGCCAGTGTAACAATTCATGGAAAGATTTTCTTTACCAATAGCTCTAGCAAAGTCTCAGAACTCATTTAGCTGACCTGGGTCCCATGCTCAGCTGCCCAGATTTGAAACAATCACAGTTGCTGGAAAGTGGACGTATCCAAAGGCCACACCTACAACATACATGCTTGCCTCTGCGTAAACCCCAACCCAACATATGAATTGAGAGTGGAGTAGTCAAATCCTCAAAAGGTAAGAAGGATTCTGGAAAGGAGGATAAAAATATCCTCCAATCTACAATGTCTGGGTTTTAATCAGACCATAAATTTATCAAGAGCCAGGATTACATCTGATAATTATTTGTATTCTCTGAATAATACTCAAAACAGTGCTATACGTGAAAGCTCATAAATATTATATTTACAAACTTTTTAGCTCCTTAGATTTAACATGTTAAAAGTAACCTTTTGTGTAGACCAAAAGATACATTTCTCTCCCTTAATAAGTCACTGCCTAAATTCCACTAACAACCTTTGAGTAAAAATCATGTACAAAGCAATATACATAGCATTTTTATGCATATTATTTCATGTGATAATTAGTCCAACTCTGTGGGTAAGAACTGTAATTTCTTTTTTTAAATGAGGAAACTGAGATTCGGAGAAGTTAAGTAATTAACTGACAGTTAATAAACAGTGAAGCTTAAGGAGGTGTTTCATTCTACAGCAGAATTCTTTCCACTAGACCAGAGGTGGATGCGTAGAGGCCACAGATGTGTTTGGACAGAAAGATGTGTGAAAATATTGAATTGGCATGCTTTTAGGAGAGACACAGAATCATCCGTTTATGGTATAAACCAGTCTTTGTTGACTTGCCAATGGCCTTATCACACATTTATGATACCTGCCTGGTCGCTAGCACTTGAGTTATGACCTGCTCAGGACCAGGCTGAATGAACTTAGAGGAAAGAGAAACCATTTATGCTCTGTAGCCGTGCATCAGTCTTATTTTCTTGTAAAAAAAAAAAATGCAATATTGGCTGAGTGCGGTGGCTCACACCTGTAATCCTAGCACTCTGGGAGGCCGAGGTGGGAGGATCGCTCGAGGTTCGGAGTTCGAGACCAGCCTGAGCAAGAGCGAGACCCCGTCACTACTAAAACAATAGAAAGAAATTAATTGATTAGTCAACTAAAAATACATAGAAAAAATTAGCCGGGCATGATAGCACATGCCTGTAGTCCCAGCTACTCAGGAGGCTGAGGCAGGAGGATCGCTTGAGCACAGGAGTTTGAAGTTGCTGTGAGCGAGGCTGACGCCATGGCACTCTAGCCAGGGCAACAGAGTGAGATTCTGTCTCAAAAATAAATAAATAAATAAATAAAATTTATTTTTTAAAAATGCAATATTTACACACTTCTGAAAATTATATCTAAATTGCACAGTATTAGTGCAATAATAGACTAAAAAAAGAGAACAAAATAGGGAAGAGAAAAAAAGATGAATGTACATGATAAAAATAGCATTCTAATCAGTAAGGAATGCTTGATTATTCAATAAATGATGTTATCACAACTAGCTGTACATTTGGGGGGGAAACTAAGTTACAGTATACCTCACACTATACTCAAAAGTAAATTCTGAAAGAAGTTAGATACTAAAAAAAAATATTAAAGATATTTTCATAATGGGGGGGAGAGGAAATTCTTTGTAAGTCAGAGCTATAAAAAAAACTGAAATATTTGAACTAGATAAAATTAGGAGCTTTCATTTGTTGGAGGGCATTAAAAACCTATAACAAACTATGGCACCCAAAGAATGCTTATAAAACTGGTTAAATCAGAATAAGCGATGTGAAAAATATCAATGTCAATTTCCTCGTTTTGGTAGTATACTATAGTTATGCAAGATGTTACCATTGGTGAAGGGTACATAGTACCTCTTTGTGCATTGTTGTGGGGGGGGCAACTTCCTGTATATTGTAAATTTTTCAAAATAAAAAGCATTAATAATAAAAATATAAATGTGTGTATATGTACTGAATAATTTTTTTAAAAAAAACTTGTGTTTAATTGTGGGAAGTGATAAATATGCAGTATGTGTACAGAATAAAGTAAATAAAGAAACTTTACATTTCCATGAAACAATACTGTTAAGAAAAGCCCAGGCTCTGAAGTCAGCAGAACTGGGCCAGAGCCCTTGCTCCTACCCTGCACAGATTCAGGTAAGTTCCTAACCTCTATATGCCTCATTTTCTCATCTGTAAAATGGGCTCATAATACCTACCACACATTTTGGTTATTGTGAGAATTGAATGAGTTAACTCTGGTAAAAATCTCAACCCAGTAACTATTCAATACATCTTAGCTATAATTAAAAATTATATTTAGTCACATTTAAATCTATTGTGTCACTGTCAATACCCTCGTAACTTTGGATTTTGTTGTAGTTCTAAACCTGGTACAAGTATAAAAAATGCTATGACAGCTATTTTCAACCTCATTTTTATACTAGAGAATAATTTATGAAATCTTTCATAGGAAACCATTGGAGCTCTAATTTTCTTCACTCACTAGTTCTCAGCATGCTGGAAAGTGTATTATGCTGTTGGCTATTTAGTCTTGGAATTTCGTTCACACTGTTCTCAGGAAGTGTTGCCAAGGAGAACAGATGAAAAACAAAATTGTGGATCGTTTTTATCCAGATCTCACTGCTACCTCCATCTCTGATGGCTGGTCATATTAAAGACTAAAGTGACTCCTTACAATGTGACCTTTAAATTGCACAATCTTTTTATTAAAAAAGATTATTTACTCAAATGACAGTGAGGAGCCCAGAGCTCACTGCTGCTTGCAGCATTTTCTAAAACAGGCAAGTTTCTGTCCTGGAGAAAAAACAAGAATGGACCAGATATTGGGAAGACCAATGAAACCACATGGGTGTGACTGAAACAAAAAACTAGATAAAGGACGAAATCACAGTTGCTTTAATGTCACTGATAACAATGTCACATTATCATTAAGGCATCAGATTTTGAAGTATTGTTTTCAGAGTCAAGTACTGAAAGCTAAAATTCGATGAAGATGCTCACTACCTGGGTGAGAGCAAACATAAGAAAAATTCAGGAGGTTTAAAATTCTTCATATAAGGGCATCAGTTCATCAGTCCAAACTGTTTTACCACTAAATAAAATAAATTGGAATTAGAATTTATATTTTTATTTAAAACTTTAAATGCAAAAAGAATGAACAAGATGTAAAGTTAGGGAACTGTCAAACACAACATTCTAGTTTACTGTGAGACTGATTTTAAAAGCTTCTGTCTGGAACACTGGAGAACTCTAAAATGATGCCTTCCGTGGTGTATCAAAAAGGACACTTTGCCATACGACCTGAGGCCCGAAGAAAGGAGGGAGGAGGAGGGGAGCAGCCCTTTTTTAACGAAGGAAAGACATCACAATGTCTTCCTTCCACCATTAATTCTCTTAGCATCCTGGCATTTGAGAATTGCCAAATCTGATTCATGAAAGTTGTTAAGATCTCAATGAAAATACTGTCAATTCCAATTTGAACCGTCCAAACTTATCAGCCTATTATGGTTTTATTAAAGATCCAAATCTACCCCTCAGCTTTATTTAACACGTTCTGCAGTTAAGCTTCCCTGGGAATTTCTCCCAGTACCCAAGGAATAAATGTCTCTGGACATGGACTACAACTATTATTTCTTAATATTGGTGGCAGAGCTTCTGATTGTGTGTGGCAGAGCTCTTACTCAAACCAGCTCAGTGAATAAAAGAAAAGGAAATATATGGGCTCATATAATCATTAGTTTCTTGATAAACCAATGTTCACTTAATACTGGACCTGCTTTTCCATTCTGTCTCACTTTAAACTGTAAAATGTAATAAATTTATTCACTATTATTTAGCAGAATTTTCTATAAACATATGGGCTAATTATTCATCACTATGGCATACTTTAAGTAAATCTAATAATGATGAAAACTGTATCAAGCAATCTCACTGGTTAAGGAGGGAAAAGATCTAGAGTAATTGGCCCCCTCAGTCTCTTTCCCAACCTAAGCTAATCACTATGGTCTAGGTTGGATCACCCTGATAGGCTGAGCCTGAATCATGTGCCCTCCCAGAAGAAGGGGGAGGGGTGCTAAACAGATCTTAAAATGCATCCAACTTTTAAAAAATGCCAAACTAAGATGAACTAAACTCTTAAATGTAGGACTTGAAACCATAAAAATTCTAGAAGAAAATCTAAGGCAAACTCATCTGGACATTGGCCTAGGCGAAGAATTTATGACTAAGACCCCAAAAGAAAATGCAACAACAAAATAAATAAATAAATAAATAAGACTTAATTAAATTGAAAAGCTTCTGCACAGCAAAAAAAAATAATCAACAGAGTACACAACCTACAGAATGGGAGAAAATATTTGCAAACTATGCATCTGAGAAAGGACTGCTGTGCAGAACCTACAAAGGACTCAACCAAATAAGCAAGAAAAAAACAAATAACCCCATTAAAAAGAGGGCAAATGACACGAACAGACATTTTTCAAAAGAAGATACACAAATGACCAACAAATACGTGAAAAAATGCTCACCATCCCTAATCATCAGGGAAATACAAATTAAAACCACAATGAGATACTACTTTACTCCAGTCAGAATGGCCATTATTAAAAAGTCAAAAAACAACAGATGTTGGTGCAGATGTGATGAAAAGGGAATACTTATACACTGTTGGTGGGAATGTAAATTAGTACGACCTCTATGAAAAACAGTATAGAGATTTCTCAAAGAACTAAAAGAAGCCCTACCATTTGATCCAGCAAACCCACTACTGGGTATCTACCCAGAGGTAAAGATGTCATTACATCAGAAAGACACCTACACTCATATTTATCACAGCACAATTCACAAGTGCAAAGATGTAGAATCAACCTAAGTGCCCATCAACCGAGGACTGGATAAAGAAAATGTGGTATGGTATAAATATACCATGGAATACTACTCAGGCATAAAAAAGAATGATACATCTTTTGCAGCAACTTGAATGGGACTTGAGGCCATTATCCTAAGTGAAGTATCTCAGGAACAAAAACAAATACTGCATGTTCTCACTTATAAGTGGGAGCTAAGCCATGGGTTTTCGTGGTCATACAGAGTAGTAAAATGAACTTTGGAGACTCAGAAGTTGGGGAGGGGACTGAGGGATGAAAAATTACCTATTGTGTACAATGTACACTATCCGGGTGATGGGTACACTAAAAACCCAGACTTCACCACTATATGATATATTCATGTAATAAAAAAAAACACTTGTTAAAAAGAGTGGAATTGGAATGTTCCTAACACAAAGAAATGATAAATGCCTGAGGTGTTAGATTCCTCAATTACCCTGATTTGATTAATTCACACTGTATGCCTGTATCAAAACGTCACATGTACTCTATAAAAGTATACAACTATTATGTACCCATAATAATTTAAAATAAAAAAATGTAATAAAATAATAGTAACAAAAACCACTTGTACTCCCCTAAATCTATTAAATAAAAAATAAAAACTTTTAAAAGCATAACTAATATTTTTATTTGGTACTGAAAATGTGCTAGGCACTACAGTTCATAAGCGTTGTGCCTATAGAACTGCTTTTCACTCTTTTTTTTTTTTTTTTTTTTTTTTTTTAAGAGATGGGGTCTTGCTCTTGGTCAGGCTGGTTTCGAACTCCTGACCTTGAGCTATCCACCTGCCTTGGCCTCCCAGAGTGCTAGGATTACAGGCGTGAGCCACCGCGCCCGGCCCCTGCTTTTCACTCTTTTATCATCCCCAAGCATTAGGTGTTATTCTTACTATTTAGATGGTAACTGAGAACTGAAGAGGTTAAATAACTTCCTCCGAAGTCTTGCTGCTCCTGAGTGGAGGTACAGGGACTGTGCTGCTGGCAGCAATGTCACAGCCTTCTCTTTGTCTCCTGTTACTTTCTCATGCGGTAAATACCTGCGGTCCCGTTAACCTTCAGATATTTGGCCTTCACTTTTTCCCCCTAAAATATGGAAATAATTTTGATAGTCTGAGCGACTGACTGAAAATACCATGGCAAGGGGAGGGTGACACAATTTACATGAGAGAGGAGGTTAAAACACTAAGACATCTGGCAAAGACTAGACCCTTGTGTCCTGTAAGCAAAGAGCAACAAGGAGCTGAGAGCTCACAAGGGCGTGGAGAGGACGAGACATGAGAGGCCTCCCCACAGCAAGTCCCAGTCAGGGGTGAAAAAATCAGCGGTAAGAATGTGGAGTGGTTTCCACTTTCTGATATAATTATTTGTTCAGCACATCCACTCTGGAGTTAAGCTAAGAATATTTAAACCATCGTTCATGCTAGCATCAGTAATATTGCTCAGAATCTGCAAGGCAAATCAGCTTCTTTTAAGTTATCTGAGCTCCCCAAATTCATGACTACTGAATATAGAGTCAGCACAGGGATAACAGCATGCATTTTGTGAATCAAAGAGAAGCTCAGGGCATCATAAATAACACAAGGAGAGGATGAATACAATCAAAGACTCCTTGTTCTCAGTCTTTGATCATAACACTAATGAAATAGTCCCTAAAATGATGTGTGAAGAGGTCATAATAAATTCTTACTGAACTTTTCCTTCGTCATTTCCCACATTAACCGATTCTGAATTGGTATTCCAGAGATAGTAACATATTTTATTAAAAGCTTATATTGAAGCATAAATATTATCCAAGGTATATGCATAGTAGGTGATAAATGACTTCTCCAGAACTGCACATAAATTAAATTAACATTGGGAGTGGAGCTCTCCTTTCACAAAAGAATCCCACACAATCTACCACTTTCTTCCTGCTGAGAGTGCTAATTTATTTTTTCTTAACTAGAAAACCATGAGAAGATCTCTCTTAAAGCTGGGTTTTCTATTTATCAATTTCTTTCATTGATTCTAAGACACTTTAACAACAACTGTGCATCAATGGATACAGTATTTTCAAGCTATTTAATGTAATGTCAGACAATATGTTTGATAGTAGAAAAAGAATCCCTTTGGAGTGTTAGGTGGTTTGCCTCCCTGAATAATGCATCAAAAGACAAACAGTAGCAAGTATTTATCATGGCCTCAGAAGCCCAGTTATTGGGTGGAATTCTTTGGTCAACAACAGATATAGAAAGAATAGTGTTCATTTTCCAAGCATTTTATTTAGAAAGCAATGCAAGCAAACATGTTCAAGTAAAATATTTAGTATTACCGGTGGTTGTTTAGGACTTTTCTGAGGCTCAAAAAGTCAAAGAGAGAAAAAAAGAAAAGCACTCCTCTGCGTGTCAAAGGTAATTTAATAAGTGCAGACATATTTGTGTCACCATGCCCATGAAGTTGTGATTTGTCATCAGCATTGTCTTCCCTCCTGTTCTTCCCAAATAGGCATAAGACAAGACTCCAATCTGTAAACTTCTTCTGTTCTGAAAACTTAATTTGTAGCTTTAAATATTGTGAGGGCAAGATAGCATAGCTGTACTATTGGTTGTGTGATCTTGGGGAAATAATTTAGTTTTTCTGGGTTTAATTCTTCATATACAAAATTCACTCTTCTAACTTACAAAATTGTTCTGAAGATTTAGTAAGATAGTGAATGCAATATATATAGTAAACTACCTAGCAAATAGTAAATGTTAGGTGGAATATAACCCACAAAGGCCAATTTGAGCCATATAAAAAGTTGAAAACAAATTTTAAATATTTTAATATCAAACTCTACAATCGAGAATATACAGGTCATTTTTTCAAGTAAGCTTCCTATCGAAGTATAAATACATACAGTAAAGTACACAAGTCATAAGTACAACTCAATAGCTACACTTAGCTCAACAGCTCAGTACATTTTTAAAATCTAAACACACATTTGGAAGGTAGAGCATAAAGGAGAGCCAAGAGAAAGTATGAATTGCTATTTTCTTACTTTCTTTTCCAAGGAATATCACTGTTTAAAGTTGCTAAATTAGAAAAAAATAGAAGATTAGGTATAATAAATAAAGTTATAAAGATGAATAGAAGTTTCAAAACAGACAAAAATTATCCAATTTATAAAAAGAAAAACATGCACACATCAAAAAAAATTTCATGTAGCAAGAGAAATAATATGGAGAAAGCATTAACAATTTAACATTTGAAAAAGAAACAAAACAATAATTTGTTATATCAATAAATATAAATGGCATAAATTCATCTACTCAAAGAAAAACTCATGTATAAATTTTTTAAATTATGTATTATGTATGAGACATCTAAAACATTGTGATTCAGAAAAGGTTAAAAAAATGAGACTATATCAAGACAGTTACATAAAGCTAACTAATATAAAGCAGGAATTAAAATATAATCTCTTTTGCATAGCTCATATGTATTGAGTGCTAAATACCATGAGTGTGCTTTACATAAATGATACATTGATCCTAAAAACAACCCACTGAGACTTATTAGTTCCATTTTACAAATGAAGGAACTGAAGCACAGAGAGATTGCAAAACTTATTCAAAGTTTCATAACTGGTCATTTGAAGAGACACAATTCCAACCTAAGCTCTTCAGCTATAGAGCCTGACTACCTAGCAGCCATATGCTATCTTTACAGTTTATTTATTTTTTTAAAAAAGGACTATTTACAATGTGTACTTTTATTTGCACAGCACACTTTTTAGGAAGGATACACTGGAGATTTTCAAAACAGTACTTACCTTTAAGAGTGCCTAAGGATACAAAGAAGCTTTTACTTTTTACTTCTGTTCCTTTTGTTGTTGTTGTTATTTACTTGATTTGTGGGGGTGAGTTAAAGATTGTTATTCATATAACATTGGGTGCATATAAAAAACTATATGTAACACCCAAGTACATTTTGAAGCATAACAATAAAATAAATCCCTGTGGATCACTTAGCTTAAAAACATAAACATTACAAATACCATTACTTCTATACTAACGCTATAGTTATTTTGTAACTTTCTAACCATATGAATGTAGTATTTTAATTTTTTAATTAAAAATGTCAACTGGATGTTACAACTATATCATTTTGTCTTCTTTACACATTTCTAAATAATTTTAAAAGAACCCAAAAATAAGGTAAAGCGAGGAAGAGGATCATAATGTTACTTTTTCAAAAATGTAATGGCCATGAGTCCCAGTCCCACACACAGGGATGTGACAACTCATCAGGTATAGCCATGCCCTTGATGAAATTCATGTGTACCTCACTTAAGGCAATGTGAGATACTATTGAAATGTCCATTGTACATTTATATAACAGGTTATTTTTACAACCTCTCAAAGGGTAAGTGAATTCCAAGAGGATAAAAACAAGTTTATTTAAATACTTTGCTTAAAAATAATGTGCATGAAAAAATTACCCATGGATAGAGACTTTTACCACATTAACGAATAACATCAGAACTTATCTCCACGAGGTATCATCAGCATTTGTCACTCCAGTCTTTGTTTTTGCCAACATCACTTTTAGCCTAAAAAAAAAAAAAGAAAGAAAGAAAGAAAGAAAAAGAAAAAAAACACCTGAAAACCTTGAAACCCAACAATCTTTCCTGCATAATTCTGTGATGAACAAACAAGTATTGTTCAACTGTTCCATACTAAGGTTAAGGACCTTTAATAATAATGTCAGCACATTAACACTATTATCAAAAGCTTTATTCGAATTCCAAACACACAGGCACAACAAGCTGTGTTACCAATGCTTCTAGGTGCTCTTTTAAAAACTCTTTTTCAATAATCTGTACCATATGAAATCTTTAGCACTTAATGGAGAAGTTTCCATTCTTGAGACAGCTACTTACATGAAATAATGGTGTTTGCTAGCAAATTGAGTGCCAACAAATTTTTGATAAATCCACATTCCTTACAAATACATTTTATATAATACATTCTTTTCAAGTGATAGTTTAATTCTCTCACTATAAACTGTTGAGATAAAAATTCGGGAAATTTGATGTAAAGATACTATTTGAAACACTACCAAAAAAAAAAACCTTCAGTATTTCAGCAAAATCCTGGCATTGTTGGTAGAAATATGACTTCAGCAGAAGGATCTTAAAAGCATAAGCTACATCTTATGTTTCTAGAATAACCCATACATTGTTACATTCATACTTTAGAATACATATTAAATATACATAGAAGCTGCTTGGAATAATTTATCATTCTACTTCTAGATAAAGTAGTTATTATTATATTATTATTATATAAATAAAATTTATTGATTATTTAGCATGAGCCAAGACTGTTCTAGGTGCCTTATATACATTTTTTTTTAAATCTGCACACTAGTCCTACAATTCTCTGATGAGGAATGAAATGTCAAAGAAATTAAGTAAGCTGCTGATGGTCTAACGTCAGGAAAAGGTTGAAGTCCGCTGATGTCCGAACCTGAGTCTGACCCCCTCAAAAGTCTCTTTTTAATGACTTATGCATCCTCCCCTGTTTCTGATATGTAAATCTTAGTTTTTCATCTGGGTTGCAAATCATCCTAAAATGTAATTTGTATAACAATTTAGGGAGAAAATGCTGGCTTCATTTCATCAGTGGCTTTTTTTTTTTAATGAGGCAGCTGATCAATTTTTTAACAAAGTGGTATTTTTATTCCTTACTGCTATGCTCTCCAGCAGTCTACGTTTCCTCTCCTCATATAGCATTTTTAACCAACTATCCACACACCTCCATTATAAAACCAAATGCTATGAAGTGCCTTAGGGATGATCCAGAGAGAAGAAGAGACTGATACCGTCAACAATTTGCAGTGGAAAATACCAGAGAAGGTGATAGAATAAAGGATCTGTGACCCAGTCTAGCTTTATAACCCTGCTCAGATAGTGACTCATGAGCAAGATACTTTGAAATTTTAGGAGTTTGTGATAAATGCAACCTTGTGTTACAGATTGAAAGCTGACTCCGAGATGGTGATTAGCTGCAGGAGCCTTTCCGGGGAATGCTCCTAGGATTCATGCCAGTGGAATGGAGGGGATGAAAGCAAGATCGAGCAAAGGGAGAAGCTGGGATGTGATGTCGTTGCAATGAAGGCCTTATCTTACCCCAGAAGTAGCTCTGAGCTGGGATGGTCCTTCTGAGCTTTCCCAAGTTAGGAGAAAGGTACTGGTAAGTATACTTCCTGGTTAGTCAGTCATTGGTGGCAGGCTGCCCTGGAAGGAACCCAGACCTTGGGCAAGGCAATTTTCTCCAGCTGAGGCTATTTCAGAGAGGACTGAGGGCTGCAGACCTTCTTCTAGCACTATTTCCAGCAGCTATCAATAAAAGGGGTCTGGACAGCACAGCACATGTTTACCACATGTTATGGGTTAAGTTTAGTTTCCCAAAGTTTGTTGAATTCCTAACCCTGGTACCCCAGAATGTGGCCTTATTTGGAAATGGGATCACTGCAGATGTAATTAGTTAGGATGAAGTCATATTGAAATAAGGTGGGCCTTTAATTCAATGTGATTGGTGTCCTTATAAAAGGGGGGATTTGGAAACAGATGTGCATAGGGAAAATGCCATGCAAAGATGAAGGCAGAGATCAGGGGGATGCTTTATATGCCAAGGAACACAAAAGATGCCCAGAAAATCACCAGACATTAGGGAAAAGACATGGAACAGATTCTTCTTCACAACCCTTAGAAGGAACCAAGCCTCCCAACACCTCCATCTCAGACATCTCCAGAACTGTGAGATAATAATTTTCTGTTGTTTAAGCCATTCAATTTCTCATATTTTGTTACAGCAGCCTTAGCAAACTTACACTTGTTGGTATGAAATTATTACTTATAGACAGCAATGGAAGAGTCTCCTTTATTTTTTTTTTTACACGTGGAAAAAGGTGACATAGCGTAGTGATGGAAATAAAAAAGATATGATCATGTGAAAACTCTTGAGTCTAAAGGTGGAATCCTGAGAGATAGCCTATGAATTAGGATAAAGGGTAAAAAGAAATATATATAAACTGACTGAAACCACAGTATAGAGATGTGCCATCCAATATGGTAGCTACTGAGCACTTGAAATGTGGCTGGTCTAAATCGAGGTATGTGATTAGTGTAAAATATACGCTCAATCTCAAAGACTTAACATGAAAAAAATCATGTAAAGTATCTCAATAATTTTTATATTGGTTATCTTTTGAAATAATAACATTTGGGGTGTTTGGGATAAATAAAAATATTATTAAAATTAATTTCACCTATCTTTACTTTTTAAAATGTGCCTATTAGAAAATGTAAAATGATTGACATAGCTTACATCTGTGGCTCGCATTGTATTTCTATTGGACATTGCTTATTTAGACAGTGCCCATCTAGTGCCTATCTAGAATCTATCTCTATAGATTCTGGGAAGACAAACCCTCTATAACTGTCTCAGAATGCTTGGTGTTCTGAAAAGAGGTGTATATACATCTCTTGATTTGCTTGGAGTGAAAGATTCTTGTAGGAAAAAGTTTGAAACTCATTGAATATTGGAATCCAGATAACAGCTAAGGGTGATATATTTCAGGGCAGTTTGGTGGGAACCAGATCTCATAAATAGATATGGGACATTTCTGGGAGGAAAAAAAAATCCCTATACAGAGTACAAGTGCTGAAAGGATGTCTGGAAGGGTCAATATGGGGTTGCGCTTGGAATCACAGTGGCCCAACAAAGTTTCCTCTTCCCCTAACCCCTCAGGATATTAGCTAGATGAAAGAAAAAGCTGAATAGCAAAGCGTAAAGTGCTTCGTCACTGTTGCTGAGGGCCCCCCTCCTGATGGACACCTGAAGAGGAGTGAGAGAGGCAGACAGCCACAGACAAAGTTGGCAGGGATATTTCTGGCGATTGCAGTGAAGAGTGTCAATGCCCAACGAGGCACCTGAGGCTAAGTTTTAAGGTAACTGAGCACCCTCAGGGGCACTGAAGTGCTGGGGGCCCAGGGACAGCGAAGGGGAGAGCCTGCCTGCAAGAGATTAGCCTGCAGGGCTGCCCTGCAAGCCCCCTTTAGAGGACTCACAAACTGGCAAGCAAAGTGAAGGCCCAACGTCCCACCAATTTGGCAGGTTGTAATTATTCATCCAGAGGTCCAAAGGGGCAAACTGATAACCAGACCTCACTCGGGATCCACAACCCCACAGACAGCTGGATGATTCATCCCAGAGTCAGACCCATACACAGGTGCAGAGATAAGATGGAAAAGCCAGGGCGGGTAGGCATCTGCCAGGATTCTTTTTCACTAAAATTCCAGACAAACCGTCTGTCCTGACTTGTAAAGAGCTTTATTTTTCATAAGAGAGAAGGAAAATGGCTTTTGATGAAAGGTCCCTAGGATCATACTACAAGGCTTTGACTGCCATTTCATCATTTATTTAATCATTTTGATGAGGACATTGATGTCGGGTTGACCAGACGTTGAATAAAACAGAACTTGGAGGGATGATTATTTGTGACAGAATCAATATGCAAAACACACTAATTGTTTAATGAGCTAAAACCTAAACGATGAAATATATCACACAGAAATGTAATGTCATGTCCTTAGTTAAAAATAAGTTTAAGTATACGATGAGAAATGCATGGATAAAAATGACTTGTGAATTTCTGTTGACCACAAGCTCACTGTGAGCCCAGGAGCTAATGAGATCTCAGGCTTCATTAATGAAGTCCAAATGGAAAGAGGTGATTGTCTCGCTCTAATGCACATTGGTCTAACCACACGTAATGCGTTAAGTTCAGCTCAGGTGCTACATTCCCAGGGACTCCTGCCAAACTAGACACACTCAGAAGAAAATTACCAGAATGATAATTTACATCATTTCACATGGGGAAGAAAACTGAAGAAACTGGGAAGAATTCACTAGAAGAAACAGAACAGAAAGGTGGAAAACCCATGGCATAGAAAATGGATTAGACTTGCTCTGATGATGCTGAGAGGTAGCGCCAAGACCAGCAATAGGGATTTCAGAGAGACCAGTCACTGTTAAAATCAAAGAGGAAGTTAGAACCATTGGAGCTAAGCAAAGGAGCAGGGACAGACAGCAAGGAGCTCTCTCGAAGTTGGCAGTTTCAGCAGGGTCTCTTAGCCCCTTGCCAGGGGAGGTTGAGAAAAGATTTGTGCACAGGTAGAGACTAGTCCTTCTGTGAATCTAAACTGTGATTCACTCATTTCTGACCCAAATTTCTGCCTGACACCTCCAGCACATACTTCCTGCCCGCTTCACCAGCCCTTGTTTCTTTATATTGCATTCTTCTTTCTTCCAAGCCCATTATAGAGTCACAGAATCTTGGATTCAGAAGGGGACATAGGGGGCCCTCTGTTACAATTTGTCACCTGGGCAAGAATTCTGTATGTGACACCCCTTAGACACGGGTATATATCACACCCTTGCTTGCTGGTCTCCTCTCTGAAACATCTCTCATTGCCTCTCTCATAAGATAGATCCACTGCCTTAGTCTTTTCACCCACATCTGTACCTTGCTGCTTTATAGCAGTTTAGTGTAGTGACTGAGAGCTTTTAAACTATGAAGCCAGATTTTCTGGCTTCTAATCCTAACTCTTCCACTTACTAGCTGTGTGACTATGGACAAGTTGCTTAACCTCTCTGTGCCTGGTTTGGCATATGAAAAATGAAGATTGTCCATATACTGCATGCTGTGTCTACAGCATATTGCTGTTATAAAGATGAAATGTGTTAATATATGTAAAACACTTAGAACAGTGCTCAGCATATAATAAGTGCTCAGCAAACATTAGTAATTATTACCTAATGCTCACACGTTCTTTCTTCTCTATCCTAGGTCACTAATCTTTTCCATAATTCCTGCCTGCTCTTCACTCCTCTCTCTTCCCCTAACCATATGCCCACTCACAACCTTAACCAAGGTGTTGCTATGAGTGGATATGAGTATGGGGGTAAGACTCGTAATATGGTTAAGACTGTTCTCTGTCATTCCTTCATCTGGGCAGTTTTCCTACTGCACGTTGTGAATAATAAAGGTAAATACAGTTTCCAAAGGTCCATTTCTTGAACTAACCCATGCCATGGTGCTGGTAAAATAGCATTCTATGAGAAAAGTAATGATGGAAAATACATACCGCTCTCTCCCTTTGTCAGTGTCAAGTTTTTACCCATGACACTGGTGATAATACTTTTCCTCTGGCTTAGTGGACCAACAACCACATAAGTGTGCTCCACAAGTCTTCAAATTTACTAGTTTTGTGGAGTAATTGCTTTGCTATAGTGATTTACTTTACGAAAACCATTCCTATCCCCACCTTCATCCCTCCAGCGCAGAAAGATCTAGAATGTAAGGTAGGAAGAGCTTGCCCAATTTTCCTGCTATCATTATTATCACAAGTTTATTAGGAACCAAAAAAAAGTTTCTTTAAGAGAAAATACAAATAACATTAACTAAGTTACTGACATCAGAAACTAAAACTCCCTCTCCACCGGAAATTTTTCACATCAGTCCTGATAACAATGGGTCGGCCCCTCCAGCATCCCTGGGTCCTCCTCTTTTTCCCCCCAGATAACTACAGCATCATTTTTTCATTCCCTCCTCTGTGTTCCTGGTTTTTTGGATTAACTTGAAACCCACCACCTATCCTCCAGGACATTAATAAAAAATGGAGAGAAAAAAATTAAAGGTTTCTTTCTACCATAGGCCCTATCCTATGCCCACTCCACCATTCCATTTTAGGTATCCAGGGGTGGAGAAAGGGAGGAATTGCTAGTTAGTCACTTTTAGCATTGATTTTGGTGTCTTCTCTGGTCAATTCACTGATCCCACACTTCTACCACCATACTCAACAGTTTTTTCCAATTCACATTATGTTCACCACCAGTGACTTACCAGCTTATTGATTACAACTTGTTAATTATCACACAGCCTAATTCTACTTCTAACCAGCCCCTGGCTTGGTAACCAGGTTACCTCTCTCTACTCCTTTAGTTGAGAGGGTAACTCAAGGGGAGCAGCAAAATAATCTTTTATTTCAATTTGCCATGATTCATTAAGACAACTTTAGGAGTGGTAGAACTAGACTTTCTGATTATCTACAAATCCTAGGCCTAGAGAAAATTAGAATAAACTAAATCTTTTGGTGGTATATGATTCCATACAGCATAGATAAGTTCTTTTCTGAAACTGATCTGATCTGAATGTAGTCAGAGCTGCTTTTTCTGAGACCCATTGTATAGAACCTTGAAATAATGTAAATGAAGTTCCCAATAAAAGTCCAGCATGCTATACCTAATTTAAATAGACAGTTATAGAAATTTAAAAGACTTAATTATTAAGTAGTTAAAACTCCAAAAGGCAGACACTTAATATTTTAATAACCAAAAATATCTAGTAGACCACAAACATCACACAAGTAAGAAATATGTCATATGGAAAAAATCATACAGATATATGTAAAATCATATATATAAATATATATATACACATGTATATATATACATGTATATTTTTCTGTGTGAAGGCCCAATGGGTTCATTTTATGTTTATTGAAAAATAAACACAAAGTCAGGGATGAAATTAAGCTTAAAATCCCAAATATTATGTGCTTACCACTTTCCAGTAAATGCTTTGTGTAACCTACAGGATAGCCATCACTCTTTCTTTTGATAATTCCTATTAAACAAGAAACAGGATGAAAGGGGAAATGTTTAAATGGGTAATAAAATCTTGAAATGTTGTAAATATATATTTTCCTTAAAACTGAGGGGAAATGTGAACCTAAAGCAATAAAGATATATTTTTAAAACAGAGACAGAATCCTTTTAAAGCATCAAAGACAAATACTAGAGCCATCTTAATTTTCAGTTTTTATGACAATACTAAGAGAAATAGCTGATTTGGTTACTTCCTTAAATGGACTCGTATGATCAAATCAACGGCCTCGTTTGCTGCAAGACAGATGAAACTTAGACTTTCTGAATTTTCCTGTTTTTAGCTGGAACTACTTTTTAACACGTTTTTGAGTTGTCTATTTGCTACCTCTGGCACCGTGGTACCCAGCGCAGGGAGGCAATATAATGCCTGGTTTCCAGCCACTATTCTTCAGGCAGTGTAAAAACTGACATCTAAAACTCTCCCAAATATCCTGACAGCCTTACCTCTGCCAAATATAATGACAGCTTTACTTCTGCAGTCCAGTTAGGTAAGTCACTGTGCCTGATAAAAGTTCTCCCTCTGCTAGATCTAATTAGTAACGAATTTCACCAGTAGGTCTATTCCATACTATTTTAAAATGTACCATCTCAACTTATCCACAGGTAATAGACGCTGTTCTGTAAAGGGCTCTCAAATGTAAGGCCACTTTGCAATTACAGGACAGCGTGAAACTTCCATCTGTCTGCCCTTCTGTATTCAACAGCAACAGTCCTTGGGTTTCAGCCAGCTAACAAAAGACAATATATTGCCATCCTTTTTATTAGATTATGCTGCTGACAGTATGATAACCCGTGTGTGTGGGCAAAGCTGAAAAGAAAGTGAGTAAGCAGAATTCTCTTTCACTCAGCAAGCCTGTGAAGAATGTCATTTGGATTTTGGCAAAAGACACTGTCCTAAGAGAATCTTTGGTTGTATTTTTGCATCTACACTGTTGAGATTGTATCATCAAAACATCTGCTTTACTTGTTCGTAATTTACCCCCCCACATACACACACACCCCATGTTGTCAGCTTCTTGGAGGCAGGAAATCCAGTGTGTATTTCTCCGAGATCCCTGGAGGACTGGTGATCTTCTCTGAACAGTAGGTAATCAATAAGGACTTGTTAGGCTAATTTGTTTGCCACTCCTGTTTGCCAACAGTTCACAGCTATGCCACATTGTTGATATAGTGCTTCAGTGAATCCCTTATGAGTCCTTCTAACAGTGTCACATAGTGTAAAAGCATGGGACAGAGGATCCTAATACCTGGATTTGGTCCCAACTTGCTACTAACTTAGGTGTTAGAGAAGATGCTCAGAAGTCCTTGCATGGGGCCTTCAGACTCCTTGACACCTTTCCAAAGAGGATCTTTAATGTCACCTTCTTACTGAGGCATCTCCAAACTGTTTTACTTAAAATTACAACCACTACCAGTTCCAATCTAGAAAGCCCTCTCCTTCATCCTTGCTTTATTTTTCTCCATAGCACTTGTCACCATTTCATATATGTGTTTATTTATTGACTGCCTCCCCCTCATCAGAATATAATTTCCATGAGAGCTGGAACTTCTGTCTGTTTGAACAAAAGTATCCCCAACACCCAGAACAATGCACAAATGATTGTAGACTCTCAGTGAATATTTGTTAGTGAGTGAATGTCTTCTGACAGCAATATAACTGTCCTTTCACTCAGTAAGAGGAAATGGAATTAATAGATTGAGAGGGAACTAGGGCTCTAAGATTTATGGGCTCTTTTCCCAGAAAATAGGCTACATATTGCAACAAAGAAAGAGAACATATATTTGTAAATGTCCTATTACAAGTCCTTCTATGCACAGAAATTATGCAAACCCAACCTTTGAGTTTCTTCTCAAGAACAGTGAGAAACTTTCCCTCTAGTGTCCTGTTTAATAGAAATTATCAAATTATCCAAAGAAAATGAGTGATGACTAGATTCCAGGTTACATAAAGCATTTTCTGGAATTAGGCACCCCAAAGAAAGTTAACAAAAACGGGTCATAAATATCCTCCTTTGGGAGATAGCACTTCAGTACAAAAGAGACTCAATTGGAAGGTTCAAGAACCTCTATTGTAGTCCACCCCCAATCCTTAGAGGGTAACATCACCTCATGGCTCAGAATCCTTCAATAATTGAAGAATTCCACCTCAGGCAAATGGCTACCAGCAGCAATAAAACATCTCAATACTGCTTAATATTCTATTTGATAGAGAATAAATGGATTGAGAAACTCGTTAGCATGTTCTGTCTCTTGTGTTCAACAATTTTCCATTTTATCATAATTTTAAAGAGTCAAAGAATAAAGTAGCTTAGAGAGAGAAATACTATGAGAAAGAGCCTGCAAACTCTGGCAAGTATACCTAATAATAAATCTTCTAATCCTTCTCTAAGGGTCCTAAGGCCATTTGCTTGAGTAACTGTGCACTGGGGAAAGGGAAATGCATAGTTTGATTTTTGTTTGTTGTTGTTGTTTTGTTTTGTTTTGTTTTAAGACTCTTGAACAAATGGTCTGAATTGAAATGGATACCCA
The DNA here is from genome assembly GCA_008086735.1 of Cheirogaleus medius. Taxonomy (NCBI): domain Eukaryota; kingdom Metazoa; phylum Chordata; class Mammalia; order Primates; family Cheirogaleidae; genus Cheirogaleus; species Cheirogaleus medius. The sequence goes on along the minus strand of VBSM01003176.1, from coordinate 21,123,082 downwards.
GGGACTGGAAGTGCCCGTAGAGCCCCATATCGGGGTGGGAATATATGGGAACCAAGTAATAAATGGTGTTCTGGCCTAGGTTTGACTCATAGTGGGTCCACTGGGTTCACTTGGTTTATAGACCCACTCATTTGGTTATTTCTCTCATCCCTGAATGTACATACCTGGCACCTGGCAGAATTAACACAATTAATTTCTTTAACATGTGTGATAAGTACTGTGCAGTGAAGAAGACCAGGTAGAAGCTTCTGAATCCCCCCTCTCTAGCTGCCATAGTGAATAAAAAGCAAGGGACTTTCACTTCCAGTTAGAATACAGAAAGTCACAACAGACCATTGCTACAACCCTATTGCCAAGAACTGGCTGAAAATGGTTTTTAAAAAATCATGGATTTATTTAACCAACGAAAGAGCTGAGGACACACACACAAAAAAAATCTATGCTAAAAAACAAACAAATAAAAAAAAAATGATGAACTGCTTCCATCCCTGGCAGAGCAGGGGAAAAGAAGGAACGCACCTTTGACAATGGTAAGGGGGGATAAGCCAAACCACTAATAAGCGTCAAGCAGCAGCACATGTGGATTGGAGGCCCCAGGAGCCTTGGCCAAGAGCAAGTCTGCACGGACCCAAATCTAACATTTTCTCACAGGCTTTCACCGTGTGCTTTGGGAAGACTTGCCAGAGGAACTGACAGGGGTCTTCAAACTTTTTAAACAGAGGGCCAGTTCACTGTCCCTCAGACCGTTGGAGGGCCGGACTATAGTTTAAAAAAAACTATGAACAAATTCCTAGCACACTGCACATATCTTATTTTGAAGTAAAAAAACAAACGGGCAAAAACACCTGCTTGTGGCCCGCGGGCCGTAGTTTGAGGACGCCTGAAGAATATTCAAAACAGTATTATAAAAAAGGACAAAGTAGAAGACTTATTATACCACCTGACTTAATGACTTTACACCTGCAATAATTAAAATTAGGCCAATGTTGTACTGGCCTAAACATAGATAAATAGATCAATAGAACAGAATAGCAAGTCCAGAAATAGACCAACCGGCACAAATATGGTCAATTCAATGGGAAAAGGAAAGTCTATTTAACAAAGGATTCTGGGCCTGGGTAGACATATGGGGAAAAATGCACCTCCACTTCTACACAACCACACACAGAAATTAATATGAGATGGACCATAGAACTAAATGCAAAAGCTAGATTCATAAAGCTTTTAGTGAAAAACACAGGTCTATAGCATCATGACTTTGAAGTAGTTAGTAAAAGGTCTCTTAGAGCACAAAAAGGATTAACCATAAAAGGAAAAATCGATAATTTAGATTTTATTAAAAGAAAAATTTCTGCTTATCAAAAAAGTCACCTTAAAAAATGAATGGTCAACCCATAGACTGAGAAAGATACTCAGAATATATCCTCACCAAGCAACTCATAACCACAATGTATTTTTAAAGCTACTACCACTGAACAATAAAAAGAAAAACAACCCCAATTTTTTAGTAGGAAAAAGGCTTGAATAGACACTTAAGAGAAGGCATAGATACAGTCAGTATCACATAGAAAGGTGTTCAAAATCATGAATATCAGGGAACTACAAATTAAAATCACACTGAGATACCTTCTCCACATCATGGAGCAGCTAAAGTCAAAAAGTTTGCCAGCACCAAAAGTTGGCAAGGATTGGAGGGATTGTCACTCTCATTTATTGCCAGTGGTATTTTTTATAAGTAGCATAACCTCTTTAGAGACTTATTTGTAAAGTTTCTTTAAAAGTTAAACATCTAATCTGTAACCCAGAAATTCTGCTCCTTAAGTATTAATCCAAGACAGCATATGAAAACTCATCCATAAAAAACTTGTACATGAATGTTAACAGCAGCTTTACTCATAGTAGCCAAAACTTGGAGTCGATTCAAGAGTCCATCAACAGGAGGATGGATAAACAGGATATATTCATAAACTGGAATACTTTTCTGTGGTAAATGGGGCAAACAACTGATACTAACAAGAATGTGGATGAATCTCAAAGCATTATGGTAAGAGAAGGAAACCAAACACAAAAAAAATACATGCTGTATGATTCCATTTAGATGAAACTCTAGAAAAGCCAAATACAATATACAAGCAGAAAGTAGATCAATGATTGTCTGGGGTCAAGGTCGAAGGGAAAGAATTAACTCAACAAGGGCAAATGAGAACTTTTTCAGGTATAGAAATGGTTATTATGGTAGATTAGAGAGTTGTATCCAATTGTCTAAATGCATTGAACTGTATACTGAAGATCTATGCATTTTATTATATGTGAATTATACATCGGTGAAAACCAACCAAAAATTAATTAATTATTGTTCCTGGGGAAATGGCAGAGATTTGTACCACTCTTAAAAATATAAAAGTTGCATGGATGGTGGTCTCCAATACATTTCCATTTAATTTACTCATGTGGACCCTATAACACAGATGGATCCTGAAGGATGGCAGCAGATGTCTTCAAACTCTACCTAGCAATAGCCCAGTTGCAATTGTAGTCCCAGATATGAAATGTTTGCTGAAGCAGATTAACATGATTTCAGATACATGATATGTAGTCACTGATCTGGCAAATGCATTCTTTTCCATCCTTCCCAAGAAAGATGGGAAGTTGGCTAGGCATAGTGGCTCATGCCTGTAATCCTAGCACTTTGAGAAGCTTAGGTGGGAGAATTGCTTGAGGCCAGGAGTTTGAGACAAGCCTGAGCAACATGGTGAGACACCATTTCTACAAAAAAAATTTTTTTAATTAGCCAGGCATTATAGTGTACACCTGTAGTCCCAGCTACTCAGGAGGCTGAGACAGGAGGAACCCCTGAGCCCAGGAGTTTGAGGTTGCAGTGAGTTATGATGATGTCACTTTCGGGCAACAGAGCAAGACCCTGTTTAAAAAAAAAAAAGGACCAGAAGTAATTCCCATCCGTGTGAGATGGGCGACAGTATACATTCATGGTCTTTCTCCAAAGCTATATTAACTCTCTTGCTCTCTGTCATAATGTGGCCCAAGAAGCCTGGACTATCTGGACATTCAACATGACATAACATTAATCTACCATATCAACAATAATATGATAATCAAATCAGATGAGCAAAAATAGCTAGCATGTTGGAGGCTTTGGTAAAAACACATGTGTTCCTGAGAGTTTGAGCTCAACCTTGCAAAGATTCAGAAGACCACCACATCAGTAAAGTTTTTCAGGATTTCAGTGGTCTGGGGTATGCCAGGATTACCACATATCAGATTCAAGAGACAGCATATTTCACATATGCAAATACTGCTTCAGCCCATTTACTGAGTGATGTGGAAGGCTGACAGCTTTTAATGAGATCCAGAGAAGGAAAGGGTCCACAGCAGGTTTAGGCTATAGTACAAGCAGCCCTGATACTTGGGCCATATAACCCAGCAGACCTTAGAGTACTAAAGGAATCTGTAATGAGAAATGATGCTGTGTGGATTTTACAGTACGTTCCAGTAGGCGAATCCTAACATTAGACACCGAGAGTTCTAGAGTAAGGCCATGGCATTTGCAGAAAAGAATTAGCCATAGTAAAATGAAAATGGAACATGAGCAAGAACAGAGGGCACAAGTAAGCTGCACAAGTAAGATGACCAGGACTCCCATGAGAGTCACCAGTATTACAAGGGTGTCTCTCCTTCAGCTCACACCGATAGCAGGTGGTGGCTCATGCCCAGAAGACAGGGGTGAAAAAAGACCAAGCTTAGTTCACAGATGGGCTGGCTCAGTATGTGTGTGTAACCACAAATTGGCTGCTGTTGCACGATACCCTCACTCGGCGGGAGGGAGGGACCCGAAAGAAAATGGTGATAGGAAAATTCTCTCCAAAAGCAGCTGCAAATGTGGAGATCCCTCGGAGAAGGGGTCTTCAAAAGCTCAGTCCCCTTACCTCAATCCAGGACAGCCCTGAAGAACTCTCCCAGCTTTGCAGCACACTGTGAGATCGCTTGGACCTCTGCTATGCATACCTCACAGTTCAACCTCTCCCTATGCCCTGCTTTCCTCACCTTCTTGTACACATCATTTCCAAGAGCACATCCCCATAACCTACCTGCACAGAAATCTCAATTTCAACCCATTTCCCATGAAACCCAACCTGCAACAATTATAAAAATAATCAATGTAATGAGTCAGGATTAAAAGTTCTGCAGTTTAGAAAGTTTTGGGGGAGGGAAGGGAGAATGTTATTTCTGCTTAGAAATTCAAGTTATCCATTTTAATATTTGCTTTTTTTTTTAAAGTTCTCTTTCGTTTGAAAGTGGAGACACACACCAAGATGGTCTTGGTGACGTTTTACGTGAGACTACCACTCCACTATCTGACAGCAGGGGGCGCTTTTGCCTGGGACACCCCCAAACAAATTACTTTCTCACTATTTTTCTGCAGCAAGGAGAGGGTGGTTCCCAAAAGGCTAATGCTTGGTGGTAGAATTGAGAATTCTCTAGAGACCCACTTATTATATATAGCTGTATTTAAAGGCAAGGAGGGTAATTAACATCCAATATTGGGGGGAAAGACACACAGCATACGAACAGCCGTACTTGGATGATGTTTTGCAAAGAGCAAACATTTCTTTTCCCCTTTTATTTGCCAAATTATTTTTTGTTGGACCTTAGGTACAAAGCACTGCAAAATCCTACATTCATAACAGGCTTCCATCATTTTTACATAAGAGACTCTCTTTGTTTGTTGCTCATTTGTTGTTTTAATAATATACTAAGTGTGAAATCACCACCCAATAGAAAACTAAAATGATGACAATAACTTACATCCATATGAAATCTTTGTCCATCCTATTCCCCTGTCTTTCAACTTAAAACTTGTGTTAGTTGATGCCTCATTTTCCCTTCAATATACTTTAATTGCATTTATATGTATTTATTAATGATATATACTCTTGTTTTGGTTATTTTTAAGTTTATCAAAAGAATATCTTTATCCACCTTTAGGTGTTATATTTATAATAAAAAAGAATTATTTAAGGTGTCATGCAGGATGCAATCGCTAGGGACTTTTTCACTTAAAATTATATTCCTAAAATGCACCCATATTGTCATATGTAGCTATGCTCTATGTATTGACTATTTTTTGTTTGGTTGGTTTGGGTTTTTTTGCTACTTTAAAGATAATTTGTTAACCCTAAGCAATGCAAAAATCTTATTCATTTCTGGAAATTCATCTATAGACATCACTAGTTTTTCCTTATTTCTTTAAAAAACATTTTTATTTTTTTTCTGTATTCCCTCTCTTGTTTTCCACAATATCCTTGTTTATTCAATGTCTTGTACATGCTTTGCTTTTTCTTTTTCTATCACAGGTTCAAGGAACCCTGGAATCTCTTGTTTAGTCTCAGGAGGAGGAGTGCTTGTTTTTCTAGAAGACCAGAACAGAGAAATTCAAAGTGCCTTTAATATAATGCCACATTTGAATACCCCCTGTGCCTACACATAAACCTTGTTCTTGTGGGTCCCTTAAGCCCACCTGAGGCCTTACACCAGTTGAGCTGTTTGTAAAGATTCATTTGGTTGGGTATAAAGAGATCTCCTGTGGTATTGAAAACACATCCCTCAGAGAATAAAGGGCCAAGCTGTTGGGCATAATGAAAAGCAAGTATTAAACCTAAGCCATACAGGCACTTCACACACCTGGAACAACAGCCTGATGCTTTGGAGAGACAATAGCAGAAAACGAATCTCATGTGTATTCCAGATGGTTCTGAAGGATCACAGACAAAAAGCCTTCATCCCCACCCCCTTCTCAGAGCAACTCTGATTAAAATTTCCTGTGATTCTCAGCTAAATACTAAAAGTTAAGTGGTCAAATAAGCCTCTGAGATGTGACAGATTACCCTTATCCTCCCAACTTGCATGTCAGTGGAAGTCATCTTGCAGGAAGAAATTATAAACACCCAAATTTTTGCAAATACACTGACTTCATCCTAGATGTAATGACCAATAGAACACACTGAGATGAATACAGATGAGAGTTTAAAGCAAATGAGCTGAGATCCACAATGATGGAGAGACCAGGAGGGAGAGAGAAATCTCCAGCTATGAGGAGAAGCAGCCATAGATGGTGCAGCCACATTTCTGAAGATACAGGAAGAACACAGTTTCACCATTCACAACAGCTTTTAAAAGAGCAAATATTTTCTATTCATTCTAAAGAAAATTATGTTTGTGAGACTAGAAAATTGTGTGGATGCAAATTCTCCAACCTAGTAATTATCTCTGATCCATTTCAATAAGCAAAGGTTTGGGGGAATTATTCATGTATGAATCATTTTCACTGCTTTTGATTTGCAGAATAGATTGGAACTGTATGAATAAGAGACCTTCAACTCCTATTAACATTTTTGCATGCAATAGAGACTCTCCAGAAATTAAAAGACAAACATTGGAAAATCAACAAAAGAAAACATTATTTTATTTCACCTTGAGCTCAGCCACCCACTGCCTATCTTCTCTCCATCCTTGGAAATTTTTCTTTTGAGCTGACCCAGATAGAATGTAGTCAGTTGATGAGGAGACGGGGGAGGGCATTGCAGCTAAAGGGAGCTGCCTGAGCAAAGGTAAGACTTCATGGAGTGGGAAAAAATGAAGTGACTCCTTTGGCTGGATTGAAGGGTTCCTGAGGGGAAGTGGATGCAGAGGGGAGGCAGATTGTGGAGGTATTTGAGTGTCGGGAGAATTGGAACCCACAGAAGCCACTGGGATGAGAGTATGTGAGTGCGTGTGTATGTGTATAGGGGATGTGCATTGTCCAAGGGCTTAGGATAACTAGGGCTCTCCAGTAAGAGGCATTAGTTAGAACACCACAATAAAAACAGAAAGACCAGTGTCAGACAGATCACAGCTAAAATGTTAGCTTTGCTACTTACTAACTATAACCTTGGACATGTTACTCACCTGGTCTAAAGCAAAGTCACTTCTCTCTAAAATGGGGATAATATTAATAATTTCTAATTCATGGGATGATTGAGAGGATTAAATAAAATAATCTACATAAAGTACAGAACACATTGTAAGATCAAGTATAAATATTAGCCACTATTATTATTACCATCTTCATTATTATAATTATTTCAGAAAAATTCATTCTTTATATGCAATTGATAGAACTATGCATTCATTATTACACATGATTATAATGTAAAAAACCCAATTATCATCAATAATATAAAGCAACTAGGACATATTCTGTTTTCACTTTGAAGAACTTTAAAAATTGTACCTTTCTTGAAATAAGCCATTGCAAATTCCTTATTTGAAATGTCCTTAGGGCCATGTGAACTTTATCTCATGAAATTGCAAAGAATAAATGCAAGTGAACTTCAACTTAAGTTTCTCTGTGAATTTTCTGTGGAAAAAAAATTGGCCCAAGTCTGAAAAAAAAAGAGCTAACTCACACATTAAAAGCAAGCCTGTATAGAAAACATATAGTAATGGCTGAATCAGCTGGGAATTGCCTCCCTCAGGGAGGAGCAGGGTAACTACAGATTGTAGCAGATGGGGATTATGTTTTCTTTGTTTGGTTTTATGGGTCTGAGGCACACAAACATGATGGAGTTACTCAATTGCAGAATTAGGCAATTCCATACCCACCTAGTGCCTCTAGTTTTCTTTTTATAGAAGGAATGAGGAAATTCAAAGGAAAGCCATGTTTATTTTCTAAATAAGAAATTTAAAAGTCAAGTAAAACAGATTTATGTTCCCAATTTTAAGTCGATGACTGTGTGAGGCAAAATAAAGCTTACTGACACAAGGATGAGATATCCAAGATCAAATTCCAGCTCTTTATTTATAGAGAGGTAGACTGTACCACCTCATTAATAAAAGGGAAGAGTTTGAATTAGATGATTCAAATTTTCCTTCCATGATCTCAATTTTTGATTCTACATTAGCCACATTTTACATAGTAGTGCCTCGTAACTCCTCCAAACCAGATATGAACTTTCCCTCCATTAAAAACCTGTAAGATTTTCCCCTCTTTTAGGACACTTGGGGAAGAAATAGAAATACTGAACAGACCAATATCAAGCAGTGATATTGAGGCAGTCATAAAAAGTTTCCCAACAAATAAAGCCCCTGATCAGATAGATTCATAGCCGAATTCTACCAGACCTACAAAGAAGAACTGGCACCTATCCTATAGAAATTATCCCAAAACATTGAGAAGAAGGGAATCCTCCTTAACTCATTCTATGACACCAGTATCACCTTGATACCAAAGCCAGGAAAGGACACAATAAAAAAAAGGAAACTACAGACCAATATCCCTTATGAACATAGATACAAAAATCCTCAACAAAATGCTAGCAAACATAATTCAACAGCACATCCAAAAGATAATTTCATCATGATCAGGTGGGTTTCATCCCAGGGATGCAAGGGTTGTTCAACATACGCAAATCAATAAACATAATTCACCACATAAACAGAAGCAAAAACAAAGACCATATGATCATCTCAATAGATGCAGAAAAAGCATTCAATAAAATCCAGTACCCTCTCATGATAAAAACCCTCAACAAACTAGGCATACAAGGAATATACCTCAAAATTATAAAAGCCATATATGACAAACCCATAGCCAACATCATACTGAATGGGGAAAAGTTGAAAGCATTCCCACTAAGAACTGGAATAAGACAAGGGGTGCCCACTGTCACCACTTCTATTCAACATCGTACTGGAAGTACTAGCCAGAGCAATCAGGCAAAAGAAAGAAATAAAGAGCAACTAAATCAGGAAAGAGGAGGTCAAACTATCCCTGTTTGCCCACAATATGATCTTGTATCAGACAACTCTAAAGACTCCACCAAAAGATTCCTAGAATTGATAAATAAATTCAGGTCACAAAATTAATGTACATAAATCAGTAGTATTTCTATACACTAATAAGTCAAGCTGAGAGTCAAATCAAGGACTTGATACCATTTACAATAGCTACCAAAAAAATAAAATACTTAGGAATTTACTTAACCAAGGAGGTGAAAGATCTCTACAAGGAGAACTATAAAACATTGATGAAAGAAATTGTAGTTGATGCAACAAATGGAAAAATACTTTATGCTCATGGATTGGTAGAATCAACATTGTTAAAATGTCCATACTATCCAAAGTGATTTATAGATTCATTTTAATTCCCATCAAAATATCAATGTCTTATTTCAGAGATCTAGAAGAAATAATCCTAAGCTTCATTTGGAACCAAAAAAAGAGCTCAAATAGCCAAAGCAATTGTAAGTGAAAAACAAATCTGGAGGTATTACAAATCCATGACTGCATATTATAGTATAATACAAGTCTATAGTAACCAAAACAGCATGGACTAGTATAAAAGTAGAGACATAGATCAATGAAACAGAATAGAGAACCCAGAAAGAAAACCATATAGCTACAACCAACTCATCTTCAACAAAGTAGACAAAAACATATACTGGGGAAAGAATACCTGTTTAATATATGCTGCTGGGAAACTTGGATATCCACATGCAGATGAATGCAACAGAACCCCTATCTCTCACCATACACAAAATTTAATTCAAGATGAATTAAAAACTGATGTTGGAGACAGCCAATTTCTACCCACCTGAGAGAAGCTGATTATTTCTCAAAAGAATTGGCAATGTCCTGCATTGATGATAAGTCTGAGTCTTTCATTTTCAAAAGTGGAGACTATCCAGTCCCCAAAGAAGACACCGGCAGAAGTAGTGAAGGCAGGAAATCTCACCCTCTGGAAAAACGAGCCATGCCCAGCTAAATACAATTCAAGTTACATATTCTAAAACATTCTCTGTCGATTCCCCCACAGATCTGGTTCCTTTGCCACTTTGTAATCTGAGTTTCTTTGATGGGAGCTTTATTTCAGGTTGTATATTGATGGATGGATAGATGGATGGATGGATAAATGTTTAGGTGCATGGACAATAAGGCTTTCTGTAATCTGGCCCCAGCCTAATTTCTTATATTTTCTTCTCATTCTGCCTCTTTGATTCTCTAAATTCTGATTCAAATAAAAATCTCTCAACCGTTTTGTGAGCATTCCTGGCCTGTCAGATCTCCATGCCTATCCTTATTCTCTTTTCCTATATGGATAAATATTACTTATTCTTTAAGGGTCCTCTTGAATGCCACCTCTTCAATGAAGGCTTCCCCAATTACTGCAAATTCAGAGCAACTTATCCCTTACCTGTAAGTTTTATGGATAGAACTTTTGTCTTATTTACTTACAGGAATATTTCTAGCCTCTGGTAAGCAATCAATAATACTTACTGAATAAATGAATGAATGTAGCCTTTGATTATACTTCTTTCACAGAACAGATCACAGTATGAATTCCATTGCAGGTTTTTTTCTATAAATAGTGATTTCTGTGAAGGCAAAACTCACAGTTTGTCCTGATTTTTATTTCCTTCAGTTATTATTATAGTAGCAGATGTTTCCCCAAGAGCACTAGAAGCTGCAGATCAATGTGCTATAATATTTTTCTAGAATTGCCTGGTATCTGTTAGGTGTCTGATCCCTGTCAGTTATAAATTTTGGAGAAATATTACTGAGCACTGCAGGCCACAGAAGTAATTACTATTAAGTGAGAATCCTAAGCAGATTTGAATGTTCATCAGTAAGAGAGGTGTGCATTGGAAGAAGGTTTGAGATCATTGTTAATCATAAGGAAGACAAGTTAAAATGCATAGTCCAAAGGAAAGTCAATGCTAACTAGACTTAAAATGGGAAGTTTCAGAAAATTGATTTTAACTACATCCACCAATTCAAATGCCAAAAATGGGGGAATAAATGAGAGGTTGAAAAAAGGCCTCGCAGCAGCAAGATACCCAAAAGCCTCCCCATATTCATGCTAGGGATTTCTGTTCCCAGCCTATGGGGGGCCATTTTAATGGAATTGATATCAATTGGCATTAATTAGATAGCAAACGTAATGCAGAACAAAATACGACTCTTGATTATACTTACCTCAAGATTTTTCAAATATGTGACCTGCTTTTTGTCCAATTCATTGTGGCATTCCCCATGATTATTTATTGTTGCTTCCTCTGCTCCAGGTCTAAAGACTAATGACACTAGGTGATCTCCTCATGCTATCCTCTAAGTGGGCTTTTGGTGACAGCCAATCAAGGGAAAGAAAGCAAGAATCTTGGTGAGAGAAAGGCAGAACTCACAAGAGGCTGCAGCTCAGTGAAGGAGGAGAGACAGAAGCTAGGGATGCCAACAGAAATCAAAAGACCAGCAACTGAGAGAGAAAAAAGTGGTGGAGTAGGGGTGTCCTCCTGGCTCTCTGCTCCTAGTGTGGAAAGTGAAGAAAGCGGACAATCACACGCGAGCGATCTACACTTCCACAGGACCAGCTTCGCAGGTCTGCAGACATTCACCAGGAAACAGAGGGATAAGACAATCTACAGCTGAAATCAAAGGTGATTCGGATATTCTTTTGCAAAACCCGTGGAATCGGAAATATACAACAGGGAGGGAGCGAGACGTGGCCTGAGCCAGCAGCGGCACCAGCCCTACCTGGCGCCATGAGTCGCCCTCTCCTACACAGAGCTCCACACCCACGTAGGCCTGGAAGTGCCTGAATTTGATGGGAAGGGGTAGTGCTGGACAAAGCTGTGTGGAGAGGAGACTAGAGCAGAGGAGACTAGACACTTTGAACTCTCCTCAGCGCGCAGCAGAGGCAGTTTCAGGTGGGGGAGGGTCCGAACCCAGTGATCGCTCCCCCTGCTCGGCAGGAAGGAAAGCCCACTCCGGCATCACTCTGAAGGTCGCTTCCAGGTCCAGGGTGAAGGGAATATACATGAAAGGAGGCTTTGACCTTGGATATGGTCGAGGTTTTGGCTGGCACTGTGTAAACACAGAGTGCAAAGCTAGGTTCCTTGATCCCTTGGGATTCCGTGAGTTGGAGAAAGTCCCTCTGCGCCTCCAACACTGCTCCCATCTCCCCATCCCTGCAGTCTGACTTGGTCTTGATGTTTGGAAAGGGAGGGAGGGAGTGGCGATAGGCACTGCTGCCTCGCCAGTCCGATATTGGACGGTCTGATCCCTCGCTACACAACCCCCTAGCTCTCTGTGCCCAGAGAGAAGAGCTCGCCAGGGCAGGGCCGAGCTGTGAAAGAGCCAGGATTTTCTGGAGAGAGCCTGGATAGAAATCTTCACCCACGCTCTCCTACAACTTGGAGAAGGGCGCTCCGTGCCATAGGTCCCAACTCCACCTTGGGGCGGAGCTGAGAAAAGGTCGGAGTCCATACCTG
>VBSM01003176.1:21088601-21107797 GCA_008086735.1 Cheirogaleus medius | reverse complement strand
AAAAAAAAAAAAGAATGAGAAATAATTATTTTGAGACTTCAGAATGGTGTAGTAAGGAGTTCAGGCCCCCGTGCTTCAGCAAAACAATTTAACTGGCAAAAATTATATGCATGTATACAAAAAAATCATTAAATTCTCTGAAAATTGTCCTTAAGGACATGCAACAAGTAGAGAACCATTCATTCAAGAAAGTCAATTAAATCTCAGTAACAACAGTGAGAGTCTATGGTATTTGAATCATGATCCCACTCCCTTATCACCCACTCTCGGCTCCATGTTATGGAAGTTCTACCCTGGGTGCTGTCCTCCAGGCAGCCAAGAAGGCAGCAGCTCCCTCTCCCCTCAGCTCCCAGGCTAAGACTTCAGTTTGCCCTAGAAGGTAAAAAAAAACTGCTGTCATTTCTCATGCTCTCCCCACCCTTGCCCTAGCTCCATTTCACAGAAATTCTATTCCAGGCATAGCAGGGTTGAGAATACTGGGGCTTGGGGCAGAGGGGGAAAGGGAGTATGGTGTTTATTTCTATAGAGACAATAATTTTTTAAACTTACATGTTGGTCATAGTTACACAATCCTGTGAATTTCCTAAACAAATGAACATTTCAGGTGAATTGTGAATTATAGCTCAATAAAGCTGCTTTAATTATCTGAAGCTTTTACAGATCTTTCCTCATGTTTTGGATTTATGAGAAGGAATCAGTTTTAAGACAAGCTGTATGGACCCAAAAAAACGACTAAATACGTGTCAAAACTCCAGAGTCAGCCTTGAAGACACCAGATAAAAACTTGCTGGGTGGTAGGTGATATGTAAAATAGGGATTTTGTTCTCATCCTTATACAGTAATTACTTGTTACAATTTGAGGATGAACAGCCCCCTCAAAATCACAGTTGATTATAAGTCACCATACTTTCCTACTTGGCTTATTTTGGAAAGACTCAATATTGTTAATATGTCCATTTTCATTAAATTGATCTATAGATTAAACACAACTCCAACCATAATTCCTGCAGGACCTTGTGTATTGACAAGCATATTCTCAAATGTGTATGGAAATCCAAAGGTCTTAGAATGTTGATAGCAATCTTTAAAATAATTTAAATTAATCTTTTAAAACAGCAAAGCAATAATAAAGATAAAGCTACAGTAATCAAGAAACTATACTATTAGAATAAAGATAGACAAATATATTGACAGACCAGCACACCACGATGGATTATAGACCTAAATATGAAAGCTAAAAACAGAATACATTTCAAGGAAAACATGTGAAAAATTTTGTGATTTGGGAGAACAGGTTTCTTAAAGAGGATAAATTAAAGGATTGGAAAATTGAATTTTATAAATATTAAAAACTACTTACCAAAAGTCATCTTTAAGAAAATTAGTGAGCTACAGACTGGGAGAAAATATTTACAAAACATATTTCTGATGAAAGACTGGATTTATATATCTAGAATATATAAATAACTCTAATAACTCAATGATATAAAGATGAAAAGCCCAATAAAAACTAGGTGAAATATCTGAGTAAATATTTCATTTTTAAATGAATATATGAATAGCCAATAATCACATGAAAAAGTGCTCAACATCATTAGTCATTAAAGAAATGAGATACTACTATAAATCCAATATAATGGCTAAAATTAAAATGACTGCCAACATCAAACATTAGCCAAGTGCAGAGCAACTGGGACTCACATATATTTTTGGTCAAGTGTAAAATGTTACTTTGGAAAACTCTTATAAAATTAAATAGATATTTCCTTATGATCCAACAATCCCACTTCAAGGTGGTTACTCAAGAGTAACAAAAAATGTATTCACAAAAAGACTTGTATGAAAGGTTTATAGCAGCTTTATTCAAAATAGCCAAAACTGGGGAAAAGTCCCAAATGTCCATCCATAGGAGAATACACAAACTATGACATATTCATACAATGAAATACTACTGTACAATAAAAAAGCACATAAACAACATGATGAATCTCTTTTATGCTAGATGGAAAAAGTCTTACACAAAAGTGTGCTTATTATATGATTCTATTTCTGTGATGTTCTAGAGTAGGCAAAGTTGATCTACTTTAGAAAAAATATATGGAAGAGTTGTTGCTTCTTGAGTGAGAAGGTAAAGGTTAACTTAGAAAAAGAACGAGAGAACTTTTGGGGGTGATGGCAATGTTCTGTTTGTTTTAGGGAGTTTGGGTCCCACAAGTGTTTGTATTTGTCACTTAGAATTTTTACATTTCATTTATAAGTTTTACTGCAAAAGAAAACAAACTACAAACATAGTGAACTCTAGTTAATATTACACATACTGAAGTATCTAGTGAGAACAATACTGATATCTGAAATTTACTTTGAAATGTATTATAAAATAAGATGGACTGTTAGATTGAAAGATATGTTGATACACCAAATACAGTAAAATATTAATGGTGGAATCTAAGTAATGAGTATATGTGTTTACTGTAAGATTCTTTCAAATTAGCTGAATGTTTTTTCATAATAAAAAGTTGGGAAAATACCCAGAAAGAGAAGGATTGTTTTATTCTGCTGAATCTCTTTATGAGTTACGAAGCCCTTCTCCAAAGTAATCCCCAAAAGACTTTCCTCATTTCTCATTGGCAAGGACCCAGCCAGATATCTATCCTCACTAGTGTGTTAGAGCTAGAGCTGGCTCATTCTGGCTTGCAGGAGCCAATTGTTAGATTTCCGGGAATTTTGTTAGTCAGTTGATATCACATTGGTAGCCTGAATTGGCCACAATGAGAGTATTTATACTAGGGAAATTCTTAAGTGCTCCAAATCAGGGTACTTTTTCTTTTTGAGAGCCAGTTGTTAAATATTTACCAATGTACCTCTGACTGCCCACTCTCAGCAACCCCTGGCAAAGAAGATGAAACACAATAGTATAAATTAAGGAAGACGTATTTGAGTTATAAGTCAGAATGTGAACACTTGAACCAAATCAGGTCTTTTCCAGCATGGAAGAAAATGAAAATGACTAATGATAGGCAAACTACTGTTTGCCTGTCACATACACATATACTGATAGCAAATTACAGGCATCAATTAAACCATTTAATCTTTATAACCAAATTATCATGTCAGATATTTATGCATATTATTAAATATATGTCATATAAATTTGATATTTTATTTAAGCATTTTAATTTCATATTTTCAATCTGTTTATATTTATTCAGAAATGAGCCATAATAGCCATTAACTTTTTCAGTGAAGGCTTTTTCTTTCTTTGGTAGCGACAAAATTCTTTTTTTTTTTAATATAATGTAGAGTCATTAACTTAGAACTTTCCCATTTTCTCTGACTGATCTAAGTACTAAGAAGTATACAGCAGATATGCTCAGTTCCAGTTGTATATTAGAATGCTCTGGGAAGCTTTGTTTAAAAAAAAAAAGGAAACACTACTTATTCAAGCAATTATGGACAAACTTGACACAGAAAAACTTTTCCACTAATTAGAAAAAGTAGAGAAAATTATGTTTTAAGTCTGTTTGATTGTGTCAGAAAACTCAAGGTAGTGAGAATGTGGAAGACCAAGATGGAGAAGAGAAGCTCAAAGAGGTAAACCTGGGAATTAAATTCCACTTTCCATTGCCCCTGGCACTGCCTTTTGGAAAGTTCTCTCTGGCCCTATCTTTTACGTAGTATTTGCAATAGGTATTGTAGAATATGTTCTTGTAGCCAACTTTTTGCTCATGCAGGTTTGAGGGTCCAGATCCCTCAAATATTTATTAATAGTAGATGACTGGTCTATTTCCTTCCTGAAATTTTCTTGTGCCTGTAACTATGTCCAAAGTTCTTTTCCAGACATAACTTTTATGCTTGATTTTTGTCCTTGCTTCACCATACCTCTCTGTCAACTTAATGATGCCACCTGACATAACCAATTTTATTAAAAATATAGATGCCTCCAAACCTACTCTTTGGGGTTTAGTGGTCTTTTCTATCCTAGTGATGACCCAAATTTAGGATCTCTGTATTCTTTTTATCCTGCTCAAGCTCATCTCTTTATTCTAACATCTTCTTAAAGCAGCAGTTACAAGCCGACATATACTAACTCTCTGACTCAGTAAGCAAGCGGTTTGCCTTTCAGTTTATTGCAATGATAATTTTACCAAATGTTTGTCACTACAGAAGAAATGTATGTTTCCAATTCTACAGCCTATGATAACTGTTTTCTTGCCATGCACTATCTAAACAAACGGCATGTATTTTTCCCTTTTGTCACAGCAATACCCAACTCCTATATTAGTTCCAATTTCTGTATTAGTTGAAGTAGGTAAATATAAGCTAAGAAATATGATTCAAAAATCTATGATAGCTCTAACAAAATAAAAGTTTATTTCTTGTTCGTGTATCAGTCCACATAAGGGTTCCTGATAGGTCAGTGGCTCACATCCACATGGTAATTCAGGAATCCATGCTCCTTTCACCCTGAGGCTCCACTATCTTTATCATCATCTATACCCACCAAGTGCACAGACGTTTGATAGCACAGATACTTATTAAAATTATTGGCCACAAATCAAACACTGCATGTGTGGTCCTCTTCCATTGGCTGGAGCCAGATCATATGATCACATCTAATTGGAAAGAAAGCTGGGAATTTTCATCTAGGGTGTGCCTGGGAAGAAGAGGAGAATATCATCCTGGTCCAGCTACTTTAATCTCTGAACAATTTTATAAGTCATTTAAAAAGTATTTGATCAGGTCAGGTAACACATTCACTTGGTTCACAATCCAAAAGGGTATAAACTCTTTCCTCCCTCCCCATTACTCTCCCATCCTTCCAGTCAGCCACTTCTCTGATTGAGTAACAAAAGTTGCTAGATTCTTGAATTATATCTATCCTCCCAGGGATACTATGTGCATATAGAAGCAGAACAAATTTTTCTCACAATGATAGCATACTACTATACTGCTTTGAAACCTTGTTGTATTTTTTTAAGTTAACTTTGTAAAAGCTGTCTTGGCAATAATTCCATACACACTCATAAAGCACTTTTTCATCATTTTAATAATTGCCTGGTTTTTATTGTATGAATGTAGTACAATAAATGTAGTACAAATCCTTCAGATGGATATGTAGGTTGTTTCTAGTCTTTACTATTGCAAATTATGCCAAAATAAATTATATGGAAAGTGTTTCACATATGTAAGATAAATTCATAAGGGTAAAATTGTGGTGTCAAAGGGAGTTGCACCTATGAGTTTAATGATATTGTCAAGTTGCACTCCATAGAAGTACCAATTCAAAGTACCAGCAGCAATGGATGAGAGTGCCTATTTCCTCAAAACTCCAACAGAATGTGTTAGATCTTTGCTACTTGAATAGATGAAAATCTATTTATTGAAGTTTTAATCTACAATTTTCTAAACATAAGTGAGATGAAACATCTGTTGTTTTAGAAAGATTTGTGCTTTCTTTTCTGTGAACTATTTCTGTAAATATTTACAAGATACATTATTTTTATTATAAATGTTTAAGGAACTCTTCACATATTAATGATATTTGCCCTATGTCTGTTTTATAAGTTGCACATTTTTTTCAGTTTGTCATTTTTTTTACTTTGCTTAATTTTTTTAAAACATGCATAACTGTTTTCATTTTCATGAGGTCAATTTTGCAACATTTTAAAATGAATTCTAAGTTTGCCATTGTGATGTTATGAGATATGTGTGTGTATATATATATATATATATATCTTGGTCTTCATCCACGGTTCCTAGCTCATAATTCCCATAGTCCTTTTACAGTCTTTTGTTGTTATAATATTGGATGTCTTAAGCCTCAGGAAACAGAATCTCTCTTGCTTCTCCCACCTTTCTGATTGTGGGTCATAATGTTAGGTCTGTGTGGATGTTCCCTGATTCCCCCATTCCCATTGTCAAGAATGAGTACTGGTACTGAGTTGAGCTGATGATGGAGTGATCACAAATATGAAGCAACCTCACATACAACATTTAAAGCAAAGTGAAAGTACGCCTCACAAGGAGAGACAGATCATCCTCCGTGAGTGAGGAGTCCCGGAAGTTTGAGCTCACTAGTTTGTCCTGCCTTGGTTGGATTGGTTGCTGTTTCCCACCTTTGGGGTGATTGACAGGTTGGGGTTAGGTAACAGATTATATAACAGTTTCCTTACTGCAGCATGCATCTTCCCAGAATCCCTCATGAAAACTCCGCCCATGCTATGCTAATTTGATGGTAACGAGCCCCGGGTCAGTTAAAGGTCATGATGAGCTCCTTATTGTGTATGTTCCCACCAGGGAACAATTCCTAGTCACATTTTGGTTACTAGCTACAATTCAGTTCCACTCTCCACTCTTAGCCACTGCCTTGCCACCTGTTTGTCCTCCTTGTGACCTGACAATAAGACCCTCATTCCAGCGAGGCTCCTTCTCCATATGCTGAAGGCTAATCACATTTTGCACTGTTGTCTATAAAAACAGGACTGCATTACGGCACAATTCACAATCAAGAAGATGTGGAATCAACCCGAGTGCCCATAAATTCAAGAGTGGATTAATAAAATGTGGTATATGTAAACCATGGATTACTACTCAGGCATAAAAAAATGAATTAATACTTTTTGCAACAATCTGGATGGAGCTGGAGACCATTCTCCTAAGTGAAGTATTGCAAGGATGAAAAAACAATCACCACATGTACTCACTATTAAATTGGAACTAACCCATCAGCACTCATGTGCACAGATAGAAGTAAAACTCAACAGAAATCATGCAGGTGGTAGAAGGGAAAATTTATTTAAAATCCAATTGTCAGGCATTCAATCTCTGCCAGAAATCAGCCCAAGCCAGGATATTTTTCCAAAATAGAGCATAATTATTTGAAGGAGAGGCCATGGTTTTGCTCCAAAACCTGAGGATCTGCTGAATTATTCCCCTACTGAGTTTTGACAAAGTCTCCACACAGCATTCTGATTTGTCACTGACATTTGTATCACTATTACATTTGTTGCAGAGTTGAACTGCATCCTGTACCACCTCTAGAGACTTATTTGGTACTAGAGCTCACTCAAAATTTTCAGCTTTTCAGAAAATTCAGTAAATAAGCCCAAGGAACAACCTCAAATGCATTATGTATTACCTGCATAATCCAAAAATACCATGTGTTGTGATTTTATTCCTAAGGATAGAAGGTGTGAAATGTAACAATATTTTCACTTTGGAGATGCTATCTCAACATGCCCCAGACCACTAGACTTTTAAAACATCACTGAAGTCGCAGGCTCTTGAATTTTTGTTTGGTTTATCTCTAAATTTCTCACACATGTGCATTAACAAGGCATCTAAGAGACTTCCAAATTACTGCTCTACAAAGTCAATTATGATGATGTAATCAATATAGGGAATCAGTACAACTTTCTGTGGGTTGGTAAGACTGTCAAATTTCCTGAAGTTTAGATTGTGCAGAAAGCTTGAGAATTCAGAACTCTGAGGTAAGAGAGGGAAAGTATACTGCTCCCCTTGCAAAGTAAAAGCAAATGGCTTCAAGCAGTCTTTACTTATCACCACATAGGAAAGGAACATTTTCTTTATAGATAGCAGTACGCCAGGCCCAGGGTATATGTTTATTTACTTCAGAAGAAACCATAACTGGTACAGTAGACATAATTGGAATATTCTGCTGATTAAGTTTCATGATTTGTGTCATTCTCCAAAAGCAACTTATCTTTCACAAAGGTCAAACAAGTGAATTTATAAAAATAATTATATTTGTATCTTATGTGTTTGGCACTTACATTTGTAACTCTTCTAAGATATCCAGCAGGACCAAATATTTTGAAATTTTGAAATTAAGAAAAATCATTTGTTCTTTGACAAAGTCTAGATTTTAAGACATCTTATTATGGATTCTAAAGATTAACTTTGAGACTCAAAGTAGAATGATGATCTTTTGTTCTAGAAATGTATTTTCCCCTCCTCCCTAAGATTAACATCTGTTACTGAAAAAAAGTGGCTTGCCATGTGTGGTGGCACATGCCAATAGTCCCAGCTACTCGGGAGGCTGAGACTAGAGGATCATTTGAGCCCTGGAGTTCAAGTCCAGCCTGAGTAACATAATGAGACCATATCTCTAAAAAAAATTTTTTAATGGCTTATTGGAAAGGAAAATATAGTGGACACATAGGAACTACATTAATTGGGTATTGGGCGGGTGGGAGGGGGACAGGGGCGGGTATATACATACATAATGAGTGAGGTGTGCACTGTCTGGAGGATGGTCATGCTTGAAGCTCAGACTTGTGGAGGGAGGGGGGCAAGGGCATTATTTGAAATCTTAAAATTTGTACCCCCATAATATGCTGAAATAAAAAAAAAATAATAACGTAAAAAAATGAAAAGGAAAATATAGATGGTGGTAAAAATACTCCTATTTTTCAAAACACATTTTCCAAATATCCACCTCTTCACTCTAAAATTTTATCAGATCCTCCTTTCAGAAACTCTTACTTCTTTTTTACAACATTTTTCATACTTACTATTATTTATTAGATATTTCTAATTATATATTATGACTGAGAATCATCCAAGCATAGACAATGTCCCTTATTTCATCACTATTGCCACAGCATTTAGTACAAGCCTCTCTCATGTAGACACACAATAAAGTTTTGTTCACTAACTGACTTAGCATTCATAGTACTTCTCAAATTTTTCTCTCAAGCTTCCATCCTAGAAGTCCTGCAGGTTATGGGATTAAGACTGAAACAGCCCACGACATACATTAAATTTATTTAATTTCTCATATTACATTTTAAACCTGATCTGTAAAACATCTGTGCTTAACTGAATAGCAATATATATGTATTGATATTGTATAGATATGTATCAAGAAGCACCATACATTATCCAGTGGAACACAGCATTTTCTAACAATCACTTTGTGTGAGATTGAGGATAATCCTGACTTTTGGTTTACTTCATTTTTAATAATACAACTTTTCCAAAATTTTATATACCACATTAAATATATTGATTATATAAATGAAAAGATTAATTGTCTTAAAGGGAAAGAATACTCAACCCACCAAATCACATATACTCCATCTTCTACCATTAGCAAAGAAGACTCTATAAATTTTCTGATTGTGTTAATGTAGAATTTTTTTATAATCTGGAAGTTTCTCCTTATATTTAATTAAATTGTGGATTTTAAGAACATAATCTTATCTCCAATTGTGGGAATATTGAAAAAGAGGGCCAGCCCCTATTGATTAATAATTATTATAAAATTGATTCATTCCTGGTTCTAGTCCTATGACATTCATCGTCAGGCCTTACTGACTCTAATATTTTTCTTAGTTAAGATAGCTTAAAGTGTCCTGGTCTAGGAGTCAGCAGAATGGACCATGCTTCTTCTAGTCTTCTGTCGTTTGGTTCTGCCTTTTACTAGCCTGGTGACTTTGAGCAAGTCTCTTCACCTCTGACGTCCTCAAAATCCTCTTCTGTAAAATGGTGCTGTTAAACTTGGTCTTCCTAACTCATAATTTTTTTATGAGTGAATCAAATGAGGTCATATACATAAAAGTTTTAAGAATGTAAAACAACATATAAATGTTATATTATCATTAAGTGTTTTAAACTATTTCCTTTCCAAAATGACTTGACTTTATCTCCTTACATCAACAGTTGTACTCATGCTGACGATCTGGTAAAAGTTCAATAATAATCAACTACCTGCTATGTAGTAAACACTGCTCCAGACATGAAATATTAGTTACACAAGAACAGGCAAGGTTAAAAATGAAGAGTTAAATGTCCTTCAAAAATTAAGATTTAAAACACACATTAGAAGTTGTTTACTTTTTGTACAGGTAAAAATTTCAT
Source organism: Cheirogaleus medius (assembly GCA_008086735.1). NCBI lineage: Eukaryota > Metazoa > Chordata > Mammalia > Primates > Cheirogaleidae > Cheirogaleus > Cheirogaleus medius. The sequence goes on along the minus strand of VBSM01003176.1, from coordinate 21,097,915 downwards.
AAACTTACAGTTGTTTGTCTTGTCACAAACCCTTCCTGAGGTAAACAATCCATACACATCTTTCTGCACACAGTTTATATGGTATACACCACATGCTTTGGAAGAAACTTACCTAAACTTTCAGTTCCTACAATAATTATACAGTGGGTATCAAAGATGCTCTCTCACTCTAAAAAATTACAAAACTAGACAAAATACATGAAGAAACTGTTTCAGGTTTTGAATAACAGACTGTGCAGGACTGTCAAAAAATCTAAACTCTCACAATATAAAATCTATAATATGAAGCATATAATAAAAATGTTTATTGGATGCTAGAAAATGTGCCATATAATTTGGAGAACAAATAAGCTATAGAAACAGATATAGAAACCAAATATGACAAATATGTCAGAATTAGTTGGCAAGGACTTTCAAACAACTATTATACAAATATTCAATAATTCAAAGGAAAGTATGGGACATAATGGGTAAACAAATGGAGAATCTCAGCAGGAAAATAAAAGGAAACTATAAAAGAAAAATAAATGGAAATTCAAACTGAAAAATCTGAAATAAAGATTTCATCAGACAGGTTTAATAGCATATCAGACAACACAGAAGAAAAATCCAGTGCACTTTAAGTCAGGTCGATAGAAACCTAAGTTGATATTCTGGCCACAATTGAGTGGATATATAGGTCAGATGAAGAAGACAAAATGACCCTCTTAGAACCTGTTTCAGGAACTAGACCTTCTAAGTCAAGGTTTCTCAATCTTGGCACTATTGACATTCTGGGCCAGATAATTCTTTGTTGTGGGGGACTATCCTATGCATTTTAGGAATTTTAGCAACATCCCTGGTCTCTTTTTGATAGATGCCCACTTGGACCCCTTTCACAATTGTGACAACCGAAAGTCTCCAGTCATTGCCAAATGTCTCCTGGATGAAAATCATCCCTGTAATTGAAACCCAATTCTCTCAGTGAATAAACAGAAAATGGATTTCAGACTAACCTAAAGATACTCTCGCTGTTTGATTTCTGTTTCCCCTGCTATAATGTAAATTTTAGGTGCAATGAAAACCATATGGGTCTTGTTTCCTATTTCATACCCAACACCTAAGGTCGTGCCTTGCACTTTGGATCAATGAATTAATGAATTAATACTGAGGTTTTTGTTCTATTTTCTGGAAGGCCTGCTGTACATCTCAGGCTTGGGACTCAGATTGACTACACAATGCTGAGATAGTATTCCTTTTATTTATTGCCTTTCAATAATTCCCCACCTGTATATGTTTCTTCCTCACTACCTGAAATAGGCTAACAAGTATAAATTTTCTATTGACATTTGCTCTCAACTTTCTCTTCTTCTCAGAAGAGTAACAGATCCAGTGGTTCTCTTCTTTTATATAATTAACTGATAATTATTGAAAGGCATCTTTTATGTCTCTTAAAAACCCATCTCTCTTCCCACCTCAAATGCTTCTACATACCTTATTTTATTTAATTTTTATACATTTCTACTAATGCTTAAAGCTCTATAGCGTAATAGTATTAGTCCTGAGATTACACTAAAAAGGATAACATAAAAAAGTACAATTAGTGTGTCAAGGTGATAGGATTCTGAATGTTCAGGAAAAAACATGTTTTGTGACATGACACAACTTACTGTAAGAGGGGTTTTTTTTAACTTTTTGTTGTATAAAATTTTAAACTTAAAAGTATTCAGAATGTATAATATAATCTTGTTTACCATCATATAGCTTCAATAATTATCAAATGATTAATCTAACAGATCTTATTTGATCTGTACCTCTTCCCACTTCCTTTCTCCCATATTATTTTTAAGTAAATCCCAGAAATCTTATCATTTCACCCTTAAATAGCAGAATACATAGCTCTTAAAGAACTATTTTTAAACAAAACCATAACACCTTTTTTGTATCTTAAAAAGTAAATATGATTCCTTAATTTTATTAAATACCAGCCATTGTTCAAATTCCCAGTAGTTTCAGATATCATACATGACTTTTATTTTTTATAGTTTATTGATTGAATTGAGACTGAAATAAGATTTGCACATAGCAATTGGTTGTTCTGTTTTTAAAAATCTCCTTTAATGAATAGGTTTTCTTGTTCTCCATTTTCTCTTCTCCGCAATTATTTGTTGAAGAGACTGGGTTTATCTGGGTTTATCCTGTAGATATTCCCCAAATCTGGATTTTACTAAAATTTTAAAAATGTAAGCCTATTTTGATTCAGAGCCTTGCATAAAAAGGTACACTTGTGGAATGTTTCACCCACTGCTATGGACTGAATGTTTGTGGTCCCTCAACATTCATATGTTGAAGCCCTAACTTTGAATCTGATAGCATTTGGAGATGAGACCTTTGGGAGGTAAGCAGGGTTAGATGAGTCATGAGGGTAGAGCCCTGATCTGATGGCATTAGTATTCTTATAAGAAGAGACAGACACAGGAGAGCTTGTGTGCTTGCTCTCTCTCTCTCTCTCTCTCTCTCTCTCTCTCTCTCACACACACACACACACACACACACACATATTCACATTTACTCCTACTCCTAGTAGGGCACAAAGAAGAGGTCATGTGAATGCCCAGCAAGAAAGCAGTTGTCTGCAAACCAGAGAGCCCTCACCAGAACAAGACCATGCTGGCACCTCAATCTGAAACTTCTAGTCTCCAGAATGATGAGAAATAAATTTCAGCTGTTTAAGCCATCCAGTCTATGATATTTTGTTACAGCAGCCTGAGCTAAGACACATACTCCAGATTTGGTTCACATTTGATAAATTACATTTCTAGTGTGGGTTGTCAAAAGACATCATCTTATTTGTTATTGTGACTAGAGGGCCATGCATGCATTGGCCTGAACTTTCAGATTTCTCACACACAAAAAGTCTGTATTGTTCTTATCAAGAGGAATAGAGTTAAATCAAACTGGAGATCTGTTCTTTATCTTGTGGTAGATTTCTAGCTCCAGTTAGAAAATGATACTTAATGCTCTTTCTCCCCATTGCCATGCCTTTGTACCCATGAGCAACATTTCTTTGTTTGACAGCAAAATATTAACCCTGGAGACTTGTATTTGCAGAATTTTATTTCATCTTTACTTAGTAACTTAATCTCCATAAGACCAATAGCAACATGATTTCACTTGACACAAATGTAACCTCAATCTTGAACAGAAAATGTACATGATTTTGTAATAACTTTTTGCCCATTCAACTGCATGATAAATTTTGACTTTTCCTCAAAGCTCACTAGGGGAAAAAAAGTCACAATATATGGATAAAAATTTAACAGAGAACATAGGTAGAATTTCCTATCAAGGTCATTTAAATGCCTCTTCTTCTCTATTGCACAGAGTGAAATAACCTAGTCTGGCTTGAACTGGCAATTGCTTTAGCACCAAGAGTACACAAATGACTCGTGTGTTGATTAGTATGTCACTCTATGTTTTTAGTTTGCTCTGGAACTGGAATGGGCATATGCATTAATTCCTAGAAGCAATGAAATTTGTAACAAGGTATCTTCTACTTAAAAATACAGTTTATTTTTCAGTTTTTAATTAACCTAATAGAAACATATAGTTTCTTGTATGAGAGTAATCTGTGGCTTTAGCAAAAAGGCAATGTTTTATTGGGTTCAAAATTATTTTTCCCTCAACAGCCAGCAACTTCATATTCTTATCCATTGGAATTTAGTTTGGTTTTAATTTTAATGCTTTTAAAAATGCACTCCGGTAACAGAATAAGTCATGGTCCCTTAAAATCATAAACCATGAATAACAAAGATTTACCTAGTGCAAGAGTTAATAGTGGCAAATAACTTTTTTGTTTCTGTCCCAATTTTGAATTTGAGATTATTATATTTTATATTGCATGTTTTGGGACAAATACTTTACGAAGAAAAAAACATACTGATTACAGTTACATCTTAGTTAATTCTTTGAGTTGTCACCAGTTCTAGCAAAATTATGATTTCTGACATTGATAACTGACACTAATAAAAGGTGGAAATCTAACAAATAGGATGTACACATTCTGGGAAGTATGGCTCCATTGCATCTTTTGGACTAATTGTTTTCCACATTTGGAAAGGAACACAGTTCCATAAGAAACTCAATAAGCTTCGAACCTCACTGACCAGTAACTGCTTTGATGAGGCCCATGTATAATTCTTTCATTTACTGCTAAAAATTGCCACCTTATAGTCCTACTCTTACATAATAACTTGTTCTTCCACTAAATTTTGGAAGTCTACACAAATTACAACATTTAGGAATAGATTATTGGAAATCAGGATTTGGCTTATATGTTAAAAGGAAATAGATAGGAATTAACTGTTCACATTGCTAATTCTGTTCTATATTCTGATTTCTAAAGCTAAACTAAAGATAAGGCCTCAGTGAGTCACGAAGTTTCTAAAACTTGTCCTGCAGCCCTTCTCAGAGGAAGGCCATCTTCCTCTGTACCAAAAGTTAATTCCAACAGGAGGGGTTGAAGATGAACCATTTCCCTTGGCAGATAACCTAGACACTAGTATCTCTTCCTAACTAAACATAAAAGAATTTGCTGGTTAACATCTGGCAAAAAGAAGGTGGACTGGGACAAAGCCAAGTTGCTATGCATATTTTTAGGATACCTATTCATGAACCAGGATAAACATCTATGTAAGCACACACAGACATGCACACAGACAGACATACACACATACAGAGGTTAGACAGTTAAGGGGAAAATATTTTTCAATACTTATTGGAGAGGGGAGAATTGAAAGGTTTTTCATTGACTGTTAGCTAAGTGTCCAACTGCATCAATTTTCCCCCAGTAAATTTAATCCCTAACCTCATACTCTCTTTAAGAAGTTCCTCCTTGATGTTTAGTAAACTCTAATAGCTTTGTCATAAATCAAAATTCATTGATAATTCACCTCCAGAAAAGTAGTTTTCTTGAGTGCTTAGTTTTAGAGAATTTCCTTTTTGCCTCCTTTACTTTATCACCAACACTCCAGGCTGCTCAAACCTGAAAGCAGATAGACAACCATTTCCTTGTGCCTGCCTTCATTGGAACTATTGCACCATCCCAGATCAGACCTTATAACAAAGTCATTCTATATTACAATAACAGCTCCTCCATTTTTTTTTCTCTTTCCTTCTCTTCTTCCTTTCCTTCTCTGGCCTGCCTGCCTGCCTTCCTTCCTTCCTTCCTTTCTCTCTCTCAGTCCCCCTCTCCTTTCTTTCTCTTCCTCCCTCTCTCTCTCTTTCTATAATATACTGCCACAGAGCAATTCTATTCTTCCAAGGAAGACTTTTTATTTTCAATATGTCAAAGCACACTGTCATGTGTTAGGACGTAGAAACATATAAATACTCCCTAACTGGAAGTATTTCATGGTTTAGTAATATTCCTCAACAATGTTTATTTTGTTTTCCACCAGTAAAATTGTGTCACCTTAAATCTCTAGAAGAATTGCATCCTGGGTTTTGAAAATAAGTTCAAATATTTATCGAGAATAAATTCAAGGAGCAAAGGCCATTTTCTGCCCTTTAACTTAAATATACAAGATGAAAGTTTTAATGACTCCTGGTCTCATTCTGCTTACTCAAACCCAAATGCTTTCAAGATCTGACTAAACCACCTCGAAAAGGTGATTACTCATGAACTCTGGGTTATTTCCCAAAACTTCTTCGACGTCAAGACAGCTGTGAGGGAATGTGGCCAGAGCCTGGGACAACTCAGCTGTGATATTCAGTGAGAGAGAGCGCTCTGGTGGGCCTCAAGAATTCAGAATCCATTCTACTCTGGAATTCCAAGATCCTCCATCACTTTCGGTAGTCAAATCTAACATAGGTTTGGCCTTAACAAAGGACAAGGTGGTGGTGTGAGGAGGTCAGAAGAGGAACATTGATGATCTAATAATGGCTGGGCTGGGATTTGCCCCCGTGTCCGAAGGGCGTGCGTCCTGGCTCAAGCACTGAGAAAGTCTGGACCCTAAGTCAGCACTCGGCATCAGGACTTCCCTGTTATCAGGGACTTTGCCGGCCCACCCCGTGCCTGCCCGGGATCTTGGGATCACCCCCACCCCCAATCTCTCTCCACAACCCGTAAGGGACCCAGGAGATACTTTGCTAGGATGTCGCAGCAGGCCGGCTCGCCAACTCTCTCGCCATCACCCCGCGGGAGCCGTTAGTCACCTCCCAGCCTCCTGGGCTGTCTGAGCAGCCCCCAAGGTCACTCTCTCTCAGCGCCCAGAACCGTCAATCCTTCCCCGCCTTGAAATGTGAGTTCGGCCACATTTCAAAGAAATGTCAAAGATATGCCGCCGCGCCCGTGAAGTGTCCTTTGCTCATCCAGGCCTTGGTCCCGCCTTTTGTCTTTCTGCGCAGCCTTTCCTTGGGCGCGTCAGGATGCACAAAATAAGGCAGAACTGCAAATTTAAACTGGTTCTCCGGGCCTTTCCCTCAACCGTCGGGGTGGTCACGGGGCTGGCGAGGCCGCCTTGCTCAGGGCGCAGGATGGAAATCCTTGGGCTGTCTACAGCCTGCGCCCGCTGCTTGGATCGACGGTGGATTCTCCACCGACTGCAGCCCCGGCGGGAGCGCGTGGGCCGAGGGAGGCGCCGAGATGCACCCACCGGGCTGGTGGGGCTGGCGGCGTCGACCTCGGGCCGGGCGGGGCGGCGGGGACCGCAGCGGCGAGGCGGGGCTCCCCGCGGCCCGCTCCCCACAATCTCACTCTCAGGATGTGGCCCCGCTGCAGCGGCACTACTGTGCTGGGCTGTGTCTGGCAGCTTCTACTGAGCAGCTAATAGTATAACAACCCGGCTTTGATAAATCTGAACTAATTACCCCTCTTAATTAAAGTCTTTAGCAGTTGTTTCACTGTTTTGGCAAGAAAACAGGAGAGACTTGCAGTTAGAAAACACCAGAGCCAGAGCTCACAGCAGAGCTGCTGATTAACACTTGAAGCGTTTCAAGGACCTGGCACCCGCCACAGTTTGGTTTTCATCCATGTTTCCTCCTTGAACGGAAGTATATTCATCTATAAACATATAAAAACACGGGGGCTCTCTTTGCCAGCTGTATACAAGTCATTATGTGCCTTCAGGATGCAAACAATAGATACCTGTCTACATGGTATGATTGTAATGCATTTGTGGAGGTGTATAATATATTGCACACAACCCCCAGAAATGTTGCTCCCATGTAATTGTGCACTACAAACATATCAGATGGCCCAAGCCAAATTCATGTTTCTGTTAAAAAATGTCACATCTTCTGTTTCTGAATTTTACCAGATTTCATAACTTTACCCAAAGCTATAACTATTAGAAAAGATTATTTGTGTTTGGTGAATTTTCAGACATAAACAGTAAGTATTACTAATCCAGGGTTGAACTTTCTTAAAATGAGAATGGATGAAGGGGTCAGAATTAGGATTCCTCTGCTGAATAATATGAGCAAAGCCCTAAAGTTTGTTGATTAAATAAGCATGTTCCAAGTATTTATTTCCAACAGTCAATGAATCAATTTTCACGTGCAAGAATCAAAACCAAAATTCCAAGTCAAACCATAATGAACCACCCTTATTTAATGTGTATGTGTGTGTATGCGTGTGTGCTCACGTATGTAGAATGTGCCTTTAGAGGCGCACACATCTATGCGTGTATATGTAACATACACACAGTGTTTTGTTATTTCAGAGGAGAAAATGATAATAAACAATCAGCAGGCATCTTGAGACCGCAGAATCAACACAATGTAAATATATACAATAATAAAATTAAAATGGTGCAGCATTCCCGGGTAGAATAATACAGATCTCAATAAATATAGCAGAAATTTGTTTTAAAAAAACAACAAAACAAATATCATCTCTCCATCCGAGATGAAAAGTCTTCCCAAATAAAAAAAAAAGAAAAACAGAAAACAAAACCCTCCAAATTTCTCATAATTGTTAGTGCCTATATAGAATATAATACACAAAACCATTTAGCAGGTGCATGCAAGAGGCAAAAGGCTGGGGAATGCAGAGGCTTCTGGTCAGCCCTAAAGCGTGGGGCCCAACATGCCCTGCGTTCTGCAGACGAGCTTGGCGTGGGAGCTCTAGTTTGTCGTTGCCTCTGCAGTCGGGGCCTCGGCTGGGGCTGGGAAGAAACTTGGCCTTGATCACTGGTGGCCCTGGTGGAGCCCGGGCTGCAAGGGCCCTGGGGGTGGCAGCGGCGGCTGTAAAGGCGGCAGCGTCGCAGGCGGTGGCTGCTGCAGCGGGGGCGGCGGGTCGGTGCCTGGTTCCCCAGCGGGCGTGCGGGCCAGACCCAGGCTGCTGTCGTGCAGCTTGCGGACGTGCTTCTTGAGGTCAAAGTTCCTGCAGAAGCCCTTGCCGCACGTGGGGCAGGTGAAAGGCTTCTTGTCGTTGTGGGTGTGCATGTGGAAGGTTAGGTTGTAAACCTGATGGAAAGCCTTGTTGCAGATATTGCACTTGAACTGCTTCTCCCCGCTGTGGGTCAACTTGTGGTTTTTGTAATTCCCTGAAACAGACAAACGACAGGGACGTGATTCTGAAAAAAGAGCTGGAAAAGGAAGCAGCAGACCCGTCGAACGTAGCGAGGCAAGTGGAAGAGCCGCCAGAGATCCCACAGCCAGCGCAGGGCTGCTATCAGGACCTGCACTTATCTACCCAAGTTTATTTTTAAATATCACATCATCAGTGAGGCAGTTTCCTCTACATTTTAATACATATTCCCTAATCTAATTACATAAAATGAGAACACGGGGTTAGAAATACATATGCCCTTGGAATATGAACCATGCATTTCTCTAATACTAATCAGACTTCCGGTAGGGAGTTAGAATGGTAACAAATGAACCACGTAACTAGCTACACCATAAAAATCGTTTTCTAAAATGTTCCAAAAAGATTAACTATGGTTTTCGGTACTGATACCATGAAAGACATTTCTTGGGTTCCATACCTTTTTGATGAAATCCTTTGCCACAGAATTCACACACAAATGGTTTGTAGCCTGCGTGTATTCGGGTGTGAGTGTTTAAAGTGGAACTTCTATTAAATGCTTTGCCACACTGGTTACATTTGTGAGGTTTTTCCTAAGCAGGAGGGAGGAAAAACAGAAACTTTAAAGTATTTTGTTATTATGTGAAGTCCTGTAAGCTCAAAACACAGCAACGTTCTAACACTTTTAAGCAGAACAAAGGCAAACAATACATGGCACTTTCCCCCTGTTAAGCTAGCACTTTTTAAAGAAATCTTATGCTAAAGAGTAAGGCTTTAGTGACCTTTTTTTTTTTTTCCAAAC